>NNCF01125847.1:210675-314672 GCA_002313205.1 Laupala kohalensis | reverse complement strand
TATATATATATATATATATATATATAGCTAAAATCTTACCACATACACAGTTTAGAGTGAAATCAGCTTAATCATGACCACGTGCTGTAACAAGTCTTTAGCAAGTTCTCCATTTCGTCTGCAAGTTAATTATCAATAAATACTTATTTTCGACCAAATAAAGCAGACCACAATTTTTTATTATTAACACATGTCATAAGTGGATATGAAACTTAAAAGCACACACAACAAATCAACATATTCGCAGGACTTTAGTATGACTTGAGAATTAGCTCAGATATATTCTACTGATGATGGTACGGAAATTAGTACCTAAACGTCATGTACACGTTTTATAATGTTTTAATTTATTGACTTGTGACATGTGTTGACAAAAAATTGTGGTCTGCTTTATTTGGTCGAACATAAGTATTTATTGTTTATTAAGTCTTTAGAAACTTTGTGGAAGACTCGCTGATACAACTGCAACTTCTTCGCATTCTATTGGTTCTCCGTTTTCTCTCAGCGATTCAATCACTTCCATTGGTGTATCAATATGTTTGTTTATTGATCCTGACTTGTAATGATTTTCTTCTTAAATATGACCTGCTTCTGAACATGCATCTTTCATTTTCTCAGATAATGTTGCCCCAAAATCTGGAACATTTTCCAGATGAGCGACATTCATTGCTTGAGAATATTCAACATTCAAAGTTAAAATGGCGACTGCTTTGCCATGTTCTTTTACTCCTGCAGCATCAGGATTTGCAGGTATCTCTTTAATAACGATGTCTCTTTAAACACAGTACCCGCTAATTTTTTCTTTTTTTTCTTTCAAATTATACAAGCGTAAAAAATCATGCGAATAAGAATCAACATGTCTTCAGATCTTTACGAACGGGCACCAGGCTCCCTCGTCACGAACTATTCTCGATTTTCGCAAGGATGTCCAAACTTCTATGCGTGTCTTTGAACGATTTTGTTCCTTCGGTAACTGGACCAATTTGATGCAACAAAACCGAACATGAAAAATAAATTTGAATACACTAAGAGAAGAGTCCTATTTCTGGGCTGCTCATTCCGGTTTCATTTAATTCCGCGATCCACTTGGAGTTTCTAAACAATCAAATTTGTTAAAAAAGGGTATATGTTTAACGTGTATTAAATTTTGCGTTTGTATTGCCTTACAACATCGCTGTCCAATTGGCGACCCGCGGGCCGTATGCGACTCGCAGAACTTGTTTTACTGCCCGTGAGTAAAAATACTGATTGCGTCAAGTTTTTCATCAAATATTGGGTGACATAATTTTGTGTTGTAAATCTATTCGGTCAAAAATAATATTTTACGTGGCACATCCGGCGAGAGAAAATAGAAAATGTGTTGTTATAAATTTTCCTACAGAAATGGAAAACCCAGCCATATATTACAATGTGAGAATATTGTATTGTGATAGTAAATATTAAAAAATACCTTTTTTTATGATGAACCTTAACTCCTTTTCCCTTGTCTAGTAAGGGTCGGAGATGAAGGATGGTATGATGCCTCTTTTTATCATGACAGGGGAAATTACAGGGGTACCGGATGCCCTTCCTGCCGCACCTCCCCTGAAGTGGTGATTGTGAATGGAATGAGGGTGAATGATAATGAGTGAATGTTGTGGTGGAATGATAGGCAGGGGAAACGGGAGAACCCCGAGAAAACCTGCCACGAACACCGCTCCGTCCACCACCTCGGATTCTACTTGGATCGGACCGGGTTTGAACCGGCGAGCGCGTTAGTCACGGTCGCCCAAAAATACCTTTTTTTAATTAAGGAATATTTTATTTACGTTTTCCAGTTTGAAATAATAAAAATTTGTTGATGAGAATCAATATCGCGTTACAAATAAATATATATGACATTAGTTTTTTTTCCAAACCTCATCCCCAATGATCGAAAGTGTATAGAAAGTGTACTTGCCTGCGGACTAAGGTAAGTTCGACAGCGCTTTACATTTCCTAACTTCGCATTTTGCAAGATACAGCGAGAAATTATACCGCCATTTTTGTTTCCTTGTGTGCACCTACTTTGAATTTAATCAATAAGGGAATTGTAAAGAATTCAGAGTGCAATAATTTAAGGTATGCTGAAGTTTTTTGTTTTACATTTATAAGCTTTATTTGCTGACAAGTGTCTCGTTACGATGTTTTATACAACAATGACCATAGATATAACCTGATGTCAAACAATAACTTCTGGCGACGACGCATAGGCATACCGAACACAACGTCTATTTACTGAAAGTGCTGTATAATACAACGTGCTTCCACAACGCAAACTGCTACTCTCCTTGTTGCTAGCTAAGCATCGTACTAGCAAGTGTATCAATACAACATCAGTGTAAGCACCATACGTAAGGATATTAACAATAACTGCTCAGAGTTTCACAGATTTTCAAAATGCGTGCAAATTTGTACAAAAAAAGAGTGAATTTTGGTTCTGTTGGCCTTAATTTGGTATTGTAAAAGTTGTTGTTGTTATTATTATTATTATTATTCTGTGTATTCCTGTCAACTGTATCCGAAATAGTATTTGCCCCTCGAGATTTGAGTTTCTTTCCACTGTGCGCAGGGTTGTGCACATGTGCAAGGAAGCGGAGACCCGCGTCCAGATACGCTCTTCATTCGTTAAGATTATTCATTTCCTTCGGGTAATGACGATATTTAGAAATATATAAATCGGTAAAATGTATCTAAGAAGAAGAATATCGTTTGGGTGTTTGAGATCAGATGGTCATTTTTTATGTGGAACCTGAGACTGAAAGTTTACTTTTCTTATCATAAAAATATTTTGAGTCTTGATAACTTTTAGTTGCGTAAAAACAAAATTCGTTCATGATTAATTTAAAGCGAAATTTTATTTGTACCATCATGCATTTAATAATAAGTTTCCGTGAGAACATCTTTCTTTTATGTTTAACGAAGTTCCTTATTTATATAGTTTTTTCTTCTAATAATACTCCAAGATATAACTTAAAGAACAGGACATCTATTTGGTGTTAGATTAGATTTCTGATCTGACATATTTAAATTAATTTATGTGCACATCAATGGGAAAATTAAATAATTTTTTGGAATTGTAGAAGCGCCTAACTTTTCACTTTGCCTAAAAAAATAGTACAGTTCTATTTTTTCGACCCACAGAGAATAAACCGAGGGTGAGGTTCGAACCAAGGTATCTCCTTTCGTAGGTTCTTCTCCCTACGTTTTTTGAGACAATAGAGTGCTGTAATGAAATTCTGTTCGCGTAATTTCTAGGAGAGACGCGAAGACATGAAAAATAGCTGAAAGCTTCACTCTCAAGCACACCAAAATTAAGATTATTCATTCATATACTGAATTACCTCGTATCTTCTAATAGATTTGGATTGCAGAAAAAGTTAAAAGGAGTTTCTATCCGACATTTTGAAAAAAATCACAGAATAGAGATATTTTCAATAATTCGCAGATTTAATTCTTCTTAAAGGAAAACAAAGCTAAAATCGATAGTTTAGAAAAAATCACGGAACAGTGATATGAAACCGAATTCTTCAAATATTTGCTCTCAATGACTCGAGAAGATCATTTTTTATCAACAAAATGCAGAGTTTTTTTCTATTTCAGGTGCCATATCGTCATTTAGCTTGTAGACGTTTGACCACCTTGATTCTCATTGACACAAATTACAGAGAGGCAAAAAATACGTGAGTACCTCTGGTAAGCGTTATCTTGATAAAAATCTGAAAGATTCTCCATCAGTAGACTAATCCTCACGTGTCATTGCCTCGTAAATATTTCTTCGAAAGATTTATTGTGCATTGGACTTTGAAGTCAATGGACGTGAACCCTTTCGAACTGTTAATCAATCCTGTGAGTTTTGACAGTTGACTAATGCATTGTTATTTCGGCTGCTTTTGTTATCTGTTCTGATTATCTGCATGGGTGTTTGAAAGAATATGAATGTTGCTCTATTTCCGCAGAATCAAAATACGTTTAAATGGCAAAGATCTTCTAGTCCTAAGGCCGACCATAAGTTACGTAACGCACCTAGAGGGGAGAGGGGTCTTTGGTGTTACACTGGTGGGGTAGTGGGGTTTCGGTGTTCGTGGTACGTAACGCTAATTTTTATAGAGTATGTCAGCGCTGTTTATCTTTTCATAGCCCACCATTTTCTACACACTTTTGTTCGATCGGGCCGGCACGGGACGGGATTTGGCAAAAATAAACACTAATGAATCATATTTTTTTATTTATTAGTAACGTGATATTTTGATTCTCATCAACAAATTTATAATACTTCAATCTCGAATTATTAAACATATCTTATTTTTTAAAAGTATTTTTAATGTTTAGAATTGTAATAAAATATTTTCATATTGTAATGTACGTCAGGATAATTCCGAACACATTTTCTATTTTCTCTCACCGGACATGCCACATCAAATATTAATTCCGACGGCATACATTTATAACACCAAATGTTGGGGGTGGCAGAATTTTGAGTACTTTAACTTGCGGGTAGTAAAACCGCCCGTGAATAGTATTGTTTTTTTTTAACTTTCCAGTTCGTCTCTGTTACCTTCGCTCTTCACCTCGCAGTGCAGACCAATGAAGTTAGTGTATCAAAATTTGTCTCCATATTCTCCCAGAAGCGACAAACACTTTTCTTGCCGGATTGGGGAGGGGATGCGGCGTTACGTTGCATAAGAGATATCGTTGCTGTTGCGTTGTGAAGGGAAGGATAATATATTTTTAATTTCTGGACGACCCCAATGATGTATAATTTTAACAACAATATTTTCTGCATCAAGCACTCAGGTGTCGTCGCTAACGATGTCTAAATATGGGGATTGAGTTTGGTAACTAGTACGGAATTGCAAAAATGGGGATTTTAGATTCTAGAGACATTGTTGTTGACATCAGTTTTGACTGAGACAGTGAGAAGTCAGCAGTGTTCGCTGTGAGAAGGATCAAATGTATCCTCAATGGTCAATCTGGCCCTGTTTCAAAAAAAGAAATTTGTTTTTGATTTTTTGCCATTTTAATTGTAATGAAAGGTAACCATAAAAATGTAATACGATGTCCGTAAAGCACACAGAAATCATTATTTATCAACAGGGTAGAGACAGCATTTCATCTACCCAAAACACAGGTCGTGAAAATGTTTATTCAAAATTATCTCATAGTCTACTAAATGATATGCTTTTTAATCAATGTGAGATTTTTCCTTAATTTATAAAAGTTAATACGTAAATAATTTTGAATTCGTTTTATACATTTTTTTAGTATTTGTTCTTCTATACTATGCTAAAAATATTTTTAGAAGAAAGGAAAATTAATTTAAATATGTTTGACTACCAGTTAATTCGTAATAATTACATTTTTAATTATTGAAATTCACACTCCGTCCGTAACTTACATTCAACGTTCGTAACTCACGTTAGAATAATTAATGAATACACACAAATTAACAATAATCTATCTAAAAATGCATACCCGTATGTTTTCTTCAAGTCTTATACATCGTGTACCACGATTAAATTATTTCCCATTTCATTCAATTTGCAGAAATTGCTTAAAGGTGGTTCGAAAACGCGAAAGCATACGCTTAGCATGTCCGTAACAATGCTTTAAAAAAGTTATATTTACCCAAACTTGAAATAATTTAATACATTTTTATAAAGATCGAGGAAATGTAACGGAACCTTTACAATTTGGTGAAATATACAAATGCAAACAATACGTACATTCTCTAACATTGAACCACTCGTGGCAAAGCCCTAATCAATGAATTGTATTCCAATCGAGCCTGCTTTAATTTACTACTTAATAGCAAGGGAAGATCCCTCTCGTCAATTCGATCAAATACT
This sequence comes from Laupala kohalensis, assembly GCA_002313205.1. Lineage (NCBI taxonomy): Eukaryota > Metazoa > Arthropoda > Insecta > Orthoptera > Trigonidiidae > Laupala > Laupala kohalensis. The sequence goes on along the minus strand of NNCF01125847.1, from coordinate 308,805 downwards.
GTAGGAAAACCACAGGAAAGCAGGAAACAAAGAAAAAATAGTACTATTTCAGTCTTACTTCTCGTTAATTGTCGTCGGTCTCGGGTTTCGAAGATTTTTTCGCGAGAAATGTCTGGTTTTTGGTCGGTTGCTCTGGATTTCGTCGGCGTGCCCACGTGACCTCGCTGCTAATTTTTGCGAAATATTTTTTGCAAATTTCTTTTATACTAATATGTTGCCCCATTTTGCGCAAATCTTAAAGAGGCGGTTGAAACCTCTTTGGACAGCTTTTTAAGCCACCTTTCAGAAGCGGATAATGTCATTTACTGTGACTTATTATTTCCAATTTTTGTTCAACGGTTATGAGAGCACGTTTCCTGTTTTGTGGCATTTTGGATGTCTACGGATGGAGCGCAGAGCAGAACAAGGGAAGTAAACTTTTATTGGTAGAGTTTCATAAGAAGACGAAAGTGTTCTGTGAATGGGAAGTGAAATGTTATTGCTACGCAAAGTAGTGCATAATTCCAAAATCCTGTAAGAGGAACGAAGACAATTAAATATGGATGTAGAACACAAACTGCGAATCTCATACTGCATAAGTATTCAAAAATACTTCAAAGCTCCGAAAAATCGAAAATCGGATAATCAAACTCCGGATAATACAGGTTCATTAGTATGAGTTCATTAGCAATGAGATCATAAGTACAATGATCTATGAATTTAACATAAAACGAATGCTCAGTATACTTAGAATTATAAATAAAATATGATTGGATAATGGAAGATGTAGGTGTGTGTTATTCAGAAGTAGAGTGTACAGAAAAGGTGAGAAGATACTACTTCTGTTAGAGAATTAAACTACTAAACCTTCACGGCTCTACAATTCTTTTTGTTCCTCCGCAAAGTCTCTCAGAACGGCTCTGCCAAAATCATCAGCAATACTCAAGTCTCTTGCGGAAAAATAGCATTTCCCCTTCCGCCACGTGGCAATCTGCCACATTTTGAAAAAGACATGCTTCTGTGCTCTGACGAATACGCAGTCATCCACTGCAGCTAGCGGAAAAAGAAAGCATATATTATGTTCGTTAGATATTCGAAAAAGAACAACTGCGAAGCTGAGTGGTGAAGCAAAAATCGACTCATGCTGAGTAGCTAAGCTCGCGACTTCGGATTGGGGAGGCCATGAGGTCGAGTACCTATCCGGACAGTTCGTGGAGGATACTCCGAACTTGTAGAATTCAATGCCATTGAGCTCTGTATAGTTCAGATCAGTGTCGAAAACAATAGCGCTCGCTCAAGAGAGCCACGTTAGATTAATACAGCACTTATTTCATACATCAATAAAATAATTAACAGCTTACCTTCACGCAACTAAAAGCTCTATTTCAAATACCGTTACGTAATCCTTTTCACAGCATGCCAGCATGTTGTGTTAATGGAACAGGGGGCATCCAAAAAGTCTTACGCCCCGGGCCTCGTAAGTTGTAGGCTCGCTACTGTTCAAGAGTCTTGCTTAAGAGCTGAGCATCATTTCGCTGTAGTGTCATCTTACGCAAGAATATTTAAGTTGATACAATTCGGTGATGGGAAAGTCGTAAGAGACCGGAGGTGAGAGAAGAGTTTTGTCCTAATTTGGGAGAGAGGCCTACTCGAGTTGTTCTGGACCCGAGGATGCACAGCCACCGAAGAGGTGTCGCTAATAAGCCAAGTTTGTTGTCAGGGGTTTCGTCCCCATTTCTGGAGACTGGCCAGGCCCAGCTCGTATCTGTAGATTCGCTCCTCTGGTTACACTCTGGTTCTCCACCGCCAGCTGGTATTCACTAAGTCAGGTTACAATACATATATACAGCAGCAGTGGGCAGACAAACTTATAAGTTAATATTGTAAAATATCCAAGCATGAACAAGAAATATTTCCAGCCAACCTGAGAATTGCTACAAGTCCTAACGGGTCACGGAAAGTTTGGAATATATTTAGAGAGGTTAGATTATACGAAAAAGTAAGGAAAGTGTAGGACACGTATCGTGGATATAGAATCTTTAAGACGAAGAAAGCACTGAAGCAGTCTTGCGTTCACTGAAGGTAGGAGAGCAAAAACTTATGGAGGAACCATCATTGATTGAGACAAAGGAATTTTTTTCTTCGAGTACTTGACACAAGTGTGCTCAATACGAAATATTATGAAAGGCAGAAGATGTATATTTGTTAGGTCGCGCGCACAAACCTCTGATAGTAAAGGGCCACTTTCTGAAGGGGGAAGAAGAAGAGAAATTGTGCTTAAAAGAAAATATTGACTGTCATTGAAATTAATATCATGAGCTCTGTAAAATGTCTTTGTCGGAGATATGGAGAAAAAACTAAGAAAAATTACATAAATAGTCCCTGTATGAAAAAACCTTTGTAAGAAACTTATTTGTGGTTATTATGTCCTGTCCAACATATGTGTCGCATTACATCTCGGTGACCATCGTGCGCTGCTACCACATTTCCACTGCTATCACCGGAGTTGAAATTGAGAGCTGAATCTCCAAACCGTGATTTTGCCACTTTTTCAGTCTTCCTGAGGCAAATATAAGAATACTGTTCTAGCATTCGCGAGAGATCCCAGGTGACAGTGGAGATAACTCCTTCAAGACATGTCAACTCATATACCTAGGAGTACAGCCATAGCCACTTCATAAAATTGGGAGATATTCGTAATTTAATCATTTAGAGTTCGTTGGAGTGGACAATTGAATGAGAGAAAACATCGTTCTTAGTTTGTGAAATAAAATTGTACGTACCTAGCATACTGATACCTTGATAATACCATTTATTTCCATTTATAATACTTCTCAATTATACAACTAATTAATACATTATAAAGCTTAAAAATTACCAGGATCTTACACATGAATGTGTTATATTACATTCACAGGGATTGATCCGGTGAGTAGCGCTCAGATTTGACCTTTGGGCCGCGGCTCAAACTCCATAGACACTTGTGAAAGTCTTAGGCAAAAAACTCGTTTGCGGCAGAATTTTGCGGGTTGCTTCTGAATCCATTACTCCTCCATCGTTCTTGTCATGATAATATTCTTTCATTGTCTGCCTCGTAGATATGTGGCAGGGAAGGCTACTGATACCCTTCTTGTTCTCCGGCTACATAACTGAGTTAGAACGAGCGCATCTTTTATTCCCTATATATGGTGAAGAAAATAAGTAATAAGAGTTATTATATATGTTTAACACTTGCATTGATAAAAGTTAAACTGAAACAGCCAGTAAATTAATTGTCTACAAGTACATGTAGCTAATGGTCCCATTCGCAGTGCTCGTGAGTAGAACTGAGAAAAATACGCAAATTTATTTTTACAGAAAAAGCAAACTTCGAGGAAAAGAGTTGTACACTACTGATAACAAAAAAGGGCCCATTTATTTTTCTAAGTCCCACGCTCTGACCAGTTTTGGATTTGTTAAGTTTGCAACGCCTCTCTCCTCCTGCTTCCCCTTCGACTGGGGAAGTTTCGTTCGACCAATCGTAGGTCTATTTGAAACGGCTCCCATATTTGGAAGACTAATAGTACCGCTGGTAAATCGTAACGAGATAAAATGTTTCATTACACCGCTATTAAAGAAATATTTTTATTTATTTATCATAGGCAATTCAAGAAAAAAAGAATGTCATTCATTGTCAAACCGACTAAAACACGCAGACTTGAGTGGCTATTTATTTGTTCGAATTTTTCAACAGACATTTTACCTCCTCCAGCAAAAGTGTAATTGGCTGAGAACAGTAAAGCTCTGCTATGATTGTTCTGTCACTACAAAATGGGTTCGAATCCCAGTGACACTTGTGAACTGATTTTTGAAAATGGTTTATACCACAATTCAGCTCGAACTATCTGTTTGGGAGCTGTAATGAACGAAACTTTAATTCATGCTCACAGATTGCTTAGGAAAATCTTAAAACATACGCTGAGCAATTGTCAATTCGGCAACGTAGCATTACGACGTACATAGCAACGTGGCAGGGCAGTTTACGACAAAGTTCATCTGCCGACGAGACGACAAAGTTTCTATAAAATAATTTCTATTCATGTTCTCTTTAAGTTTCGATATTTTAGTTTCCTCATGTGTAAATGAAAGTGTTCAATGATATATTTTACGAGGACTTTAGAAGAGTTCTTCAAAATTTCAATAAACATGTGCAAAAAGGTTTTACATTGAATTTAAAAGCAAATAATTTATATTTAAAGAAAACAATGATAAAAGAAATACACGAGTTCGTAATTATACCCCAAATATTAAAACTTTATTTTAATAAAAATATTGAGTAGAAAACGGGTCTAATATATATCCAAACCATATTTTCAATAAATATTTATTCATATAGCATCTAGATTTACAACATTATACATTTGGAGAACAATATTTATAAAGAAAAAGGTATATGCTCTATTAATTTAAACTAACAGTTTTCTTAGCAATAAAATAGCAATCGCATCGACCAATTTTACTACGCTCTATAAACTCAAATTCTCCCTCTACAGAGTAACATGAGGCCGTCTGATCAGATAAGGTATTTCAAACCTTTCTTCTTATAGTCGTAGATGAAAGAAATAATTTCAACCAGGAATACCTAGAATTTGCGCAGGTGATTTACACTTTCGCTTTACTTGAACGCAAAGGCTACTTCATTTGAAGGTCAAAGTATACTTTTGAAAAATATTCAAAAACTGTTCCAACTATTTTATTTTTCTTAAATATACTGTATTCATAGTGTAATTGTATATGTTTAATCCGCATTATCGGTAAAGTTTGGAATAGATGCAGTGAAATAATTTCCACTCACATCGCATACTTTTTCCTTTACCAATGGTGAGAATCCAGAGTGTGTTTGTAGATATGTCATTTTAATGTTATTTTTAAATGAGAATAGAAGATAGTGTGCATCTCATGTTTCTCATTGTATTTGGAATCTTCCACCCACACGAATGTCCTTAGTCGCGAATTCACATCCAATGACGGTGTGTCATTTCGCGGCGTTTTTAGGTGTGCACTATTTCATTTGTTGAACTTTCTTGTTACATTTTGCTTAGCTCCGTTTTTTATTTTTCCATTATTTTGATGGTAATGAGTGATACCATTTTGTTTATCTTTAACTATTGTTTTGAGTTCAGTGCTATATCAGTTGGAAATGTAGAAATAGTAATATTATATTTACAAATGTAGTAATATTACATTTTACACTTTCAGAATTCTTTGTCAAGAAAGATAAGTAGAGTAACGAAATAGCATAAAAAATACAAAACACTCAGACGCAAGGATATTGATGAAGTATTATCTTTAAAATAGTATCACATATTTAAACAAAATGATTAATAGATGCAATTAACGTTCTTTAATTGAACTATGAAATTTAAAGGAAGAGAAAGAGAGTAGGAACAAAGAAAGAAAACAAGTATCTGTGGTTGTATTTCACAATTTCATTTGAATAAATTAATGAAAGAGATTTCAGTTTTAGTTATATTTGTTGTAATCTAAAACACTCTTTTTATAATATTAATCTCGGATCACGATTTTATATGCTGCACGATTACAACCAGTGTTATTTTGTAGATCATTATATTATTAGAACATGTAATTTTTTTGTTCCTTAAGTAGTTTTATATTATTTATAACTCGAGAATTAAACTTTTGTGTTATTAGTTCATATTTTAGACAAACGTTTTCTATATCTATTTAATTCTTTTTCACATATATGAAAAACTTAAGAGCATCGCAAATTATGTGAAATTACTTTCGACAATACTCTAATATCTTTTACATTGCCTATGAAGACCTTGCGAGACAACGAATCTCGAGATGTCGTTTAAATATAGAGAATGGTAAAGTTTATTGAAGTCAAGAATATACAGAATATTTTTGTTATAGAAGTCCAAAATGTGTATAATAATAAAATACAAAATATTTCTTTAATAGCGGTGTAATGAAACATTTTATCTCGTTACGATTTACCAGCGGTACCATTAGTCTTCCAAATATGGGAGCCGTTTCAAATAGACCTACAATTGGTCGAACGAAACTTCCCCTGTCGAAGGGGAAGCAGGATGAGAGAGGCGTTGCAAACTTAATAAATCCAAAACTGGTCAGACGTGGGACTTAGAAAAATAAATGGGCCCTTTTTTGTTATCAGTAGTGTACGTTATAAATGTAGTTGAAATTCGTGAATTAAAAATGTAATTCATATTTTCCTTATAGTGGATGTTCGTGAGTGTATGTAACTTGGTGGCATAAATGTGTATATTTTGTCATCTATTTTTTCTTTTGATGCATTTTAAAAGGGGTTCATATTCAAAAGGGTTTATTACAGAACATTTGAGTCGTAAAAGGTTCGTGAATTTCTCACTAGTAAGCATATACACTAAGCAATTTCATCACTTATTGATGAGTTAGGAACTCTAATATCAAAGTATGATAATTGAAGAAGGTATCATTGACAAAGTCAAAGCGTCTAGCATAAATGAAAGAGATTTTTGAGAATGAGAAGTACAGTATACATTAAATTAAATACTGCGAAAAAAAATTCGCCTATCATAATTCTAAGTGTAAAGACCACGTGGAATGTGGCCACGTTAAAACCACAAATAAATCAAATAGGATCACGCATTACAAAAGCTATCTAAACACATTGAGAAGCGGAGGATCGTGTTCCTCTGGTCAAATGTTTCACCTGATACATTCGCGGAATTCTGAAAAAACTAGAAAAATTGCTTAACGTTTCATTCAATTCATAAACATTTGAAAAGTAATAAAATTATACAGGAAGCACTATTTTGCACAATAAATTAGTTTGCAATAAATTCATAAACATTAAAAAAATAGTTAAATTATACAGAAAGCATTATTTTACATAATAAATTTGTTTGCAATAAAAGTAATTTTACTTTTTTGATTGGGTGTGTAAGCTATATTCGTAATGCTGAATGCCTATCAGGAAGTGTTCAGCGCACACGACTCGCGTGTGAGTGGCTTCACGTGGCCGCGACCCCACGTGGGGAAGGGAGCACTTGATGTAACTGCAGTCGGTGCGCATCAACATTTCCTTAATAGGCGCCGCTATCATGACCCCTTTCCTGCTCACAAATGTAGGTAGTTGGAGTGGACGATTCGAAAACACTCGTCTTCTCCCTCGCGGCGCGGCGGCGAGCCTTTGAGGACATTAAGGCGTGCGCCGTGCTAACGATCACTTTCCGCTTCTCGTCCTTCGTCCCTCGCTCGCGCCTGAAATGAAATGTCCTGTGGAGAAGATGTGACGCGTCCTTCTACTGCCTGAGGGCTCGATCCTCTTCCGAGCCCCACCACTCTTTTCTCTGCTTCCGGGTTGATCAGTATACAGTATAAACAATTTAATCTCGACCAAAGTAATTGGTCTTAAGAATGGAGAACACATTTTTATATATTATTATTTCTTCAAATTACGTAAACATATCATTTTCTTAATCATTAGTACATATATAGTAACCGCGGCTTTGCTCATGTGAATTTTGTAATAAGTTTGCAACTTTATTCTCTATCGCATTCCCATTGATATCTAGTGAGAATGTTATCGATTAATGTTTGTGGATTAATAGTATTGGCGTGTATCCGCAATCCCCGATTTTCACTGATGTAATTAAGAAAAAGTTTTTGGATAATACCTTTTTCCCATTCCATTGGAATACCTTTGGAAATACTTTGTGTATTCATCTTAGAATACACAAAACCATGGACCCGACCCTAATATCGGTCTTCTTACATTATTTTTACGTTCCACCATTCCCACCCCCAGCTCTAAGGATACCGTGCTCCATGTCTCAATTTTGATTGAAATTGCTCCAGGCACTCCAGAGTTATGGTGGAATATATAAAACATTCCAACCCTCATTTCATCCCCTTAGGGATGGTCTTTCGTAAAATCCTTTCTAGCGGATGTCTACTCCCTAAAATCTACCTGCCAAATTTGAAGTTAGTAGGCTTTGTAATTTCGGAGATTTCGCGTTTAATCAGTGTCATTTTTCTTCTTTTCGCCATTACACGAATCGCAACATACCAGTTTCAAGACATCTAATGTTTTCTTACGATTAAGGGTGTAATTTACTAAAACCCGTATTAAGGGAAATGGTGGTAAAACTGTGAAGACGTGTTTTGAACAAAAACTGCGAGGATAGGGAAGTAAGTTCCATTTACCCCTGTAGCGTGAAGGATAGAGTCGTGAATGTGAAAGGAAATTTTGCGAAAGTAGGTACAAGTTAGGTATAATATAAAACTTCTAAATGTATTTGTATTTTTTATAACCAAATGAAACTTAATTTCCAAACAGCCTTCGTTTTATTTGGAACTGACATATATGGCCCTTGAACCGAGAGGTTATATCCCACTTAACTTGAAGCGGAGAGTACAGGCCACCAAGGTAAAGAACATCGGTATTTGAAAACCAGCACAGCAGAAAGCAAATTATTCCAAGTCATCGGGGCTCCTTTGGGTAACTCTCATCGCGGAAAGATTTGTTTATTTTGGTAAAACATTTGGTATAAAGTGGTTTAACAGAAAATATAAAACCTAAATTCCTCATTTCTTTAGTGTCAACATTGATTCTTTATAATTTTATAACTGAATTTGGAATACAATTAAACAAACTTCAAGACTTAGCAATAAAATGGCGTTATGTAGGAATTTGCAACACCTCATTAAAAATCTCATAAATTTGTAGTTACAACAATTGTCTCTTCACACGTTTTCTGCAAACTCTTGCTAAGGCATTTATTTTATAGTTGTTGTTTCTTACCTGCTGTTCAACGTGAACGTCTCTATTTTCAATTAATCGAATCTAGGATGATATTATTATTACTATTATTATTATTATTAAAACTGGTTTATTTTGTGGTTAGTCTCAAGCCATCGGGCCTGCTCTTCAGCCCGACCACCGTCCATTATTACATTACATAATTTAAAATTAAATATTATGCTCACATTAATAGGAGAACTATATATTTATTTATTTATTGCGAATGGACCAAGGATGATCACGCAAAGCATTCTGACATCGTTTCTTCCATACTTCTTTCATCTTTTCTCCATGAATTCTTTTTCTCTCCTCTGTCCACTTGGTTCCTGGTTTCTTCGGTGCCTCTTTTTCTGACTTTACTATCCACTTTTCTACCTTGTTTCTGAAAATTTTCCTGTCAATAACATCACTAGCATCTATTTGCGCTTTTTGTAAATCCAATTTAACTTGTGTAATCCATGGTGTTGTTGATTTGACCTTTTGTATGTAAGTAAGAATCCTATTGGTGAGTCTTGATGGAGGAAGTCTAGTAATATGTCCGTAGAATTTTAATCTTCGTTTTCTTATATCTGCTGCCAGGTTTGAGATATTTTCTGTGGTTTTTATTGATTGTAATCGGTATCCTTCTTCTGTTAATTTTGAACCTAAAATCTTTCTCATAATTTTCCGCTCTTCCTTTAGTATCTTTTCTATGTCACATTTTGTGTGGAGTGTAAGTGTTTCACTGGCATATAGTGCTGCTGGTTTAATTACTGTGCAGTAGTGCCTGATTTTTGTGTTAGGGGAAATGCATTTCTTATTGTAGATTTCATGTGTCATGCCATATGCTCTTTTCATTTTCTGTTGTCTCATCTTTTGTGCAACTTTCTCTCCTCCTGTTGGTTCCAAAACCTCACCTAGGTATTTAAAATGTTTAACTTTCTTTATTTTCCCATATTTTGTGTTCAAATATTTTATGTTCAATTTTGTACAGAAAAATTCTGTCTTTTGGAATGAAATTTGTAAACCTACTTTATCTGCACATTCCTTCAGAATCTCTATTTGTTTTGTTGCAGTTTCTTCAGTATCTGCCAGTATGGCTAGATCGTCCGCAAATGCTAGACAAGATATTTCTATTTTGTCTTTAGGTCTTCCGATATGGATTGGTTTCCAATGTGCTTGATTTTTTAGTTCTTTTTCCCATTCCTTAATTACCTTATCCAAGACTAAATTAAAAAGGAGTGGAGATAGTCCATCACCTTGACGAACTCCAGTTTTGACGATAAAGGGTTCAGAAATTTCCCCCATGAATTTAACTTTAGATGTAGTATCTGTCAGTGTTTCTTTTATGAGCTGTAGTGTTTTAGAGTCAAGTCCCAGTTCTTCTAAAATGTTAAACAAAGCTTGACGGTCAACTGAGTCATAGGCTTTCTTAAAATCCACAAATGTGCATACTATTGGGGCGTTTCTAATTGCGTTGTGTTTTAATATTGTCTTTAAATTAAATATCTGTTCGACGCATGAGCGACCAGGACGGAAGCCTGCTTGGTATTCACCAATTTTGTGTTCCAGCTGTTCTTGTGTTCTTTTGAGCAAACAGGCTGAGAGAATTTTGTAGGTTACTTGTAGAAGTGATATTCCTCTATAATTGTTGACATCTGTTCTGTCTCCTTTTTTATGTAAAGGGTGAATAAGGGCGCATTTCCAATCCTCTGGTAATTTTTCTGTTTCCCATATGTTGTTTATGATTTTTGTAAGTTCCTGCAATGTGTTTGGACCTAGGTTTTTTAACAGCTCAGCAATAATGCCATCTTCGCCTGAAGTTCTATTATTTTTTAGTTTTTTAATGTGATTTTGGATCTCTTCTTGTGTTGGTGGTTGTGACTTCGGATGAGTATTTGCACAATCTTTTTTGGTAAACCTTGTACTGGGTTCTGGGCAATTAAGAAGATTAGAGAAATATTGAGCCAGTTCTTGACAATTTTCTTGGTTTGTTAAGGCTAATTTTCCATTTTGTTTCCTGAAGCATAGATTTTGTGGTGTATATCCCCGTATTTTATCAGCAAAAGTCCTGTAGAAGTCTCTAGTATTGTAGTTCCGGAAATTCTCTTCTATGGAATTCAGTTGTGTCTTCATGTACTTCCTCTTAGCTTGCCTAATGGATTTTGTTACCTGTTTTCTTATCTCGTTGAATAAATGTTGACTTTCTTCTGATTTTTTAGTGTTATATTCTTGAAATGCTTTTTTCCTTCTTTCCAACGCATTTTCACAATCTGAATTCCACCAAGGGTGTTTGAATCTCTTTTTCAAAGGAATGTTTTCCTGAGCTATTCGCGTGATTTTAGAATGAAACTCTTCCCATGTGTTTGCTTTTTCTTTCTCCCATTCTTCTTTTACTTTAGATTCTTCAATCATTTTAGTGTCATATTTTTGTATTCTTGTTCTCTTCTGATAACTTCTCCTAGCTGTGAACTTGATTTTAATTCGAGTTAGATAATGATCTGAATCAATGTTTGCACCTCTGCGGACTTGAACGTCATAGATTTCCCTTTGTACTGGGAATGAAATTGCTACGTGATCTATTTGGAACTCGCCAATCTGCTGTATAGGCGATCTCCATGTCTTCTGTTTTCTTGGAAATTTTCTTAGAGACGTTGACATTATCTTCAAGTTATTTTGTTGACATAAGTCAATGAGCCTTGTTCCATTTTTATTGGTAAATTTATGTGCAGGGTAATCTCCTACAGTTTTTTTATAAATTTTTTCTCTGCCAATTTGGGCATTAAAATCACCAAGCAAAATTTTAATATCATCTTTTGGGACCTTAGCCATTACATTCTCCAATTTTTCCCAAAACTTCTCTGTTTCTATGGGGTTTTTCTTGTTGTCGACGTTTGTAGGAGCATGAACATTAATCGTTGTGTATTTTTTGTTGGCATATTGTATACGCATTGTCATTAGCCTATTATTCACAGGAGTGACTACTTTGATGGATTTGAGCACGCTCTTATGTACAATAAAGGCCATGCCCAGATTTGGAGCTCCTCTTGCAATTCGTTTATCTGTTTTGCTTTTAAATATGCGATAGTTTCCATAGTCCGCTGTTTCTTCATCTGTGTACCGTGTTTCTTGTAAGGCCAATATACATATCTTTTGTCGGTCGAGTTCTGTTGTTAGGTTCAGCAATTTTCCTGGTTGGATTAATGTATTGATGTTGAAAGTACCTATATATGAAGGGATTTTAAGTGGAAGTTTGCCAGAGAACTCCGACTTTCTCTGATGTGGTCGTGTAAGTCCAGGTTTCCCAGAATCCGAATACCTGGTTGCCATCTGTTGATGGGTGGATTGGTTACCACCTGGGGTATTTTTGTAATTACTTGCACGAGTCATAGTTGCTTGTCATTAGGTTGTCCAGTGTTTCCACTGGGTGTTTAGAACCAGGGATTGTTAGTTCCTGGAGCATTAAGAACAGCCGCACATTGTGTGAACAGACGCTGACCAGGATGCCGGTGGTTCCCACTACAGACGCGTCCTGGATTTGGTTGATGGCAGTGCTTATTGAATGGCGGCACTTACTCGCCATGTCACAGCAATGTTATCAGGCTCTGTGGTTTTTAACGAGTGTGATATATATATATATACAATTCATTAATTACAAGATAATATTACTAAATATTGCCGAGAATATCACATTTCAATTTTTAAATTACAAGATTAAAAGAAATAAATTTATAACTGTACAAATAACATTAAACATATTTAAGTTGTTAAAGTATAGTAGTAATTACAACAGTTATTATTTTTATATTACATTGCAATTTAATACTAGATCTAACGAAATAATGAGCATTTGATAGTTTTAATCCATGTTATGGTTATAATAATTGTTAATGATTATGTTGTTGTTAATGATAAAGGAAGGTTGCTAGTATCACAATAATTCCTGCATTTGTTGAAGACGTGACAAACGGCTCGAGAAGTTTGCTTATTGCTACGAGGAATCATCTTTTTTCCTTCAACCCGGAATTGACTTATCCTCTTCAAACCGTTGTACTCTTGGAGAACACTCTCGCTGCATCCATTCATTCCTGCTCGATTGTTTTCTCTCGAGCTCGTGTCCTCTGGCAATCGGAGAGCTGTCACAAAATACTGCAAATCGATCCCATTGTTCGAGAAGATGGATCACAGCTGTGCAATATCTGGAAGATTGCTATTACGCAACTCTATCACTGTAAAGAACTAACACAGATCTTGAAGGATTGGAGTGTCGCGAAAGAAAGACTTCTGAAATATAATATTTTTAAATTACCCGAAGGAATAAATTTAATGAAAACTTATGATTTATTCTTTTAAAAACTTTTGAACCTCGTTATACCGTTTGGAATTTCTAAGGTATTCGTGGAAAAATTATTTCTTAGTTGACACTGTCCTCTTAAACCCATACGTGAAAATTTCTCTATCTATAGTTTGATAATAATAAGTATTTGTAAAACAATTTATTTGTGTTTCATGAAACACAATTTTGTTGGTATTTTGTTGATATTGTAACAAGTAGCTAACTATTTTTCTTCTTGTGTTAGGACTGTACTAAAATGTTAATCCGCCTTTGCCTTAGGACACTTGATCGGAATTGATGAGGTGGTCCCTTGCATGCTTCCGGAGAGTAAATTAGGATATTGTCTTCCGTATGGTCATAAGTAGTTTGTCACTGTTTTTTTTTCATAAAATTATTTATATTTTTTAAATTATTTTATTAATCTAGTACTGTAGAATATTTTAGTCGGTCTGGCGACATGAAAGGCAACAGTATGGGACCCTGAAACGAAGTTTCTTTGTGCAAATCCGTGTAGGATGTGGATATTTTGAGAATTCTATCTCATCGCACTTATATTTCATTCAGTCTGCCTCCTCAATCAGTGACAACTCGCAATATGGGGATATACACTGATGAGTAAGCTTGTATCATCGATCTATTATAGCCTATTCCACTTCAGAAAATGAAGAAATTGGATATTTTATTATGATTTGAAAATTTTAAACGAAGTTCTCGTATTTTTTCAGATCTAGAAATATTTATTCGAAATCTTTTATTTTGGTTTACCCGTGCTGAACAAAACGTCGGACTCCACCACTTCGTCTAACATAAGAGTTCTTTATATGAGAGAGAAGTGACATCATCTGATTGGGTCCTCTGGAACACCCTCACCAGTCAGATGACAGTCATATTGGTCTACTTGCCATGAGACAGGACACATAAGTTACGTTAGGAGTTGGGATAGGTTTGAGTTGTCTGACAACTTGATTCAACCGAAATTGATAGAACCGTTTTACTAAACTTAATTTAACATTTTGGCATGATCGTCATCACTAACTTCTTTGTACTTTCCCATGAGAAACGAATGTAAATAAACCCAAGGGCGGCCATTTTGATCACCCTAAGTGCCTCTTAGTTCATGATCCACGCTCAGAACATCCTCCGAAGTATGAGGATCTTCTCGATACTATTTGGAATTTTTTTCGACTTGTCTCTACATATAAAGGACTCTAGTCTAACAGACATCTTTTGTGAGTTGCGCCTCCTTCTTGAACAAAGAGCACGGCCCGCAATTAATCCTCAACGTCTGGAAGAATCGGAGTGATGGAAGATCATCGCCAAAACCAGAGACGCGAGCAGGGAGAGATTGAGTTGGCACTCTTCACCCGCAATAGCCGTCACGGGAACATTGGAATAGCAAATCATAAACTCGCTGGCGTTGAGAACGAGAAGCAATATTTCATCGCCAAAAAGTCTGTTGACCCAATTAAAGTTTAATCAATAGCGCAATCTTAAGGAAGATTCGCGATGGAAACGAAGACGGTTCTGTTTTAGCTGTTATCTGTAAAATATGTTTATGGTCCCAAGTCGGGAAATGTGCGATAAGTTATTTTCTATGCTGATGAGTCTGTGGTCAATTAATACAAATACATAACCAAAACAGGGTTCATGATCTGAAAGCGCATTCAATGATACAAGCACATTTATACCTCCATACCATTACTCGTGGGTTAAGATCAGAACAATACTTCCGGGTTAACAAATGCCCAGAAATTGTTTAGGTACCAAACCAGGAATATCCTATACACTCTTTTACATCCACGCTGACATAATATCTTTTCTTCATCAGAAGATTAAGAATTTTCAATTATTAAGAAAAAATATATACACTAAAATACTTTTTTTGCGTTTAGGTCAAAAATAATGAAACTTAATTTGTGCACGCCAACATTTCGATACTTATTAGCATCTTCATCAGGGTTTGTAAGACTTCTCCTTCTTTTCATTATTAAACAAATGCTCCAAACATTCACACTTACCTACTTCGTAGCAATTTTTTCCCCATCTTACCACCACTTGCATCGAAATATTAAATATTGACGTGTAAAATTTGAGTTTCTTTTATATACAACTTAAACGTAAAAAAAAAGAAAAACTTATCCCAGCAAGATTATACACATATTTTCAACACCCGATATTTATAAAGAAAAGGATAAAAATAAAAAAATTATTTTCAAAAGAGCAGTACAAACTGCGTATGAATACATGGGTTCTGACGTGTTCACAATAAAACGATTTCTGTTGTTTTTAACCAGGTGATTTGATACTAAAATTTATTCCGACATACAATTCATGTTCTTTTACACCTGAGTTTACCAGCTTGTACAGAAACGGAGACAGAATTTTACCACGTTTCCGGAGTGGTTAATTTATATTATTCTAATTTTGCTTCATAGGAAATTCTGTCGCATGGGGCGAATCTTCTATGATACTTATAGAACATACGTCTTAAGAATTTTTTTTGAAAATTTTCAACCTATTCTTTATAAGTTCTATGCCGCGGAGACCATGCAATATAGGCCAACAAATAGTAAGTTTACAACATACAAAAGCGTTGTACCAAGAAATAACTTTATGGAAATTATAAACTTCTTTAATATTACTAATTTTAAAAAATCTTATGGGTATGTTGGATGCATTTGTAACTTTAAGAATATTTTATTGATATACAGGCGTCGACAATATTAATAGGCGATCAGAGAACGAAAAAAACGGACTATTTTGGGGGTATTTTTCGCAATTCGGCAGCACACCGATACAGTTAGTAGAAAAGCCATATGCAATTTTAAAACATTCAAAACCACCTGAAAATACACTATAAAACAAACAAAAATATCAGAATTTTTAAAACAAAAGGATGTGTAGTTTATTAACATTAATCAAAATGGAGCATTTGAATAAATCTCTCAACACTTTTATCGCACACTTATTATGTAATACGTACACATAAATTGTTTGGTGAGCGATTAAGTCGTAATTTAGAAAAAAATATTCAATTTGTATTGACAATACAGAAATAGGTTAGTTATTAAAATAAAGAGATTATTAATATTATTTTTCCTGTCGTGAAAGCAATTCAGATGGTAATGCTTAGGATCATGTAGGAAGAGAAAATGTGCACTTAAGCAACTTGACCATTTAAAATGTTTTTCTTCATAATTGTATTTGCGAATAACTTAAGGAAGTCGGTAGAATCCGTTCGAGCACCGCCTTTGTAATGAGATGAAGGGGACTACTGCCCATGCAAAAATTATCTCAGCGCCTGCCTCTGGCGGTCGGGCTGGAAAACTGGTCACACCTAGCATATGCCACATTCGTGGTCGTTCATTAATAACGTGTTGCACTATGGGAAAGAGGGGCGTTTGCGATGTCGTTACATTGTGTTACGGCGGGTTCGGAGATTGTTAGCCTTGGCGTTAGGTAACGCTGTTTTATAGGGTGCCTGTAACATTGTTTTATTGGGTGACTGTAATCCGTTTTCGACGGTTCAGTGAGAGCGCAGAGCAATGAGGAACAAACTATTAAATCAGTGTATCAAAATTTGTCCTCATATTTTCTGAAAAGCAACAAAAACTTACCTTAACCGACGGGGGGATAGAGCTAAGGTTACGTAATAAACGAAGTGAATTAAGATTATTGTTTAACGTGTGTTAAGGAGAGGAGAGGATGGGGTGTAAAAAAATGGTAATTTTGGTGTTACGTAATTTTCAGACGGTCCCTTTGCGATATATCATAGTGAAAAGTTTTAGTTTCGATTTGTCAAAATGTTGTAGGTGCTAGACATTGGAAACTACCTCAGGTTTTGTGAGACCTAAGCGTTAGAGGAATAAATGTTAAATGCAAAATGTTCGTTCAAATATTAACACAGTTGAAATATAAGCGGGATTATGATAACGTGTGACAGAACTAAGAGGAACAAATTCACTTACTGTAGAAATAATAATTTACAATAACTTACAGAAATTGGGGTGAACAGTGAAGTTACCTTTAAAAATATTTTAAATACCATCTGTTGCGAAAATATATAATTTGAAGATCATATATTTCAAAACTAAAAAATTAATTGATTTAACAATTTTTTGAATAACACAAAGATAAATCTACCAAAATGATCTGAATAAGAACAATATGATTAAACTTCCTATGGCTTAACTGGAACTACCTTTGTATAAAGAATTCTGAATTAAATATTTAGAGTATTATGAAAATTCTATTGGAAATAAAATTATGTTAACCCACCATCAACTGCTCACAGCACGTTAGTGGTCCCGCAAGTGTAGAATTCCCATCCAACCGAGTTTTTTATTTGTTCACTTTTTTAAGATATGCGATGCTGTCAGCGTTTGCTCTAAATTTGCGGTCACCTCCGATTATTCACCGATAGCAAATATGTTGTTTTCCTACCGTAGAAACGGTGCAATGGATTTGTCCCTTTATTGTAGTTGTTATTGCAATTTAATTTTGTTACTAATAGGAAGAAAGAAGTATCTATTTAATATTGTTTCAAAAAAAGTGTCTAAATATGTAAGCACATAATGTTTACTAATCAATTAATAAAATAATAAACTTGTTTTAACGAATTTGACTTAATTTTTACGCTGCGTAGTAAAAAACATTTTCACGTCTCATTGTCTGTAGTTCAAGTCCGAGGTATTTGACCCACTTGCCCTAGATCCCTGGTCTTGCAGATGCCAGACCTTCCTCAGTGACTAAAAACAATTTAGACGATTCCACAAGAATCATTCTAAATAAACAAATCGAATTTCAGGGTTTCCACCATAAGGTGCCACCATTAACATTCACTACACTCCATTTACGAAACAATAAAGAAAAATCTATGAAATCAAATGCCCGGGATGTGCTCCACAAGATCAGAAATTTGCTACCATATCAAAATATGTGATACTAGTGGAGCGATTAGTAAGTAATAAGAAACGATTATTAATTAAACGAAATACAAGCATTAACAGACATTATTTGCTTAGCGAGCATACGTAACTAAGAAATATAAGAAATGAATTCAGTTATTATAGGAGTATTTAATTTCGCTCCATGGCTCTTTAGAATAAAATATATTACAAGAGCCACACGGGAAATATTCTTCCGCTGTCCTGTTCAACTGAATAACTGAGAGAATACAATCATAAGTAGATATTTTGATTTTTGAAGCATATCATTTAATAAAAACCCTCCTGGAGTTACACGCTCATTTACTTAGTTTCAGGGCTACTTCCCACTTCTGCCGCAAAATTTCATCCTTCGGGAAGTAATGAAAACTAATTCCGGATTCATTAGTTCTTAAGTTCATTGCTGTCCGACGCAACAATAAGTAGTGTTTACATAGTTTTGCCTATATTTGGGGACTCTAGACGAGAATTGTGGTCCATGACCTCTTCATAAAAATAAATGGCAAATGACACGTACGTGTCTGACTATAACAGTTCCGCCACGTGGTCGCCGGAAACACTGGGCAGAATCCTCGCATCGCCAAACGTCGACAACGGGTGGAAGTACAGGGCACAAATAGATAGAACTGATGGTTACGATTCAGGAGTCAACGCGAAATTCTGATTCTCGTTAGTAGAGAGTTTAGCTCCCACAATAGATGTTCTAAATCAGCGCTGTTCAAGCGGCAGCCGCCTCACCGGTGGCGCAGGTGGTAGTGTTGTAGCTCATCGCCAAGCCATCCCGGGTTCGGTTCCCGATGGGGCCAAAAAAATTGTAGCTTTTCACATTAATGTCCCAGTTCATATAACTGTGACTACTGAAAAGCAAACCTTCCTTCCTCTATCCAGCTCCTCCTAGTATCAATAACTCTCAACTACTTCTACTAACCCCTCCACGTAGGTCAAGTTGTTGGTAAACCCAGCAAAGCGGCTCACCGAACCACCCAACTCCTAACTCCTATCGCTCTATGTAGATAAGTTTCAATAGCACGCTACATTTCCCATTTACAAATACAACAAAAAAAGTGGCAGTCCCCGGGCGCAACACTTTTTACGTCCCGCGAGTTATGGTACATTTTACATCAGATGTTGGAGAGGGGGACTCAACTTTGTACTATAAGTCTACCTTGTCAGAATTAATATTTGACGTGGTGCGTCCGGTGGGATATACATAGTTGTGTTCAGACCCCATCTTAAAATATGAAACTATTTTACCATAATACTAAATATTAAAAATACTTTTAAAATACTACTTCATTTGTCCAGCTTAAAATAATATAAATTTCTTGAAGAGAATCAAAATATTGCGTTACGAATAAATAAATATGGTCCATTGGTTTTGTTCGTCGGGCAACATTTTGCCAAACTGTATCTCGTGCCGACGGATAGAAAGTGTGTAGAAAATGACCCGTAGGCTAAAATAAGTTCTAATGGACAGTGCTGTTCTAAATGAAACGCAGCAATAGAGTCTCTCCTTCGATTCTTACTTCATTAGGTGCTAATATCGCGCTCGCGAGATGAGTTGCAATTCGTGGAAATTCGCTGCCCGCGACTTTTGAGTAGTAATCTGTATACGTTGACTTTCGAGTGTAGGATATCGCATCAGGCTCGGACTGATCCGCCGGACTGCGGGTCCACGAACCGGTCCACTCTCCCAGAAAGAGTGTAAATACTAAACAATTATTAATTCAAGATTCGAAAAGTGCACTGCGAGATAATTTCAGAGTTTTTTTTTTCTAAAAGGAATGCTGAGGATTACAACTATGGTAAAATGTCTCGTGTATCAAAGTCCAAGCAGTTTTTTTTAAATCTAGGGAGTACTTTGTACTGACCCACGCTCAAATTTAGTGAAATATTAACTCTTCTAAAATATGACAAATTTTCTTTTCGCAAGAACAAATCTTTGATTGCATGGGTGTTCTTATGCTTGGACACTAACAATTGGTCTACGCACTTATGGGACTCCATCCATTGCACGCATGAGTTAAGTTAATAACCAATCTTTGTGTTCAATTAGTAGATTATTGTAATTTATTCGATAACATCCTCCTATAAATGGGAAGGATCATATTATCCCATTCACGAGAGGAAGGATTGCAAAGATGTCGACTCCAAGCGTTGCTTCCGTAATCGATCGACGGCTGTGGATTGCGCAAGACCTGAAAACGAATGGATGGGTCAGTTATGTGCAACTTCTTGAAGGAGACGTTACCTGGCCATGTACCCTGGCTGGAACCCTGTTCGATTTCCATCGTTCACTTTGTGATTTTCTTAAATAGAATAAAGCACAAACTGCTAGGCAAAAGACGAATATGTTATCGTGGACACAATCTTCGAAGTATTTTTCTGCACGTAATTTAAACATTGGACGTAATCGATTCGGAAATTCTACCTTCCAAACTGCATTCGTCTCGTATTTGTGGTTTAGAGTATCAAGGCTAACTTCCAACTCAAAACACATATGAACAAGTCGAAATTGCCGATGTTAAAAATCGAGTTCATTAGTATTACCATTTAGAATCAGAGCCTCTAACTCAATGTTCAATTTTAACCCCTATCCTCTTTTCGTGGTACGTGAACGATGAGTTATTCTCCACATCATATTACCAGAAGGAGCTTTTTTCTGACGACAATTTATTATGTGAACACCTCAGCGCTCGCAAACTTTTCTATAATCTCTCCTCTCGGTTTCATGTAAATCGCCTCGTTTTTAACACTGGCAAAAGTGTTATTTCTCACTAGTGTAGCAAAATCTCTATTCTAAGTATCTCTTGTTGAACGTAACCCAAATAAAAATTATTTAGAAAACAAAATTATCCGTTCTACACATTCAAGACATTGTCATTGATAATGCAAATACCAAACTAAGCAAATTATACTACGCACTTCGAATTCTAGTCAGTGTTGTTAATGCTCACGTTACCCGCTATACATATATTTGAAAAAAAAATTATTGTTCTCGTTAACGGTAAGGTATTTTGTTTTGGGGCAAGGTCACTCAGAGCACCCAAAATTTTAGATTACACTTGAGAATACTTCGGATAATATATCTCGCCCCCAAAATTCATGTAAACCTTTGTTTGGGAAACTGAATACCTTAACTCATTTATATTTATGAAACGGTTGCATTTGTTAAGACTGGTTTACTTATGTACCATCCTTGCATCATAAGAAACTATCCTTTTCAGTATCACAACACTCGTATTAAGACCTAGCAATTCACTGTTCTAGCGTGTGGTGACTTTTTTTGCTCAAAAGGGCCATGCCATTCAGGAATCGTTAAAAATATTCTCATTTCAAAAATGTAAAAGTTTTTGAGTTGATTCCAGCTAAAATGAAAAAAATTAAAATCAATTCTAACATTTGTAAAATTTACGTAAATGCTTTTTAATATAATCGCGAATTTGTTACCAAATTATTTCACTGTTTTTTACCGTGAACACTTGATAGTCGGTTTACCGTTTTTCCTACAGTAGTATGTATTATTTGCTAACGGAATACGCGTGTGAGCAAATGCTCCAAGTGTATTGAACGACATGTCATACACGTAACTCCGGCAAGATACGCATCAAGATTCGGATCATAAGTCTCTTTGGAAGAAATCAATCAGAATCTTCTCGCCGATTCGCCGGCGGCCAGCAGTTCGCGCTGGGAGGAGGCGCGAAAGAGCGGGGCGCAGCGAGGGAGAGGCGGGGACCGGCTGTCGACCCCCGCCGCGGGTCAGGCGAGGGCGCAGACAGTCCGGCCGCCGCGACGTCCAGCGTCTGGGAACTGGGCCCGCCCCTCGCACCCGCCGCCCTCGCGCGCCCCGCCCGCGCCTTCGTCCGCTTACCCCGAGCAACGGCAGGCCTAGTTGCTGCTGGCCACAACCCGCTCGTCCCGCGCGGCGCCGCGCCGCTCTGTCTAGACGCGCGCTAAATGCTGCGGCTGCGCTAAGGCGAACCGCTAAAACCCGGTCAGCACCGTGGGAGATTTATGCGGTCACAAAAGGAAAGACGACAACCCAGCAAACATGTTCCACCGCGCAGCATACTCCAGGAAATTGTAACATGGCATAAATAAGTCGCCTCCAGAGAAATAGAAGCCGACGTTCGAAGCGGTAGAGTTACGGAGCTCCTCGGACCGCTAGCGTAAGTAGGGGTGGGGGACCGCCGCGGAGGTAACCGGCTGCCGCAGACGCCGTCACCGTCGCTGTCCCTGCCAGACGGACCTCCTCATTAACATTCATTGCGTCCGCGTGAGACGCGCGTCCGACTCCATCATTCTTCTTCTTAATAGGCTCTACAACATCTTTCTTGATGTTTTGGCTTGTTCCAGGACAGCTTTCCGTCTCTTTCGGTCTTGCACCAATACGGGCCAGTTCGTGATTCCAAGTTCTTTGATGTTTTTCAATACGTCTTCCC
Source organism: Laupala kohalensis (assembly GCA_002313205.1). Classification (NCBI taxonomy): domain Eukaryota; kingdom Metazoa; phylum Arthropoda; class Insecta; order Orthoptera; family Trigonidiidae; genus Laupala; species Laupala kohalensis. Next base: position 286,314 of record NNCF01125847.1, on the reverse strand, counting down.
TCCACCTAGTCTTTGGTCTTCCTCTCTTCTTTGTTGATGCAGGGTACCAGTTATATATTTTTTTCTGTCCTCATCCTGTATTCTATGCAGTTGTCCAAACCAGCCAAGTCTGAATGCTATTATATGGTATATTATATTCTTTGACTTGATGAGGTTTTCAATTTCATAATTGTATCTGATTCTCCAGGTACCATCTGATTCTTGCACCGGACCGTATATTCTCATGATCTTCCTCTCGAAGACATTTAGTCTTCTGATACCATTGAAGAAAATGGTAACAGAAGACTAAATGTCTTCGAGAGGAAGATCACGTTTCTGCCGCATGTGTTAGTATGGGTCTTACGACAGTTTGGTAAAGTATAAGCTTTGCCGTTTTGAAAGCAGCTTACTCTTCAATAGTTCCATATTAGCATAGTAAGCTCTATTACTAGCTGCAAATCTCTCGGAAATCTCTTCTTCGATGGAATTACTTTGATTTAAAATTGATCCCAATTATTTAAAGGAACTGACTGATAAGTACTTTTCATTGTAGGTAATATTGAATAATGTTGCAGGCAGAGGGTCTCCTTGTTTAAATCCATATTCCATTGAGAATTCGTCACTCATTTTGTTGTTTATCTTGACTTTGGCCTAGGTGTTAGATAGAGTTAGTTGTATCAATTTCCTCAATTTTGCTGGTACTTTATATTTTACCAGGTTTTCGAAGACATTATTTCCTAGAACTGAATCAAAGACCCGGATATAATCAATAAACATATTGAGTAATTCGATTCCATGTTCATAACATTTTTCATAGATTTGTCGCATTACAAAAATTGTCGCGTTGTCAATTGTCGATCTATTTCTACGATATCCAGCTTGATTTTCACTGAGTTTGTCTTCAACTATATCAACTAGCCTCTTATTCCTAAGAGCAGCAAAAATGTTGTATGTTATGTTTAACAACGCTATAGGTCTGTAATTTTTACAATCGAACCGATCACCTTTTTTTGTAAACAGGGAAGATTATACTCTCATTCCATTGAGATGGTAACTTTTCTTGATTCCATATTTTAAGTAACAAATTATGTATTCTTTTTAAGGGTTCTCCCTCCATATTTAATTAACTCGGTGGGAATGTTGTCAGTTCCAGCTGCCTCATTCCGTTTCAAGTCTTTAATTATATAGCATATCTCATTAAACGAGGATTCGGCGATGTCATTTCCTATTTGTGTCTCTTGGTCATGTGAAACTTGATTGCCTCTTTGTGCTACTTCTATTAGATATGGGGGATTAAATATATTGACAAAGAAAGATCTCCATCTTGCTAGTATTGCACTTTCTTATGTTAACATGTTCATCTTTACCGACGTTCTTGTTTCCACTGTTTATTCTCTTATTCATTTTAGCTCCCCAAAGGATTTCCTTGATTCATTCTTCTTGAAATTATCTTCCATGGAGATTATTTTGCTATTGGTCCACTCCGTTTTTCTTTTACAGACTTTATTTGCCTTTTCCTCTCCGATCTGTAATTATTGTAACTGCTTCTAGTTTTTAACTAAAGGGCTTTCTTTCGCTCATTGTTTTTCTTGATTATTGCTTCTTCGCATTCGCTATCCCACCATTCAATTTTCTTTTTGCCTTCTTTCCTACCTATGACATTCTCAGCTACTTTGTGAAAATCTTGCGAAAACAACCAATCCTCCAGTTTCGTTCTCATTATTTATTATGTCCTTCATCTTCCTTTTATATTGTTTCAAGATCTTTGGATCTTGTATTTAATCCAGATTCCATCTTTTATTATTTTTTCCCTTCATTCTATATATCTTAGGGAGTTTTTGTTGCAGGATAATTATAAAAAGAAAGTGATCGGAGTCTATGTTGGGTCCTCTGAGAGATCATACATCTTCTATTAGTTCCTTCTTGGCTCTGTTAATAAAGACATGATATATTTGATGTATTGTTGTCAAGACTGGCGAGATCCACGTACCTTTGTGAATTACTTTATGTTGAAATAGTGTCCTCACTACTATCAAGTCATTACTTTACGCAAAACCTCATGGCAGTTCTCCGTTTTCATTAGTGGTATTATGTATTGTATATTTTCCTGTTACACTTTGGAAGGCCTTCTCTTTACCTAGTTGTGCATTAAAGTCCCCCAAGACTATTAAAATATTGCTTCTAGGTACTTGATCAATTGTTTTTCGAAGATCTTCATAAAATATTTCTTTATTCTCTTCGGGCTCTTCATTTGTTGGTGCGTATACATTTCCTAAAGTTGGATTATTAAACTTTCCTTTCAGTCTTAGTTCGCTTAATTTTTCTGAGATGGGCGTGAAATTTATTACTTTATGTTGTAAGGTTTTCTTAAAAACAAAACCAGTCCCTGCTTGACCTGTTCTGGATGCAGAACCGCTGAAATAGAAGATAAAACTTCCTTTTTTAATGCATCCGGTTTCTGGCCATCTCATTTCCTGTATTGCAACAACTTCCAATTGAGTCATCTGAATCTGGTCAACGAGTTCTTGTAATTTTCCTGGTTTCAGTAACGTTCTAACATTTCAGCTTCCAATAATCAATGTCCGTTTTCTTCGACTTGGTTGGTTATCTTTATCTTGGTCCATGTTCATATTCCGAGGCTGCTTATTGGAGTGTTTAGCAGTGTACGTTTTTTTACGCGATGATGGGGAGCTGGCCCAACATCCAACCCTCCTCCTTTTCCCGGGTTTGGAACCGACAACGGCGGCTACTAAGGTAATCAATCCCCCCAGCGCCCACCGCAGGCGGAGTTCCGACTCCATCATTACAATTGAAATATTTGGAGAAGCGAAGCTGGTCGCTTTCGTCTCCGGTTGCCACCACACCGCGTCCTCGCTTCGCACTGTGGAGGGGCGGAAAGACAGGCTTTCCCTCGCGGTGGCGGTTGGAAGGTTGCCTATTTATCGAACGTCTTATTTTGTAATGCGACGAGGTTGGAAACCTTGAACCTGCTCCTTCACCTGATCGCACAACGAGGGTCAAGGAGTCGGGGAGGTGGGATATTGGGCTGCCGCGGCGACGAAGGAGACTGAACCGGTGTGTCTGAAGGAGAGGCTGATTTCAAGCACAGACAGTCGCTAGTAAGACCAAGGTCAAGTGCAATAACATAAGAGGCAGACCTCTTCTGAAAATTAGTCATAAAAATACAACAACAATACGTGTCAAAAAAGAACTTTCGTTTTGTGGACAAACAATTTGATCGTAAGTTTTGAATTGTGAAAGTAATGGAAAGTAAAGATAATATTTCATTCAGCTGTCGCCATCGGAGATAATTATCACAGAATATTTTTGATGGATTTTTTAATCGAAGCAAATCCAAGGGGCCGCACGTACCACTCACCCAAGGATAACCCTTCTTGCGACATACTATAGTCACCAGTACTTTATGAAACATACTCACTCTAGGAACTTCGATTTCACTCATCAGGTAAATAATCAGATTTTCATGTAAATTTTTACAAAAAATATTCAATGCCTAAAAGTCAAATTTATAATAATTAAGTTTTAGTAAAGGAAAATATTATGTATATATGAAACTATATGTATAAAAACGAGATGTATGAAAAATGATATGCATAGAAATGTGAAAGAATACACATTTCACACGAAGTACTAATAACATAAAAATATCAAATAATTTGAGAAATAACAACGAAATATGAATTCTAACATTTCAATCTTTTAAATCATGGAATTCTAACATTTAAATCAACTTTTAAATCATGGGCGAGTCAATTTGTCTCTGCAAAATGCAATGATAGTGGAAAAAATAGAATCCATGCTTGGACGTCATTTAGTTTTATTTCCTAGAGATAGAGAGGAATGTTTAACGTCATCCACTGTTTTACTATCTCGTCCTCTCAGGAGGAGCTTCCGTCCAAGTTCTTTTGTTAGCGAGAGTACATCAAAACTTGCTACAAAAATCTCCAAACAAGTAAGAAACTCGCAATAAAAATCTAGCATCAAATGTTGCTAGAAAAGAAGAATATCAGGTGCAGTAGTGATAATGACCAATATGAAACTAGGTCAGAAGTCTTAAAAGGATTAAGTAATGACTCATCCTCTCAGAAAGGAACTGGCAGCATGAAACAAATACTTCGGACCCGCAGCTTTATTGTACAGTACGGCTCGTTCTTAGTCAACAACTTCTTAAATTCGCTTCGCTTAACAATAAAACACAATGTAGATGAGACGGTTAGACTCGTAAAATAGTTTATATAAATAAATAAACTTTATTGTGAAAAAAGGAGTTACAAATTGCTTATGACCACGAGGAGGTCCATAAACTCACTTTAAATTGCTTCACTTTTAAAACAAATCCGGTTTTGTCTGCACTTCGCGTACTTCTTCTTCGCCCATTTATTTCTCGTGAGAGACATTTACACAAATCCGTGGTTCAACGAAAGAAACCACCAGTACTTTTCTCGCTGCCGGTACGCTCCAGTTCGCGTACCGGTAAACTACGGCTAAAACTATGCCTCCCTGCGACATCCGTTGTGGAAATGCCACCATCGCTTAATGTTCGAATTCATCAAAAATTCATCGACAATATTAGGTCTAAGCGATAGACATAAATCCTATCAAAATTTATCAGTCCGGTTGGGCAGTAATACTCTCTTGGTTGTAAAGACTGGCGAATTTATATTTGGTAAATTCTTTCGTGTGAATTGATGTTTTTAATTATCATCGTCCAAGAAAATTAGTGATAAAATCACTTAGTTTCTCTCTTTATCTGGCAGCTAAGAAATTGAAACTTTCTGCGCGGGAATCGAGTGAATGTAGTGTGGCAACTGAAATATGGGAGAGAATGCTTCAATCGAATCTATAATAATAAATTTATTGTCAAAAAAGCAGTACAAACTGCGTATGACCATGTGGAGGACAATAAACTAATATACTCTCCGGAAGCAAGCAAGGGACCATCCCATCAATTCCGATCAAGGGCCTTAAGGCAGAGACGGATTCAAAAATTTCAGCAAAAAATTCCTAGATAAGATAAAAAGTTAGCTGCGAGTTATAATACTAATAGAATGTCAGTATGTTTGTAGTTTAACACACAAAAATAATTTTACATGTACAAAATATTATAGAACTATCGATTATTCTGAGTATAGTATTTAAAAATCATAAGAATTGAAATAACACTAAATTCACGGTTTATTATTACAATAAACATGCCCCTAGACAAAGCCTAGAGAACCTGTATAAGAAATCCGCCTCTAGTCGAAGGAAAACCGGAGCAAAACCCGGGCCAGAATGGGGCTATAGAATTAATGTACACAACCGTGCCAAAGTTGAGTACATATAAAACTAAATTAATATGAGCCATAAGGCAACACAATCATGCAAGAAAATAGTTTTTGAAATTGTTGTAAGTTATTTAAAAAGTACTACAGCAATGGCGTGATAAAGCACAAGACGGATTTAACTTCTATTAAAATCAATAAATTCATTTAGTGTAGAAGCACAGGTACAGGAGGTAGTTTTTAACCGCGGATTTGAAGGGATTCAATTTCATAATATGTTTTATATTCTTGGGCAGGGAATTATATAGAACGATTCCCGAATGATATGGTCCTTTTTGGCAAAGAGTGGTTGACACTCTAGGGCGATGAATATTATTACTATTGCGAGTATTGTGTTCGTGAACGAGACTGTTTCGTATGAAGCAAGGGTGGCACTTCAGTAATTCGGTCTTAACAAACACGGCCGTTTCATAAATGTAAATGCAGGGAAATGTTAAGATATTTAATTCCTTGAATAAAGGTTATAAATATAATAATAATAAATATTAGTCTGACAAGTAGTTGTGGCTACTGATTACGTGCTTGCGAATGTGGAATGGAATGCGAATGGAATGATTTACTCTGCAATAAAAAGTTCAGTTTTGAAAAAGAAAATGACTGAGTAATTGGGCAAAATGGAAAAACCTGGCTGTAAAATATGCCTAGAGTTTAGCTCATAAGACTGACACTGTCGCATTAATTGCTATATCAACAGCCAGGTGAAAACTGTAACGGACCCGGGTCCTCCCAGAAGTTGAACAGTCGCAATAATGTATTAACTGCTGAAAAAATCTCAAAGAATCTGTAACCTGCAACTCCAGGATTCTATATTTGAGAAGTACCGAGTGAGTGCCGGTGAATCTCGTCCCAGAAAGACTATAAACAAAAATTGATAATCAATGCATTACTTAATAATTTGACATCCACTGTAAGGTTATTGAATATGCAATTTAAAACATGAACTTCCAATACAAAGTTTATTGAACAAGAATGACAGTTTATATTTTTCGTCTGAATATATTTAAAACGCTATCACAAATTGTCATAATTTTAGAAACAATAAATGCATGCTGAGCTCTAATAAAAAAGAACATCCATTGAACTTAATCCTATCAAATTTTGTTTGCATACGATGTTTCTTGAAAATCTTGAACTCGCAATTTCATTTTGCACGCTCTTCTTCGTAGAAAAGCAATCGCTACAATGACGGTGGATATAAATATTTATTTCCACTATTTTGAACGTAAATGCCTTTCTCTCCGAGAACACAGTAGCCTTTGCGAATGTCACAAGCAGCAGTGAGTGGTTTTGAAGCAGGGTTGCAATATTCTTATTCTTATGAATAAAAGATGATAAATTGAAAAAATCATTCATTAATCTACGTAGAAAAAATAATGAGTAAAACGTTATTCTTTTATTCGACAAACTTTGATTGACGAATAACAAGTTATTTTTTTATTTGACCCACAAACAAATTATGATTTATTCTTTCATTCGAAAAAAATAAAATAATATTTTAAATTACACTTTTTTGTTCTTGGTAGAATAAATGACAAATACGGTTATGCCTTTTGTTTGCTGTAACGAATAACTAAGTCGACTGTGAATTGTGGTTGTACTGTTCATAATAAGAATTTAATTATTATTAATTATTATCTTAAGTATTCACATACAAAATTAATAAATAATTATATTTTGCAGTAAATATTGATATTCTTAAGGTTAATTGAGGATTTATCTTAAAATGAAGTATCACTGGAAATTGTTTATTGAATATTTTATGACATGAAAATTTNTATATATATATATATATATATATATATATGAATATACGTATTAATTATAATATAATACAGTTTCCTCAGATTTTCACTAACAAATACTGAATGAAAAATTAAAAACAATTCGTAATAAAATTTGAATTATTGGAGTCAACATCTTAACTTCATGTCATTTATCGTGGCACATGAAAGCAGGAATTTGTCGACGTTGTTTAAGTTATATAAAATGTTTACAAACAATTCAGAATGTATTAATGTACGTTCTTCTTTTTAAGGATCAAACCCTTATAAACTCACCGTTGTAGAGTTAACTTCAGTATTTTAGTAACATATAATACTCAATGCACATGAGCACGTACAAGTATTATCACAATATATCTATGAACCACTGTTCACGTAAAAATTTACATATTGCCAGCGAGAAAGATGTCAAATCACACTCTCTGCCTAAATGCAACTCTGCGGCTAACAGTGGCAATGCTAGAGCAAGTCCCATGTATGGTTTTACACTTCCTCTTTACAAGTCACAATCGGAACTCTAAAGATAATAATTGTAACCAATTTTAGATACCCTATTACACTACACTTTAATCTTATCATTAGATCAAGATGCGATGCCTCGACCACTTATTTCGTCGGTTATTATATCTCTGGGTTCCAATTTATGCCGTCAGCTTCGCTCGACACAGCGCGTTTGGTACACACCGCGCTTTCAGATTCTTTGTAAGAAACATTCTGCTAATTTCTTATACACACACACATAAATACATGAAATAAGTTTTGAAAGAAAGTATTACAAATTAACAAAATTAAGAAGCAGCAAAGATATGCAAAAGAGCGTAACCGAATATGACGAATGAAAAGTCTTGTAATGTCTACTAAGATAGAAACGGGACAATAAAAATAGACTCTGTAAATATAAATAAATAAATTTATTCCCACGATACAATATAATTTATATTATTTATTTTATTAATATCTACATATTGCATGAAAGACATTCACAGTGTAACAGTGTTCTGTTCAAAACAAGTTATACAAATAGTATAGCCTTTTGTGTTATCAATTGTAACAAAGAATAAGAATACCAAAATAATAGAATATCTCGTAATTTTGTATTTATTGCCAAGAATCCTGCTCTTCCGCCTGGCCGTGACGGGGGTGAGAAATTGGGACGGTCAGGTGCTGGGGTACTTGGTTTCAAACCCTTAATTATCTCGAGTGTGTGAGAGAAACATATCCGATTCATAGGTACTGTGGGAGATACGACGCTACCACTAGACCACTGATGTCCGTAATGTTACTTTCCCGTATAAGTAGTATATAAAAACATTCACCATTAAAAAATCGAAAGCGAGATTTCGACGGAAATATCCTTTTTGGCGATCCCTGATACTGAAAAAGTGTTTTTTGGCATAAGGTCCGTCCGTGTGTCCGTTTGTACGCAGCGATTCTGAGTAAAGGAAATAATCAATTTAATTCGCATTTTGTATTTACGGTAGAATTTACTTGTCGATGTTCGAGCTCTAATTTCTTTTTTACTTGAAAACAAAGGGTACTTTACATGAAGGTCAAAGTATTCTTTTGAATGTTTCTCAAAAACGACTCCAACGATTTTGCTTAAATTTTCTGCACGTAAAGTACAATTAGAATGCATTACATCCGCATTAGCGGTATTTCTCTGGAAACTTTGGTATAGACGCAGTAAAATAATTTCTGTCTGCTACACTTACATATTATTTTACTGTTTCAAGAAGCCTGAATACTATTTTGCAGTGTAAATGGACCAAGCAGACGTATAATACACTTTTGGTTTAACTGAAATAAAAGGATAAAATACTTATAAGGACGGCAAACATTGCAGATGGGAAAATACATCTATTTCTGTCTACAACGAAATTACATTTACATAACACTTTTACGATATTTCTAAGACTGATATGTCGCTAAAAGTTTTGAAATAATATTTTGAAAATTTATTTTACTTTCAAGTAAAAGACAGTAATAACTTCATCTCGCGGCTTTGAGCGACTTTGAGCATGAATAAAGCACCGGAAGACGACCAAAATACAGAGGACCACGCCAGAAATGACTTTTTCACAACAAAATTTTTTCTCACTCTATGCTGCAGACGGAGAAACGTATATGAGAAAGTATGTGCAATGGTTGTGCACCTCTAGTACAAAAATGGAATAATAAAAGAAAAAACCTCAGATGTCCGTAATGTTCATATGTTGATCGAATCGTGTCCATTGCTAGAACCCTGTCTAATAACAAATGACAAATTTTGAATGCTGAATTTATGGACTTCATACATTAGAGTGAAATATAATTTTGTTAAAATTCCCTCCCTATCCTAGTTTTGTGAATTTTACGCAGAAATGGATGGGAATGTGATTGGACTGTCAATAAAATTTGGGAGAGAGAAAACAATGAAAAATTGAATGTTTCATTTTAACATTTTCTAATTGACCATGTAAAAGCGTAATTTGTGCCTGGAATATAAATTCGTTTCCTTCTTTGACAATTTTGAAGCAATTTTTTTTCGTCACTAAAAAGACTTACATGATCTTGCTCTCACCAATGCGCGAATTTTACGACTTTTTTGAATTTTTCTTCATTGTAGACTTCAAAGAATGCGAATATATATTTTTTAATTTTAGCTCTCTCTCTTTCAAAAAATGCAAATTTAGAAAAAGTTGGAAAAGAAACAGAATAAAATTTGCCTGGTAGGTTGTAAAATTATGCACAACGAATGTAAAATGATGAAAAATAAACATATTATCCAACCTCGCCCTTTCCATTTTTGTATTTCCCAAATATAAATGGTTCCATGGTCATTTCAGTTTATAAATGAAAAATGAAAAATTTTGTTCAAGTTACCTCCCTCACCAAAAATTAGTAACAGTCGTTAAAAACGTGAACAAAACATTTTACTATACATAATATATATATTGATTCTGTATGATATATGAAAGCGTATTAAAATTTTGAAAAACACTATCGTTTGAACCCATTCCCTTACCAAATCTCTTGAAATGACATAACACTCCAACTCATCCTTTACATATTTGAACAACAAGAAACACTTGAAAAATGAGGTTCGAACTGGAGAAGAAATTCACACAAGGACTAAACAAAATTCACTATTTAGTGATTTCGTCAAATTTCGTAAAATATTAAATATCCTATAAGGTGCGTGAGACAAAGGTTAACCATGCTCTTAGGAGGACACTTTTTTCTATTCTCCTATGAGCTACCATTTTGTTACATGTTAGCATATTCTCGAACGTAGTAGCATTCTATCGGTATCTTGAGAAATGACATGTCTAGGAGGTCTGATGTGCAAACTACTGATCGTTCTGAGGTGTAATGTTGTCTGTTGTAAATTCCTCATTGTTTGTAATATTACGTCCAAATATGCATTATCGAATGCTCCTTTCATTTCCATAAATATTATATTCTATTTGTGTTTTCTGATCATCTAACAGTCGAAGAACAGCATCTTCTGTGCGTGTCTCTTTCTTAATACATAATGTCTATTATCCAACTTTCCTTATCGTTCCAAATAATCCCTTAGCTTTTTTATGATTTATTTATCAAATATCTTCCCCTGGGAGGGCACCAGATGTATTGGTCCATACGACTCTGGTTTGCTTAGGTCTCTAGTTAGATCTTTCATTCATAATATTACTATCAGAATTTCCGTACATCTGGAAGATATTCCTTTTGAACAAACATTATTTTACTTTTACCAGCAATCCCCATCAAATTCTATAGTAATATTAAAAATGCTTAGGTTATCTCATCTTTGCTTCGTACCTTTTTTCTCTCAATTCCTTCACCAATTTCCTCAATTCAGTCAGGATCATCCAGTTTTATCTTCCTTCATCATCTCTTTCATAGCTCACTTCCTCACTGTCCTCATCTACGTCATCTCCAAGTAAGATTCTCAGTATCCTATCTCCTATTTTTTCCATGTTCACAGATGTCTTCCCTTGCACATATTTCTACTCCATATCTCCATCCTTCTCACCATATTCGCTGCTTACTTGAATCGGAGTTTCCGTACATACTTTTCATTTTTCAATTTTCCCAACCCTGCTTCTTCACCTCCTTCATATCTATCTTAAACTCTATGTGCTTATCTATGTATCTTCTGAACACTTCTGCCTCATCCATCCTCTTCTGTCTCCTCTTCGATAATTCCCTTTGCAACATATTACTCTTTTCCTTCAGAACCCCGTGTATCATATTCGTCCGCTTCCCCTCGTTTGTTCCACCTCGCACTCTGCATTCCTTTAGTAAATGGAGTTGGATATCAAGTACAGATTCCTCCATATTCTTTCTCTCTACCATATTCGTCACCTCATCTCTATTTTTTTATTTCCTCCCATACTTATTTAATCAAATAACTCTTATTATTCTTTATCAAATAACAGTTATCATGTGACTATATAAGTTTTTTGTCATTTATATTTGTTAGCAGCAAAACATCTTTTGTCCAATATTTGTTTTCCCAGTGCCCGTCTTCGTTTATTCGTCACCCTGTCACATATTCGTAGTTGATACACACCATACAAATCAACTCGTGCTCCTCATTTCTTTCACGATTTTCTACATTCTATCTATGCCTTCCTTTATATCCGTAAAATAATGGTAATACATATTCCCCAGAACAAAATTATATTTCCCTATAATGGGGATGTATTTATCAAGAACCGGTCCTCTCACTTCTGTATAGATTCGAATCTCTGTCGCCCACGGACTCTCCTTGCACACTACCCTACTCTGTACCAATATGTATACCTAACTTAATAATTGCAATCGTTACAAATTAAACATAATAGTTCATAATATTTGTTATTATCTACGTTTAGCTGATTATTTAACCTAAAATAAAATAATGGGAGATTCCCTCCCCCTCAAGTTTATATTAAAATCAACCCAAAAATAATCAAAGAAACCACTTGTGAGGCAAAAGGTGAAATAAAGCGAGGTAGAGCAGGGTATGCCAACGACACTTCAGTTGTAATTGCAAAATATATTATGTAAATAAGGGAGATCCTTTTCTTCTTAATTTTGAATTCAATTCTTTAAACAAACGTAAGAAATTTTCTTCATTTCACAGTTAGGGAGCAAATGGTCTTCCTTTAATTTTTAGCGTATTTATGTGAAATGAAGGGAAAAAATGAATTTCATCTTATAATGGATGCATTAAAACTCTTTTGAATTTGAATTACCCTCTTAACTGAATACTTAATTTACAAATAACTTAATAGTTTCCTCTCTGCGCTGTCTCGATCGATATCCCGGGTTTCAATTCGAAAATATACTAATGATGTTCGATGAATGACTAACCAAGGAAAAACTAGTGATCGAAAAGAATTGCACTCTCCTGTCAGAATGACCACCATTATCATATGATTAATGTATTCTTTGTAACACAAAGAAATGCAGATTCATTTGATACTAATTGTACCAAGAACAAAAATAAACCAGAAAAAGGAAACGATTAGAATTGTATTTACTAAAAATAATTCATTCTCGACGACAGCACGATAAAACAATTACTGATTATTAATTGTACGTCAAGCAAGAGTAACTTTTCATTCGTTATTACTAGTAATTTTATCAAATAAAAGAATAACATTGTATTCGTCATTCAATGTGAGTTAAATATAAAAATAACTATTTATTCGTCATTCAATGTGGGTTAAATAAAAGAATAAATTTTTAACCGTCATTCAATTATAGTCGAATAAAAGAATAACTTTTTATTCCTTATTCAGGATATTCGAGTAAAAGAATATCTTTCTTTTCGTCATTCAATGTTTTAAAAAAAATGAATAACTTTTTATTTGTTATTCAATGTTAATCGAATAAAAGAGTAAATTTGTATTCGTTATTTATTTTCTTAAAATAAAAGAATAATTGTCTTTCGTCAATCAATGTTCATCAAATAAGAAAATATCTTTTTACCCATTATTTTTGCTACGTGAAATAATGAATTATTTTTAAATGCTCTTATTCTTTTATTCAAAAGAATGATTTTTTTTCTGATTCTGAGCATCTGTGTTTAGAAGAGTATTCATCGGGAACGTAAGATGGCGAAAATAATTTTTTAAATTATTTCGCAAATTTATTGTCTTTCTCAATATAGTGAGAATTATTTGTAAATCAGAAGTGTTGACTTGATTACTTGCTCCCATAGATGAGAGTAGTTATTTTCACTGCGACGATGCAAACACTCCACTAGCAGGTACTCGGAAGTTGTGAGTTAAGAAAAGAGTAGTTATGTTTGTAGATGACTTTAGTTGTGTAAGTAAATTTAGTAAACTTTTCTTGTCAAAAGTGGCAGACTCAAAGATCAAATGCTTATTGCCTAGAATACAACAATTCTAACAGAAGAAGTCACCTCCCTTTCATACATCTCAATCAATGAGTGAACATCTACATGTAACTTAACTATGACTGGTAATGCAACAAGCACACCACCTTCTTAAGAAAAACCAATTTCGCGGAGTAACTTTAAAGATATTATTGAATACGTTTACTTCACCGACATAATAGTTCTATTTTTGATAGTAATTTGTCACGAGGACAGAGTAAGTGGTGAAAGAAGAAACGTTAAAATGTGCTGAAAGAAAATTAAAACTGACACTCGTAAACACGCACATTCAAAACTGACAAGTGAGTATCGTCTGGACCGAAACGTCTCCTCAAATCTATGAATGTTTATCTCAAATGTGTTGTTTTCATTTGCTGTAAAATTCCTTGTATAATGTTAGTGTAAATATATTGCTTAATCGGTTTTCTAGTTATTTGGATATATCTTTCACATCTTCCCAGAACCTCCACTCATCTGAAATGTTTATTTGAGTTGTCCAATGTTGGTGTACAATATTTCTTTTGTATATATGAGAACCGCCTTCTTCGGTCACGTCGACAATGAACCGATTCTTCTGTCTTCCGTTTACGTTGACCGACCGTTAGATGAAAGTAAGGAAACATAGGAGGGAAATTTAAATTTAAATTTTGAAGCCTCTACCCATCGCGGTTTAAATAGACATCAGTAATCCTTTAAAATTCAATTTCAAATTTCCCTCCATTTCTCTCCTTTCATCCATCGGTCGGTCGACGTAATCCGAAGAGAGAAGAATCGGGTCATTTTGTACGTGACTGATGATGGCGACAGCCGAGACGTCTCGTCCAATTTGTGAGTGGTTTTTACGTGTTTTCGTTTCTGTTTTTACTTTTTAAATTGTATAAACACAACCAGGTACATCTTGATCCCTCGGTTTGAGCCTCTCCAGTGAAAGGCGATTCTTCGGGGCGGTGCCAACATGATATATAGGAATATCGTGTGAATTATAAAAATACTTCGCAATTCCTAAACCATACGTTTATGATGGTTGTCTTGATTATTGTAAACCAATATCATGTTAGACAAATTTGTTTCATATGATATGCTGTAGTCAACATATTTATTGAATATTATCAAACTTTCCCCTGAAGGTTGTTCTACTGATAAAGAATTAAATCCTTTAAACATCGAAAAATTTGCATAAATGGTTGCAACTATATATGCTGATGTCGATTTCAACTTTTAAAATACACCTCACCGGCCATTTAAGCAATATACAAACTTTTTAATATTTGAATGAAATACATTGTCTCTTATGGTAGGAAGATTCAAATTAGTTCACTGGTGATTAGTCCAAGTTGTGATATCCAAGTGACAAGTCCAAGGTGAAATGTCAATAAATATCATAGAGTAAAGTTTTTCGGTCGTTTCATTTCTTAATCTTGCTCGTACACATTTATATTTAGAAAGTTAGTGGTAGTAAAATTTATTAGTAGCCTAAAAAAGTGGCTATAAGGCAAGAGGGGTTGTAGGAGTACTTTTCTGAAAACATCATCTTACTACAGGAATAAAAATAACACCTATCTTAGATCGTACTTGTACAGAAAGTGGTCCACGTGAATGCCAAATCAACTAAATGAAGCTATTTTATCCTGCATTCACCGACAAGAGACAAAAAGCGCGGAAATATCTGTGGTTAGAATAGTAGCAGCCGGCTTGCGCGTGCAGACTTCCATTCTGTAAAAACAGGAAGAAAGCGAAACAAGAGGTGTAGATCCACGAATCGACTGATATTCCCACACGAATCATACAGAAAATATGACTCAGTTAACCTATACTTCATATTAAAACATCGAACCGAGCTGATCATCAGTGAGACAGAAGGTCACGAGTGAGACCAGAGACCTTCAAAACAATATATGAATGAACTATCACAGTTACTTTTGTTGCTGATGTAGAATCAGGAGGCTGAGTTTTTCTCGTGCTTCGATGAAACTATGGTCTCTAATGAAATGCTGTAATCCTGACAGTTAATATAACTAAACACTATATAATAAAAAGGGATACCGGAAATAAGGAGTTCTCCAGGTTGAAGTTTTCTAGAACCATGAATGTAACTCATTTGACTAGAATTCAAATGTAGTTACTCCTACGCATTTCTATTTCTGCTGTTTTGTTTTATATGTTCATTTGAGGAGTAAAACTCATCTAAAGAACGAGATACGAGAAAATATGGAAGGATCCTCACAAAATTAGCCGTTATTAAAGCGTTTCTCAAGTGCATAAAGTTTTGGAACCATTGGAGTGCAGCGACGATGGTGGACTATATAAGTAGTATTGCCGGCTGACTTAATCAGAAACTGATTAATGTGGGGTCTGTGGCAGACTGGTTCTGGAGTGGCTTTTTCCTCCACTGGAGGAAGGAAACGTACTGGTTAGGCTGGATTTGTTTCGGGCATTTCGAACAACTGCACTTGAAAGCAGCCAAACACGTCACGTAGTTTGTGATACGTTACGATAACGTTTTCAAAATTAAAAATCACCCCATCAACTGGCTTTTTCGTTTATCGGAACTTCCGTTCTGCATACGTGTTTTACGAGACAACGTTTCACACGTCGAATCAGGTAGTAAGCTCTGGGATCAATAAAAATGAACCCGATTTCGGCGGAACAATGATATGTTATACTGCAGTAACCTGTCAAATAGTCTTTCTCATACAAATCTAATTAAGATAATTTGAGGGAAAAAGTAAATATACAATTTTGTTACCGGTATGATGGCAGGTGGTAGACAAATGTTCAGTGAACGCCACTCAAACCGACACTGTTTGTTTTTCTTGTCTTAATATTTAATGTTCCTGTGATATATATTTAATTCTATTTTTTTCTTAATTTTACACAATTTTCAATGTCATATTTTGTTTCCATCAAAGCGATGACTCTCATATTAAAAAATTTTAAATACGCGATACGTCGAGAAACGCCTTTGTTCTGCATACGCTCCAAAAATCAGCCAGTCTGAATAAAAATCGTGGTTTGGTATCGATCAATGCAAAATAGAATAAGTTAAATTCTTGTACATTCAGCATTCGTATGGGTCACTCTCTGTTTGACTTCCGGTATCTATACTTTTTAAGATGACAGTAGTGTTGTTTAAATTATTCGGAAAATGAGGCTCTTTGTGAGGTCTTCGACGAATAATTTTTGTAATTCCAAATTAATAACAATTCAAAAGCTGTCTCCGGAATAGTATAACTAATTTGTCTCTTTGTTTTCAACCCAGAAGAAGGGCCTTACGACAATAAATTATTGTTGATGGTAAATTGTCGGTATCAAAAATTGTCGAATTATTGTCGGTAGTGGTTAAATTACGGTAAAGGAAGAAAGTTTAGATTTGTTTGCGTGATACAAAATTGTACATTATTCGCTTGTTGTTTTTTTTCACGAAGTATATGTCTGCTTTACGAGCCTACGAAGTACGATAAATCAACTGAAAGTGTATTTTCAAAAAGGTATTGGAATATTTTCGTACTTTTATTTATTAAACAGATTCACTAATTGAAGAGAGGGGGAGAGTTGTAAAACGTCATTAATCCTCGCGTGAATGAAGTTTCCGGCGGGTCACGTGTTTGTGCGATGCGGGGGTGCGATGGCACTGATTGACGAGGCGTGGCTCTGCATCGACCTCCTTCGAGAACTCACTGCATTCGCAGCCACCCGCCCCGCCCCCCTCCACCACGCACGCTGGGTGCTTTGGCCAAACGCCCACGCGCTTGTTTCTCGCAAGGGCGAGATCTTCTCCTGCGTCGGTTCCATCAGATTCCAAAACGAAAAGCGAAACGTAGAGTTCTATCCCCGGGCAGGCGGTTGACACCTCAAGTCCGTCAGTTCTATTGCGAGTATCTGATTCCGATATTAAAATACATTCTTCAGCTTCGTTTCTGAATTGAACTAACCATACAATTTTCATGTGTCCATTAAGGCATCAATTATCCAAACATTAAAAACTGACCAACTTTTCATAATTTGTAGGAACGCATACTTTAAAAGGATTAAAATATGTATCACATTGAGTGAAGTAGGTCTATGTCTCTTACTTCATGTTGCTTGGAAGGGTCGATGGTGAAACAGATAGAATAGGATTGCAGATATGGTTGCTAATCTACAAGACGTGGGAAACGAATGGATTTGAAAAGGAAAAGCTTTCGTGGGAGGATTTTCCGATGACTTGGCCCACTAAGGTAGTGTCGCCGTTGTGGGTGGTAGTCAAGAAATCAAATCAACACCGCAATTTTGGAGTTACTTCAAACGGAGATCCGGAAGGGATCCTGGATTTCTGGGGTACTCCGAGCAAGGACAATGATTAAACTGACTACGAAGCACAAAATAAATGTTATTCGTCCATGATAAGGTCGTAAGTCTTAAATATTTTATTTATTGCACTCATTTCTTCGTGTGCAGTATTTTTCGAAAATTATGTGTTATTATTTTATATCATTCCTCGCATTCTACACCAGATCATCTTGTTTGTGAGGATATCTGTATATGTGGATGTGTAAAGATATGTGTGTGTTCGTAATTCGGTTCCAATAGGAGTGGAAGGCATGGAAGAGCTGTCACACGGAGTAGTAAATTCAATTCAATCAGCAATGAGCTCAAGAAGCTCAGCATCTGCATTACTGTACCATCAGGACGAAGCACATTCCCCCTCCATCTACTGAAGTGCTCCTTATTTTTACCTCCTTGGCCTCTGCAGCTTGAGATCTCTCTCCGGTGGTAAGGGTCGAGGTGTGGAGTGTTAACCTGTGTGCGAAAACCTTTGTGCTTACTGTAAAGCCTTCGTGGATGTTATACCACAAAACATTTCGTTTTCTGGGACCGCTGCGCCGCTCGAAGTTCGCATGCGTTCTTCATATTCCTGAGAAGCTACGGACTTTCTTATAGTCTCCAAAAATCATTGTTTCATTCAATCAGTGTCCCCTAAACTTTGTTGACTAACGAACCGGTTAATTTGTGCAGATGTTTGATGAAAACCTTTTAGATAGAAATAAAATTAGCAAAGTATCAATATAATGTGTTGTGTACCGTTTGCAAATGAAACAAGAATCACGTATTCTCAAGCATTAAAATGTGAGTAAATAAAAGGTAGTCGTGTTTTCCTAGAAAAAAGGTGTATTTCAAACCGCGTGGTAGAAGTGAAATGTCTTCAGCAATATAAATTAAGAACTACACATTCTTACCTATACTTGTTAATGACAAATTTTTCCATAATGAGTTTTTAAATATGCACCAAGAGATATTGAATGTCAAATTATGTACGTTTCATAATAATAATAATAATATCATATTAACATCCCATATTACCACTACGACCCCCCACCAGTTCTTGAGAATGCTAATGTGAAAATCTACTGGGATCGAGAAATTAGAACAGACCACACAGTTGCTGCTAATAGACCGGATATCACCCTTCACTTCAAGCAAAAACAAGTTTTTCTTATTGACATTTCTATCCTAAAATCTACAGACAGCGTATCAAACCAAGATTGCAAAATATGGTGAACTCGCATTTGAAATCAAGAGGCTGTGGAAAGTAAAAAAAGTACAGATCTTGCCCATTGTGATAACAACGACTGGACTGGTACCAAACAACACTCTAAGAAACATGAAACTCCTCAAAACTCCTGATTCCATATCCCTAATCCAAAAGTCAGTCATCGTGGATACCTGCCACACTATCAGAAAAACCCTCAATGAATAGGGCCGAGGACTTGAGATTATCTCCGTCAGAGCCTAATCCCACTGACAACATAGATAGGTGAATCTTTCCCATCCAACAGTCTGAGAAGTGCAAAAAGTCAAATAATAATAATAAGAAGAAGAAGAACAAAGCATACAGACAGATCCCGAGAACAAATCATTCGAGGAAATTCTTGACACGCTGAAGCAAAACCTTTCTGCCACGTCAAGGCGGCTTAGGATATATCGGGAGTCATATCAAAGGAGAACGCAAAATAACTTATTTCGCTCGAGCCAGAAAAATTACTACAGGGGTCTTAGAACAGCCCGAAATGAGCAGCTCGCCAACCAATCCTCTCCCCCGGAAAAGGAGATTATGGAGAAGTTTTGGGGAGGCATATGGTCGGACCCAGTGGAACACAATGGGGAAGCTTTGTGGATCAAGAAAGAGACTGCACGACTGCTACAGATGCCTGAAATGTCGTCAGTGACAATTACTAAGGAAGTGATCACAGAAGCTGTTAAGAAAACGCTCAATTGGAAAGCTACTGGCCCAGACTACATCCACAAGTTTTGGCTTAAGAAACTCACCTGGACACACGAGAAAATGGCATTCTTCTTTAATATGTTCCTCCAAAACCCCGATACTGTACCGAGCTTTCTCACACAGGGGTTACATACCTACTCCCTAAGGGAGGTCAAACTGATAACCCTGCTAATTACAGGCCTATCACCTGCCTATGTACAATGTATAAAGTGTTGACCTCTTGTTTGGCTACAGCGATGTACGACCATTTGGCTGAGTATGATGTGCTGGCAGAGGAACAGAAGGGATGCATCAAGGGGTCGCAAGGCTGTAAGGAACAGCTGATAATTGACTCGGTGGTATTAAAACAAGCAATTATCAAGTGCAGAAATATACATACAGCCTTCATCGATTACAAGAAGGCTTTTGATTCAGTGCTTCACTCCTGGTTAATGCAGGTCCTGGAAATCTACAAAATAGACCAGCATATCGTAAGACTCTTACGTTATCTCATGTCCTCATGGAAAACAGTACTCCAAGTTAATTCTAGTGGAGCCAGTTTTCTTACAAAACCTATCGATGTAAGAAGAGGCATTTTCCAAGGGGACAGCCTAACTCCCCTGTGGTTTTGTATGGCTCTTAACCCATTATCAACGTTATTGGACTCAACAGGATATGGATTCAAGATCAAATGCGGTAGCCTAGTGAAATATTTGCACAGTCACCTGATGTACATGAATGATATCAAGCTCTATGCTTCAACAGATCACCAATTGCAGCAACTCCTCCAAACAACGGAAATCTCCAATGATATTAAAATGACTTATGGGCTTGATAAATGTAGAACTCTAAAAATTGAAAAAGGTTAGCATCTGGTTTTGAAATAGGAGGAGGTGCCTATATGGAGGGGATGAATGAAACGGATACCTATAAATACCTACGACTTCTGCAAGCAAAACGTATTTGTCATAAGGAAATCAAGGCGGAAGTTACTATCGAGTACTATAAAAGACTATCCGGAATCCTGAAGTCAAAGCTGAATGGGAAGAATACATTTCAAGCGATCAACACCTATGCGTGCCTGTCCTTACATTTGCATTTGTCACTGTTAAACGGACCACAACGGATCTTGACGCAATATCGGGCAAAACAAGGGTTATCTTAACTAAATATCGAGCACACCACCCCAAGGCTACCATTGAGAGAATATGCATCCCCAGAAGTGCCGGAGGACGTGGGCTTGTTGACGTACGCAGGTTATATATGAGACAAATAGCTAACCTGAGAGATTATTTCTTCACAAAGTCGACATCACTGTATGAAGCTGTTCTCCTGGCGGACGACGCGTATAGTCCTCTCAATTTGCGCAACAAAGATGATATTTGAATTTCATCGCAGCAAGAACACCTGAACCAGCTAGTGACCAGATGGTCAAGCAAGGCACTCCATGGCCGGCATCCCGCTGAACTCAACCACGACTTTGTCGAAAAGGAAGCGTTGAACAAGTGGCTGACAAATGCGGATTTGTTTGTGGAAACTGAGGGTTTCATACTAGCGATCCAAGACCAGGTCGTCGCAACTAACAACTACAGGAGGGCTATACTGAAGGAGCAAAATGTTGAAGACATCTGCAGGTACAAAGAACCCAGAGAGACGATTCAGCATATAACATCTGGCTGTAGGATGCTGGCGCCAACGAGCTACCTCAACCGTCATGATCAAGTAGCCAAAATTGTGCATCAAGCCATCGGCCAAAGGTACCAACTGCATGAGGACCAAACACCCTACTATAGATACGAGCCTGCTGCGGTTATTGAAAACGCCACTCATCAACTATATTGGAACAGAAGCGTAATAACTGACAAACCAATACCCTGCAACAGGCCGGATATTATTCTGATTGACCGCTCCTTATCTACCACTTATCTTATGGACGTGGCCATCCCGAGCTCCCACAACCTGCAGACAACCTGGAACGACAAAATCAAGAAATATGTAGCTCTTGCGGAGGAAATAAAAACAATGTGGCGTCAAAGAGAAGTATATATAGTACCGATCGTCATCTCGGCAACTGGACTAATCCCTAAGAAGCTCAATAGCAGCATGGAGAAGATCGGTCTATCACCTTTCCTGTACATCAAGCTGCAAAAATCCGTCATCCTTAGTACCTGCAGCCTGACCAGAGCATTTCTTTTGTTACAATAGTGTTTAAGTTGACTTGTCTTTTAGGACCGTCCACTCAAAGAAATCCAGAAAATGTTGCTGTAAATTACAGAGAAAATGATAATAATAATAAAAGTAGTTACAAACTGCGTATGTCCACATGGGGACCAATAAACTAATAAACTCTCCCAAAAGAAGCAAGGGACCATCCTATCAATACCGATCAAGGGCTCATAAAAAGTGGCGGATTTAATACTTCTAAAAGAAGTTATTTGACAAATGCGTGCTGTTATCTTTTCGTTATTTCTAAAAAATCGTAACTAAAATCAGTAAAAATTCGAGATAATTTAATACAAAAATATTGATGACATTCCCGCTTATTCATAAATCCGCCTCTACCCGGAGGAGAACCCGAGAAAACCCCGGGCCGGGTTAGGGCTGCACACATAATGTACACAACCGTGCCAAGGTTGTGTACAGATATAAATAAACTATTATGAATAGTAAGAAACAAAACAGCATACAAAAAAGAAAATTGTAATTTAATTAATATTAAGAATACTATATCAGTGACGTGATAAAGTATAAGAAGAATTAATATCATACATGATTACCTATAATCATTTAAAAAATATTTTTTTGGAACTGCAATTCATATTAACTTCTTTTATTAATCTTCTTCGTTTATTGTTTTCAGTGTGTATTAATAATTTACTGTAAAATTGACAACGCACGGACGATAAAATTAATTGTTTCATTGTGTACAGTTTTTCGTTATACATTATAATTCTCCATTTGTATATACTTACTTCCATGTGTTGGTGAGATCACACTAAGCTTCCACCTGGATATATAATTTAAGACTTACGACTTTATGATGGACGAGTTCAGTTTATTTAGTGTTTGATTTTAATAACGAAAGAGAAATATCAAATTAATACTAATAATGTAGTACTCAAAATAAAATGCAAATGTCGTAATGCTAGCTGTGAAGTTCAAACAAAGGGAGGGTTAAAAATTAGAATCCAGGAGCACAAACCAAATATAAAATCAGTTGAACAAAGTGTAGTAACCTCACATTGTATCAATAATGATCACTTGATGGATTGGGATAACACATTAATATTGGAGAAAAAAGTCAATTATTATAAACGTAGCATATCAGAAGTGATATTTATAGAAAATCCACAAAGGAGTTTGAATTTATGCACTTACACAGAAAAGCTATCGGGTATTTGCAGTACAATATTATAACATGTTTGTGTAACTTCTGGTTTTTTGTAAACATATTTTGGGTTTATGTTTACACTTATTATCATGTTCATATTTCTTGTTATAATTTGTCACACCA
This sequence comes from Laupala kohalensis, assembly GCA_002313205.1. NCBI lineage: Eukaryota > Metazoa > Arthropoda > Insecta > Orthoptera > Trigonidiidae > Laupala > Laupala kohalensis. The sequence goes on along the minus strand of NNCF01125847.1, from coordinate 263,084 downwards.
GCTGACGACTTAAACGTCAAATCGAGACGTTGTGTTCTTCAAATCACTAAGTAAACAGTATTCGTCCATTATATCACGCGAAAATGTCATTTTTTTTGTTATGTCTTTCTGTATCCTGTGAGCAATTTGACACAATGCTGTTTGAAGAGCAAGAGAAGGAGTAAGATCGTTAAACTATTCTTGTCTTTATTCATAACTAGGGAGCGAAACGAGGAGACGAAATATTGAGTTGCCTAAGATTCATTTGCATGGAGGACAAGCGATGAAAAATTCTGCAAAACACTTAGAGCGAGATCATACCCCTCTCAAGTGCAAAGTGGAAACACTGTCACTATTACAGTGCAGCAATGATGTAGCAGCATTGCACTCCCGGTATAATATTATTTGAATTTCCATTGCATACTAATGACGATACCGGAAATACATGATGTCGCACTGAGAAACTTTTTGCCTAGTTTTATATTTTACAATAAAGCGTTCAATTATATTGAATTTCAATAAACATTTAGATTTATTGAATTACAGGCATTATGTGTGCTCATACAGTTTCTCAATGTATCTCGAAGCGCCATGGTATTCACGTATGAAGACATGATGTAAAATATGAGATATTTCTTCACCAAGCATCCAAACTCTCTATGATCAACACTCCTTTATTAATAGTCAAGGGGTGTGAATGCTCACTTTTCACTTCCTTTTCTAGAATGAGATCAGTTCTTCAATCTTCCTGTTTTGGTGTCTTTCAACTTCTGATTGTATGACTCATAGAATTCCGAAATTGGGGTACCCTCACGTTTGCGCAAAAGCTAAAGAAATGATAACAAATGAAATGGATAGATACATAAAAAGATTATCTGATACAGAATATTCCAATTAGTAGGAAAAGTAAACATTAAAATTAGATTAATCGCTGATGCTATTTACACTTTATTTGCATATTGCAAAATTAGATTGTTTAGGTTTCATGATTAAGAAAAAGAATGAGATAAAGTAATGACAATGTATTATAAAAACAAGGTGAAGGAACTAAACCTATTGCTTCCATTGATTAAAATTTAAAATCACTTTAAAGCATACTTATTATATTATTTGTTATTATATATCATATTAATCTTTTTTTCTTTGTTCAATATTAGCACGGCTGAGAAGATTATTTCTTTAACCCTATCCTAGTACGGGGCTTTTTAGGCACTTTTCACCGGAATTGACGGAATGATCCCTTACTTACCTTCGAAAAGTAATTAAACTTATTGTCCTCCACGAGGTCATAAGCACTTTTTAACTGCTTTTTTTGGCAATGAATTGAAATCATAACGTTATGCAACGAAATTCAGTAGACTGATGTTGTGTACGCGATGTCGCGGGAAGACAATGACCATAGGGTTTTCACGTAAATCATATCATGATAGGATATTAACCAACAAGATGTTTCCACACAACTGCCGAGAAATTACTTTCTTGCGAAATCCAAAGATTGATTTTACAAAATATAGAAATATTTTACGAAAAGATGTATCTGGTATATTTCTCAGATTTTTCTCTAGTTCGTGCCTCCATAAAATGGGACTAACGATTTTGATGAAACTCACAGACTGTGTTATAGGACGAGAAAGAGTTCTGAAGTGGTCTCATTTCAGAGTAGAATCGTTTTAGAACTTGTTTAATACTTGAAAGTACGTATAATACGGATTTAAAACCCTCAATTGATTACATTAGGTATTTCTAAGCAGCTAATGAGTCGTGTTAGTCCATACGAGTTTCTGGTCTCAAGTTTTCTAACTTACGTTTATTAGCATAATTATGAAAATTATGACATATTTAGAGTTTTACGTTTATGACAATAAATTACAACAAATATAGAATGATGTGCCTGTTTAGAAAAGGCATAATGGGTATCGATTTCGTCTTACGATCAAAATGTCCACATTTCGAGTGCAAAAACAGAAACTTTTTTCAAGTCACTTTTGTCATCATGATGATGTGCCTGATAATACATTGGAATAGCTCTTGAATTTTATTTAAAACAACGAGTCCATTTTCTTTTAAACGTAGACACATAATTGCTATCCGAGCTACTAGCTTCGTCATGATATTGAACATTACCACAAACTAGATATTGACACCGCACAGATCTGGGATGTGCTAGAAACACCTCCATTCTTTCACTCACCACTCTTAAGGGTTTCCTATCTCAGACGGAGAGTCATATTCTATTAGGAGAAGGGGTTATTACTTTTTGTCAGTACAATCTTCTAGTTCATGCCTTCATAAAGGGAAGGAGTACCAAAGCGATTCGTTCACAACAGATCCATTCCAAGAGCAAGACATTGGGGATTGCTGCTGCCATCTACCGTGCATTACCACGAACTGCTTGAAGATTTCATTTCGAATTCTCATAAATATCACTTCCAAGGAACTAAAATCATGATTTAATGACAAAAAGGTTGCAAGAACAGTAAATGATATTTTTTTAAAATTTATTTGGTATTAATTCAAACCAATTGCTCTAGTTGATTATTTAATATGTAAGTTGTGCAATAGTGGAAATTGTTGGAGTTCAAGTGATCTAACTATGATTATTTCTCTCTCAGATCATCTCTCAGAATCGCTTTGATTAGCGTAATGAGGTCAAAACAATACCAGTTGTAAATTTCATCTCGCGAAAAATGTTGCAAACAAATATATTCTATTTGTTCTCCATAAAAAATATATTCCGTATCTCATATTCTTTAAACATTTTTAATTTTCCTTGGAAAAATGTTGATATTTCTCTGAAAACAATCACACCTCTGCTTTCAAATAAACTTTCGGTCTTTCGATTTTCAACTGTTTTATTTATCCCTGCCTAATATTACGCAATGCGTGTCTTTCCTCCAAACGAAAAGATTTTCCCGTGGTTCTTTTACGAAACGATCAACATACCATGAAGTTCGGTGAGCAATCTGGCATGAAATATTTAATCTTTTTACTGTATCTGGAGAATATATAAGAAGAAAATAAGGTCAATATTGGAAAACATGACCCGGTCTCTCCTAGTATATATACATGAATGTGTCAATGGTCCAGGCAGTAGTATTAGATGTATTTTATACGTATATTTCTGCATTGTTCTGCGGTTTTATTATACGGAAATGAATCCGTGAAATGGGAGTAATGCAGGTTTATAAACTATGTACATTTTCAAATGATGATGACTTTTTACGAATTTTAGTGCTGAACGTTCTCAATTGATATGTTTGTACTTGAAAAGCATTGCAGCTAGAAATGAAATGTATCTTCCTTTTACGAACGATTGTCCCAACGTTGCTCAGATTCCGCTGCAAGTCTTATTTCTTTTAGTGTATGCAAGTATATTAAATCTAAAAAATAAATACTAATAACATGAAATAATAAAATAATCGATATTCACATTATTGTTGTAGAAAATAGTTGAGAAAATTCGATAAATTTGAAGGAATGATGAGTTGAAAAAAAATTGACTTAAAAAACATTAGAGGGGACGAAGTGAAAAGTTGCGTTGAAGAGTTTTGTGGCAAAAGACCATTGTATTGGAAAGGAATTCGCGACGTCAGACGACAAAAAGGGAGAGAAATTCTCTTACTTCATGGTATATTAAAAAAAGTTCCACCCCAATTCTCTACTGAAGATTGGTTTTTGCACATTAATAGTTGGTTAAATAGAGTTATTGAAATAAATTTGTAATGATGTTTCCTGTTTACAAAATCGGGATCGTTTTTAATGATAAGTTCACAAAGCTCCTAATGAGTTCCGATTACTTCCCCCTCCATGACTTTTCTTGTCGTGTCTCGTCCTCATTTCAACTTGTGCCCGATATGGAGAAATGGAAGAGAAAGCTCTTGTCTCCAAGTTCTCGTCTTTCTCCTCGAGTGGATTTTCATTCAAATAAAATTATTAGTGTTTGCTAACAGTAATACAGCAAAATTGGAAACATAAATCTTGAATTGAATAAATAAAAAATGTTCCCAGAGCTTTCGCTCACAAGAAACATACTGTTCGTCCGCAAAAGGTCGTAAGTCTTGAATTATTTATTTAATTTGATTATGTAATGGACGTCAATAGTATTACATATCTTGAATATTCTCTTCATAATGAAACACAATTTTTATCATTTAAAAAGAATTAAATTACGTAAAAATCGTATTTTTGACAGCGTGTCATCTTCACTGCTGAATAATATAGTCTCAAAAAAAGTTATTATTTTACATGATAATTATTTTGTTAAAGTTGAAATACTGCGTTTTAATTGAGAGAGATATACTAACAACTACGACAAATCACCGCTTCTGTACTGAAAGTCATGCAACCTTGTGATAGCCATATTGCATGAATTTCGGCAAATTGCCAACATCAACGAATTGAAGTAATACCCAAATACATATCATTAGTAGTCACTAAAGCGACCATTTACTCTGAAGAAATAAAAGTTAATATTACAACAAGCTAAGGAACAAGGTAATATTCGTTCCACATGCTCGATGCAGAAAGAACGGAATAGCGCCACCAGAGCAAATGAATTGAATTCATGGTCCATTTTGGCAATGGACTTAAGTTTTGAGAAGTTCGAATGTCCTGCCAACAAAACCGAGTACAAATATCATTACTCTTATGGACGATGTCGAAGTAAAAGCGTTGGTTACGTTGAGCACAAGCTCTGTACCAACATTAATCCAGTTAGACTAACAATAAATAATGAAATAATTTATTGTGAAGAGAGCTGTTACAAACTGCACATGAGCACGCTGAGGACAATAAAGTAATTTACTGCGGCTAATATACAATAAAATAAATAATAAATAAATTTATTGTCGAAAGAACAGTACAAACTGCGTATGACCACGTGGAGGACAACAAACAAATTTACTCTCTGGAAGCAAGCAAGGGACCATCCCATCAATTCCGATTAAGACAGAGGCGGATTCAAAAATTTCAGCAAAAATTCCTAGATAAGATAAAAAGTTAGCTGCTAGTTATAATACTAAAGAATGGCAATATGTTTGTAATTTAACGCAAAAATTTTACATGTACAAATTATTATCGAACTATCTATTATTCTGAGTATAGTGTTTAAGAATTGAAATAACACTAAATTCACGATTTATTATTACAATAAACACGCCCCTAGACAGAGCTTAGAGAACCTGTTTAAGAAATCCGCCTCTACCCGAAGGAAAACCGGAGCAAAACCCGGGCCAGTTTTGTGCGTTTCCGTTCGTTTTTTTCTTAAGTAAAACTTTCTCGAGGTAGAGTAGTATGACTTTGAGTGTATAATCGGTTAATCTCGTTGCTGTTCCTTATTCGCATCAGGTACCCGCACTTAAACGAAAAATCGGCTCATACCTCTTGATTCTCTTGGACTGGGAACGAAAACCATGCGATGGTGATTGCGAGATTCAACTTGGCTGAAATGTGAGAACTGTGAGCCAATAGCTCTGATAGGAAGGAAGACATCTTCCAAGGCTAGTTTGAGTCTCCCATTATCTGACATCCACTCGACTTCCCCATCACAAGCTTCGAGTAAATATCGAAGCCATTCATTGAAAATTATAGTAAGAGAATATATTTTTTTTATATAAGTTTCACGCATGCGCTAGAACACGCTATACGAGGACTTGACGTACAAGTTCAGTAATAAATAATCATTTCATTCAGTGGCGAACTATCCCTTCCGGGACCCCGGTTAATGGTCACATTGGGGACCCCCAGCTAAAACGTTTATGACTTGCTTTTTCTTCAGAATTTAGGAACTTTTACAAATAAATTAACGTGCGACCGCTTTACTTCACAACTTCAGTCACTTTACTTCAAATATATTATTAATTGTACACTTTAAATGGAACATATTACAATGGGGAAGGACAAAAACTTTAAGTTGAGTTAAAATTTTGAAAAATGAATGTCGACTATGTTGCTTTTATTTTAAATGATATAAACTATATTATATAGAACTGATATAAATTTTCAAGATAAATATAAGGAAAGACTAGTTTAATTGCAGTACCTCGGGACCCCGTTGAAAATTATAAATACTGTTTGGGAAACAACTGTTTGAGGAAAGTTTTGTCTAAATTGAGTTAAAACGCATGTCGGAATACTAGTTATGCCAAATTCGTAAATGATACAACCTTCTTTTGAAACATTATTGGAAATGACACGAAGGGTGCCTCTAACAAATTTCTTAAGGCAGGTAATTAAAAATCGTGAAAATAATTTTTTGATCTTCAAAAAGTTCGTACTGGGGACCCCAGGCAATTGCAACGGCCGAACCGGCGATAGTTACGCCACTTCTTTCATTTCCTTATTTTTACTGAATTCCTGAGTCTATTATTCAAAATTCGGGTGTTTTTTCTTGATGTGGGATATTTAACTTGGTAATAGTGCGATGTTGGCAACATTATCGAAGAATGATAAATTATAAGGCGTTATTACGTTGCTCATGGTTTTTTGTCGGTAAAAAGCTTTTTCAGCTGCGTAACAGCCATCAGTAGCATGCACTGGATACAATATGTATACATGAAAGAGTAACATAAGAATATAATAATAATAATAATAATAACATAAAAAGTTTAGAAATGAAAAATAGGAAGTATTGAAATGATACGTAACAAGTATTGAAATGAAATCATAAAAACAAATCAAATAAGGAAAAGTAGGAAGAATGAATGAAAACAAAAACAGAACAAGCAAACCAACTAAATAATGTACCTAGGAATTGTTGAAAGATTGATTGAAAAAATTCATATTATTTTGCAAGCTTGTTCACTCGGTTTTTGGTTTCATTCATTTTTCCTTGTTTTCTTTATTTTATGATTTCATTTCAATATTTTCTATTTTTATTTCAATACTTCTTATATTATTATTATTATTATTTTATTATATTTTTATGTTACTATTTCATGTAAGTATATTTTTCCCGAGTATGCCACGGATGATGGCTGCTATGCAGCTGAAAAGGTTTCTTAGCGACAATAAAACCATGAGCAACATAACAAACTATTTGTTCAAAAACTATCCATAGATCAGATATAAAGAGTTAAAAGAAACTCAAATTAATTTCATCTTTCTCACATCGAGAGAACACTTTGTTGTGAGTAGTGTGGGATAAGATGTCGCATCCAAAGGAATTCTTTTCCTTCCTCTGAATTTGGATCTCACGTACAAACCTGTTTTCTCGGTGCAGTGTGATGTCATTTCATCTTCTGAAAGTAAATGATTTTTAGTTTTTCCAAACATAATGAAATTTATCTGAAAAATGTAATCGCAAACGCTGAATATGAATGGGACGTTTCTTTAAGCTGCTACCCGAAGAATATTTTATGGAGATGGTAACAGGAAGACGTCATCCGCTGATACGTATTCACGCTCAATTTGCATAGTGTAGTGTGGACCATGAAATATGATATAGCGAAAGGTAGACCTGAATCAGTTCGTTTAGGCAATGTGGCTGTTCGGACGAATCAATCAAACCGCAGCAAAATTTTCTGAAATGAAAAACAAATATTTTCTTTGAAATTTTGAGATAATCTTTTGGATCTGGTTACTAATTTTAAAAATAATGAAGTTAATAAATTATTTGCGTTCATTAGAGAAAACTTTTATAATGTCTGTATTACACGGTTATATTTCTATGTCAAAGGTTCTCTCAATGACGGCCTATATCATAGATATATGATCATAGATGAACTATGATCAAAGCTTGTGCATTACACAGTCATACTTTTTAAATATATTTTTGATCATAGATATATGGCATAGAAATATGACCGTGTAATACCGGCCTAAGACCCTTTACTTTCTTATAGTGCTGCATGATTCATTCGAAGACCGTGAAAATTGTACACGGAGTTCGCGGGAAATGGTTGGGGGGTACTTAACATGAAAGAGTACTCTGTTTACTTGTATCATACATACCAGGTTTACTCGCTAAGGCTTCTTATTGAGACCCATTCAAATAAATATACATAAATAAATTTATTGTCAGAACAGCAGTTCAAACTGCGTATGACCACTAGGACAATAAATTTACTCCGGAAGCAAGCAAGGGACCATCCCATCAATTTCGATCAAAGGCTCTAAGGCAGAGACGGATTTAACATTTCAGCACACGTCTAAGATAATAAAATTAGTTCGGTACGTATTATAATATTAACAGAATGTCAGCAAATTTGTATATAATAAAACGCAAAAAAGGTTAAATCAAAAGTACGTATTATTATGAAACTATAGATTATTCACAAAATAGTGTTTATAAATCGTAACTATCGAGATTTATTATTTCAATAGATGCCGCTCCTAGTCAAGAACCTAGCGAGTGTATAAAAAATCCGCCTCTACCCGAAGGAAAACCAGAGAAAAACCCGGGTCAGGATGGGGATCCATTTAAGCAATTGTATCCCTCAGTGTGAGGTTTGGAAGAAATGGGCCATCCTTCGAAGTGCTGTTGTGTGATTTTAACACATGGGATGTGGGGGGAAAAGTGTTCGGGAGTGTGGGGTAAAGGGTCTATACCCTCCCCTGCTATCCAGCATTCGTGAACACCCACTTCACTAATTGTTCCGTTAACGCTACATAATGGTTTGGTTAGTTTACACACTTTTTCTAGATAAATTACTGAATACCATGAAATTAAATTTCTATAGAAAGAAGGTGGAATGGTGGGGGGAAAGGAGATACTTTTGAATCGATCCCTTGTTTCGTAATTCATTCGATATGCACTAGAGCATCATCCACGTGATCAGCACGTGATCATTTAAAACTTCCCACCTGAATGGAATGCGACTCCTATCTGTTCGCTCTCTTTAGAATCCTCACATTCCAAAGTCATGCTAAATGTTATTCAAACGATGGAGAATTAGCTACTGGCATGGGAGCAGTATTTATTATTCTATTTATGTAAATACAGCTATTGGACAAATCCCTCGATGTTTGAAATAAATTATGGTGAATTGTTTGATACCTCAGCAACCAGTTGACATTTTAAATACAGTTGATAGCTCTCATTATGGCGGTGACCGTATATCTTCTCATTAAATTTCTACAGGCGATATTCTGTGAACTTTTAAGGTGCACCGCCTTTCCGTAGTTAATGATAGCCCCGATCTTGAGCTGTCTACTTTCACCGTTATTAATGTGAGAGATGTAGAGTGATGGACCAATGGCCTGTCGAGAGCCTTAAACGCGAGCAGATAGGGGGAACCGCGCTAACAGGTCCTCCAGACATCGCGTCCTCATCGCTCGCCGCAGAGCCTCCGGTTTCTCTTCCTCGCATTTATCTTGCCTCCTTTTGCATCGCATTTTCGCTCCTCCAAATTGAAGTCCTATGCTTCTTCTTCGAATTCACCTTTCTTTCAGATAAATTCCAGATCCAAAATTCGACTTTCGTGAGTTCCATTATTATGTTCTTCATTCACTTTATACTTCGTCCTTTTTCAATGAGGTCCTTTAATATTTATTTTGCATTTCTGATTGATAATTTTATATTACTTAATCGTCACATGTTCTGAGCAAGTTTGCGGACATTGGAAAGCACGTTTGTAAACCTGCCCGACCCTTAATTTTTCCCGTTTTTCCTCCTATAATTATATCAAATTATGGGAGAAAAATGTTACCTTACATTCTCCCAGAGAGAAGAGTAGCATAATTACTCCTCGTGGTCATTAACTGTTGCTTTAGCGATAAATTATTGTATATGAAATTAGAGAGAAAGACTCGTCTAAAACATTGTTCCTTGGTGTACGATGGGCAATAAACAACAACTGTATGAAACACTTCTGGAACTAGTTTAAGTTACAAAATGAAGAGTGTTAGAGACGAGTCCATAACATTGTGCATCAAACTGTTCCCTTCCTTGAAAGAACATTTTCCTCTGATTAATTACTGAGTAATTTGCAAACAAATGTAGTATCAAAAGAAAAGTGTTTTCTCCGCCGTTATTCTCATTCAAAAAATTATAAGTTTTGAATTCACTTTTGATAACTTGTAATTTTTTAGAGAGAATTTCCTTAGTGACTGGCAGGCGTATTGTGAGTCCAGAGGAATCTAATTTCTTGCGCTCTCTCCCTTCCTATCTCGTGTCACGTCAGAAAACAGTCACTTCCAAAACTAAGTTGTTTCCTTTGAGTAGCGTACCTAGGCGGGGACTGAGAGAGTGACCTATCCCGGGCCTCATCATGAAACGGGTCTCCGAATGGGTCACCATATATCATAGAAACTCGTAAACTTAAACATAAATATTATCTGAAACATTTTAAAGCCGTAAAATAAATAATTGAACTTTTCAATAAATAAAACTCAAATTTCCACTTTTCTTAATTCATCGGAGCATTGGATGTGTACTAATTGGTATGCAAACACGTGTGTGGCTGCCTCCAAATGTACTCCCACCCCGGGTTTAGGAACGCCACTGTTCTTTTTCCCCTTCTTACAATGCAAAATTCCATCCTTCGTGCACTGACTTGCGAAATTGCTTCTAAATCGTAGGGAACACCGATGAAATCCCATTTCATGAAACCGCATTTTCTGTTTTATAATTAATTGAATTAATGCTAAAAATTTTCTGCAAAATACAAAAAATTTCTCGGTTCATGATGGGGCACAAAAAGCACAGGTGGACTATTGCTGATTCAGTCGAAGCAAAATGACCCTCTAATCTCTAGCATTACCATCACGGCAACTTATCCTTCGCTTCTTCTTGCTTTGTTTGTGCTGAATTCTAACTCCCGAAATTCACTTCTAGCTTTAAGAACTCGTCGTTACTTACTAAAATCCAAGAGAATCGTCGCGTTGCATGTAACGCGTTTCCATGAAACAATTTTTGTGAGAAATCTTTTGATCACTGTTTTGGCGAAGAGTGATGAAAATGATAATTCAAAAATGAAACAAAGGGAAAGGATTAGATGTGTGATCGGATAAAATGAAGTATGAAATAAAATCGTGACACGAGGGAAATTGAATGTGACGGCTCGGATCGATAATCCAGTCAACATAGATCCATACCTGTGAACTCCGTTACAGGTTATCAACTGACTCACATTGGTGCTATTCCGTACTCTTCGTAGGTTGAAAATATTTTCTTTGGTTTGAACTGGACTATGAACGGGCAATATTGAAACTTTTTCCAAACACAAGTTATCGCTTATTTTCTTGTTAGATGGTTATTTTTCAAAAATTATATAAAATTATTCTTATTCGTAGGTATAAGTATTTCCTCGAGGATTAAGAACTGGCGTATTACCAGTCGGAATCACTTTTTCTGTATCCTAAAAGAGCTTGGGTTAGGTTTCAATTTTTGAACAATTTTATATTTGAAATAAAGACGAGATGATTCCTTGAAGACTTCGTAGAGTTTTTAAAAATACAAAAATGTTTATCACGATTTCGTTAACTACTAATTTCAAACTTCGTTTAATGTGTTTTTTATGTTTACCCTGTTACTGAGGTATTTTCTTGTTTCAGGGACATCGCTAAATGGCCAAACTCTGTTAGAGTTTTCTCATTTTCAAGAATTGGAAGGTGATGCCAGTGGGTCGGAGCTCCGTGTGAAGGCGGCAACTTTCTGGGTGCGGGTCGATTTTCGTCCGTCCGTGTCCCACGGAGAGAGACACGGATTTCGGGATAAAAACCTGACCTTATTTTTATTCAAAGTGACGAGACCGCCCCAACTGGAGCAACAATACGTGAGTGAAAAGGTATGTATATCCTACAGTAGTGTACACTTTGCATATGGACTACTCGATCAAGTATCGAGGAATTCAAAGTAAACAGGAGATGTTTTGGCACCCCCCTTCTGTGGATAAACTAGCGGGGGCTTCAAAAACGAAAATTGGTGTTCACAAAGATGAACCGTCTAATGGTTTGACTTAACCAAAAGATTTGCAAATTTTTTAGCAGCAGAGATAAGACATTTTTATTGATTGCTTTCGTAAAATTATTTTTAACGTTACTTCGAAGCCAGAGATTACGAATAGAAATATGCTATGTTTATTGAATTTGAACTATTAACAGCACGACACTATCGCAAATAAGCAAAAGAACAAGCACAGTGCCATTTCCCTCTAAATTTCTCCCTAACGTCCAAGGTATGAACTATTTCTCTTTTTTTTTTATCGTAAATCAAAACTGAATATTCAAGGATGTGTGGATGCAATATTTGGTTGTGATCCCACCGGCACTTGCCCACTACATTAGGAAGTCACAGAGAAAACGTATTTAGTTACCAATTGCTTGGGTATAATTAAGGAAATGGGTACGGTATGGTGTTTTACATTTTGGTTTAAGGTTTTGTACTGTTCAAATCGACGAGCGAAGTGTCAAGAAATCAATGATTCGATAAACAAACTATTGCTGCGCTCTTTAAAAAGTTCATGTTTTAGTGGTAAATAATTCTCATTAATTATTGTTCGATGTGAGTGTATTTTCAACCTTGATTACGCAAATAATGCGAAAATAATTAGGACAAAAACTTCCGCATACTTTGAGTCGTTTTGAGTGACTGAGGATGAAATTAAACGTGAAGAGAGATCCTATCGTTTCCTTTTTTCGCAAAATATAATATTTAATATTGTGAACTATCGACTGTTTCTTCTTGGCGTTTCATTTGATTCTTTGTAACATTTACCGTTGTTGACAGTTACAATTCTTGTATATTTCCCAGCAGGAGTTTGACGACTATGCTGAAATGGCGGCATCCTTGCCTGTTGCCTTTTCCGCCCTGGGGTGGCAGAAGTTCGACCTCACGGCGACGGTGCGCGAGTGGTACGCATCAGGAGCCGCCGCCCGAGAGCGCCTCCGCCTGCTTGTGGACTGCTCAGGTTGTAGTGATAAAGTGGAAGCGATCCTCTTCGGGAAAACCATGTCTTCGCCCAGAGGAGGACATCCCCGAGACCAACAATACAATCAAGTCCATTCGTACGAACCCCAAGAAGGATTTAGTTACGACAACCCGAAAGGGATGAGGGATTCTCAAAGGCCATTCCTTGTAGTGCACACCGATTCCATAGCGACGAAGCGTGTGCGCCGCAGAGCACTGGATTGTGTGGGAGATAATGTAGGTCAATGTTGCAAACAAAAGTTTTATGTTAATTTCACTCATTTAGGCTGGGATGATTGGATCATTGCGCCTAGAGGATATTATGCGAATTACTGCCAAGGCGATTGTGGAGGTGTTCACAGAACACCGGATACGTATCATAATTATCATACTCACGTTATGGAAGAAATTCGAAAAGTAGATCCGTTGTCTGGCATGCAACCATGCTGTGCACCATTAAAATTTTCGTCAATGTCTTTGATATACTTTAGCCCTGATAGTAATATTATTAAACGAGACTTGCCTAAAATGGTGGTTGATGAATGTGGATGTCCATGAAGAGTCATATCATTGACAACCAATTTCATTCCATTTCTTGCGCATGGCTATTTTCAACTTTTACCATGACATTGGTAAAATCATTTGCTTGAATATTTTACAGGCTCTGTTACAAAATGACTTTGAACATAACAAAGCCAATGCAAAGAAATGAAAAATAAGATAATATATAAATCCAAGGAGTTAAATAGACTGACACAAAAGTGCCTCTGATTGGCTAATCCAGTGGCATAGTCTAGATAGAAAATAAAAACAGTATGTTATCATGTTCTGTACATTTTAAAGGAAAGTTCTCCTTCAATGCTGTATGGGCTTGCTCTCGAATTATTTGAACAACACTTTTGCAATAATATTTCACAGTATAAAGTTCCTTGGATGGCACATGCTTTCTAAATGCTCAACTTGTAGCTGGTAATTATGAGAAGGTCTTATGGCCATTCTTTAAATCTTGTGTCAAAATGTTTTAAGATGAATCTACACATTTGTGATATTTTTGCCAGTTTCTGTATTTCAATAGTCAAATTCATGTATTTTGCAGCTATTCATATTCTTTATTCCTAACTTGATCTGCCTTTACATCATATAGCTAGATTGTATAACAAAAATAGTAGCTTGATAAAAATCATTATTTTTAAAACTTTTGTGATATAACACATGTGATCATCTACTGTCCAATTCTCTGTTAAATATATTTAAATAAACATATAAATCCACAGAAAATACTTATAGTAAGGTTGGATATAATTATAGATGCTTGGTTCCAACTCCAGATATAATGAACAGAAATGTCACGTATATCATATTTATTTCAATATGAGAAACTACAAGTAAGTCTTTATCTATTTGAAATATTGTGATGAAAAAGATGTGAGATCAGAATGATGATATGGGTGTTGATCAGTATTACATGTTTGTGTGTCTATGCTATCTTTACATTTGCTGTTTGTCATGTATTAAATGTAACATATTAGAGCTAATCTCAAGTTCTTTAAATCAAAACACTCCCAGAACATCAGAATTTTACATATAAACTGAGAATCTTGTACAAAATGTAAGATACAAAAATTTATCTTTGATAAACATAGATGCTTCAGCTCTAAACATTAGGGCAATTTTGGATATTAAATCTATTCATAAATAAAATTTAAAATCAAAATAAGTGTGTGGTCGGGAAGCTGTATCATGGTACTTCATAGGCTCTTCAACATAAGGTCAATGATGCTTCAGCTATGACCGCAAATTTTTAAAACAAGGGAAATGAAATTTTAAAGTAGCAAGTTGCACAATGAAGTTTTCATAAAGTCATGGTGCTGGTACTTTCATTATCATTATTATAGTTATTGACCATAACTTTTTTCAGATTGTTGATCAATTATTGACCTCTCTCCAAAACTCGCCTGCTAATCCTCCCTTCTCAGACTCTGTGTTCTAACAAAGGATCTCTTAAACTCATGAGATGCTCAGAAAACATGAGCTGCTTGAAATAGCTTTCATTCAACACTATATTGAACTGTGAATTCACTCAAGTTTTGATTTATCTCTGAAATCTTTTCCCAGTCTTTAATGGGACAACTGAGGCCATTTCTGAGTCCTTCCATGTTTATTTAGATTGCTGTATTAAGATGTTTTCAATCTTCTGACCTTGTGTAAAGTCTATTGGGATGGTCATGGCTGCCAATTGCATCCAGTTTTGATCTGAAGGTGTGAACAATAAGCATGATGTGATTTAGCTACCATTCAGTGCCAAACTCGATGTCCTCAGATCAAGGTCATGGACAAATGAGTCTGACTGGTGCCTCCTTAATGCGTAATATAATGAGTGATAAGCTGTGTCCTGTACACCAGGCACCAAGCGTGCAAAAGCAGGAGAAAATCTTAGTTCCAGGGACCAAGTGGTGGACTCCACGAGACCTGCATTAGCTAACATCAGCTTCCACCAGATTTTTCTTGTATGGCTTTCTTTTCCTTTTATACTTTTCTGGAATTTCTTTTCTTTTTCTATGGTGCTGTACTGTAACTTCACCTACTTATATTCGCTCTCTATCTTCTCAGCATCTGGCTCAGCACATTTCTTCTCCTCTTTAAAGCTCCCTTTCTTTGACCTCCATGTAGGCTTCAGATGTACTGTCTCCCTTATTTTAACATCTCACTGCTGTTCTTGACATACTAAATAATTGCATCATTCTGCACCGTTCATTGATTTTGTCAATGACACTATCAAACTCTTTCATTAAACTTCCAGTGACTATGGATTATTATCTAGAAACAATTTAAAAAATTTGAATAGTTATTGAGTTCATAGAAAGAAACGTATCCTTGCATAATACCAACATTTTTGTAGGAACACCACCTTCATAAATTAAATATTATTACTGAAAAGAACTTAACTACTGATTGAACTTAATAATTATAATTGATTTTCAGTGGGATATATGTGACAAAATATACATGCCAGTAATTTTATTCTCTTTATTTCAACAGAATTTGAGGTGTGTGCCATAAATTCATATTTCAGTTTCATAAATTTAAGTGCTAGGAAGGATGAAGGATAATTCTACTGAAGCAATTATTTCATTCTCGCTGTTCTTCACTATCCTCTGTTTTCACTGCCATGACTGTATGAATGTATCAAGAAGTACTTAAGATTCAAAAGATCTGGGAAATAATGAGTATAATTCATAAGAACATTTTTTAGAATAACTCTCAAGAATTTCTTCAGTCGTTTTCAGTGCATTAGTACGTTTTAAAATATGGTATGAAAGACAAAATAATGGTATATTTCCTTTGCTTATGCATTTTATTCTTCTGATTCCATTGATACTGAATGGATGTGTTATGAAAGAGTGAATATCTGAAGGAAATAGTGAAGGTACAAGTGTAAAAAAGAATTAGTTTTTGAGAAAATGTATTTATAGGCATCTGCATGTGAGACTAATGGATTCATGAATGTATGCAAAGTAAAAGAAATTGACAAAACCTTTATGATTTGAATTTCTTATTAGTTCAAATGTTGAAAGAAAACAATTTTATTTTGGGTTAAGAATTACCTCATGAAAAATTGAATATCAATATTTATCTGCACTGTAAACAGATAATTGTTCTAGGAGAAAAATCTGCGAGAACTTCTACTTGATTTGAGAGTCAGAACTACCATTGTGGTTTTGATATTAAAATACTTTCATTTCTGAAGAGGGATAAGCGGCATTCGTTCTACTAGCATTTGGGAAAAGGAAATCAACGAAAATTATCACAATTTAATTTAAATCAAAAGAGTAAACTTGATATTTGAAACTACATTAATATTTTTTCAAAACATAATAGCAGTGTAACATTTAATCAAGAGAGCTCTATTTTAAATTTGTAAAAGTCTAGTTGTTGTGATCTCTTGCTTCTACTGTAGCACTAGTTTCTTTTGTGTCACTATGATGACGTGTTTGTAGCACTCACACTCAGAGTTGATATAGGTTACATTATAAGAAAAAGTATAATTTCAGGTTGAATTCCAAAACTAATTTCTTTTAATAACATGAAGGGACCAATGGATTTTGATCTCCATTATGGAGACCTCTATTAATTCCAAATTGAAGAATTTTTAAAATCATAGCTATCTTTGTGTATCTTGTTTCACAAAGTCTTTTGACAGCATATTTATTTAGAAAGTAAAAATAAATAAAATATGTACTGAGAGTCAAAATAATTCATTTCAAATATGCAGTCAAATGATTTTGCCAATAAAGTTATGAGGTATAACTAATATTATAGGCATTTATTTAGTGTTTTCTATCAACCATCTTAACCATCAATCATTACTATTACCTTCAATTACCCCTTTCATGAATCAAGAACTGGCTCTATACTTTTCTCAAATATTGGGAACCAAATAATTTTTTTTATTACCTTGGTTACAACTAGATATTTGTGATGGGAAATGAAGTCCCAATCCAAAATACATTGATGAGAACTGTCAAGATTAAAATAACATTTAGAGAGGATTGTCAGTTGCTTCTGTGATATAACTATTCGTGAATACAGTGTAATTCCAAATAAACTTGTTGTCCAAATAAAATCTTGTCTTGGAAATGTATCTCAAATTGAATCCATGACAGAGATACTGTATTTGATTTACTCTGTATAGTCTTTCTCCTACCATCAAATCCATGGAATCTATTAAAGCATTTCTGATTACAAATCTATAATCTAAAATATTAGGTACTACTAATCATTTCATTTTCATCAGTACATTTCTAAACATGTACACCTAATGTGAATATAAAAATATATTATAATTAATAATTAATTTTTTCGGCAAATCTAAAGAGATTTGTCTCTTCTCTGTGAGAAAGGTTGTTTTTTTTAACCTAATTTTAGAATTAATTATTTAATACATTTCTTCTTTTTTCTACTTTTATTTCTCTGTAATTGTAATGATTTGAGCAAATGTTATAAGACTGTATCAATATTAATGTTTTTAATATTAATAATTGCAATGTTTGTTTATCTTTCTTCCGTGGATATAAGGGGTAGTGTTTATATAAATAGCAGAGATTTAAAATGAATTAATAATAAGTAAATGATGTTGCAAATAC
This sequence comes from Laupala kohalensis, assembly GCA_002313205.1. NCBI lineage: Eukaryota > Metazoa > Arthropoda > Insecta > Orthoptera > Trigonidiidae > Laupala > Laupala kohalensis. Next base: position 245,114 of record NNCF01125847.1, on the reverse strand, counting down.
ATGTCTATTACTTTAATTGCATTTTTTAATCATATGGTGTTATTATTGTCTTAAAATTGTACTGCTCATAGATTTTCTAGCTTTGTGGCACTTGTTTCCATTTTCTCCCATTTTTCAATTTTTTGATTATGTATTAAATTAAGAATTAATTTGTGTGAATAATTATGGAACTCCCATCAATGAGGCTTTTGATCTATTTAGTGTCAATTATATTTTTTACTTCATATGTGGAGTACATTTTAGTAAACCATTTATGTTAGTTATCACAAGCCTATTAAGCATTTTCAGCAGTGGCGATCTGTGACATGATCTATGAAGGGATTGATCAGCTGAAGTGACTATTTAATTATATAGTAAATAGCCCCCTTTTTAATCATATATGCTAATTTTATTTTATGCATTTAGTAAAACGACTAAATAAATAAAAAATATACACTTCGTCACACAAGAGTGTATTTTTTCCTTTAATGTTCTATTATTTAGGTGAAGCGGCCCTTCACCACCCTTCAATCCCTTAACCTGACGAGCCGTCACGGATTTTCAGTGTTCTCTCCATGACACAACCACAGAAATACTAAGCATTTTGCAAATGTTACTACAAGGATCATCGAGGAGCAACAGTAACTTCTTAGAGAACAGAAAATCTTTATTCCATGGTTATTTTAATATTCCTTGATGTTGAACAAAAATATTTTTAACTTGTAATTTTATTTCCTTCAGGAAATTCAGACCTGTTGTTCATACATGTAGGATGAAAAATCTATAACCAATTGGAATAATACTATTTAAGAATATAAACAACATTTACATCCTTATGAACTGAATTTGTTCTTCCCGCAATAGTTATATTGTTAGTTACAAGCTAGTAACATTATATCTTCATCAATTTTAACATGGCAAATTGAAGCCCTGCAGTGGATAATAATCTGAGGAAGCATTGTATTTTTCCTTTCATTGGCTTCAATGACAAAAATATTACAAAACTAAATTTTCTGGTATTTATGAAGCATTTTTTCCCATTTAATTAGTAACAATTTAACACTTTCCTGATCTTTCCTGTTCATTTCATGATTGCTTTTAATTAACTAAATTGCATGTATGTATGTTTGTATGTATGAATATGTTGTACATACACACACATTGATACTTACAAAAGCATACTCATACTTCCCTATTCTTTGTAGATATTCTCTTGGCATAAATGAATTGTCCTGCAGTAAATAATTTTGTAATAATTGCTTACATTTACAATTATAAATATAACATATATAATGCTTAGCAGTAAGAATTGTGGATGTTTCATTGTTATTTTAAAATTTTTATTAATGCTAGAGTAGATTACAGTTGTTTTATGTACAATATAAGAGTGAATCATATGGAAAGACGCCAATTACATAAATAACTCTAGTAGATATAAGAACTGATTTTTATTTTATTGTTACTCATTAGAACTATAAAATCCATAATATACAGTATGACATATATGTTAATAACTACAATAAGAACAAAACCTATAGCACTTTGTCATGAAGATTTTATGCTTTATACACAAGATTCTTGTTATCCATTGCAAATTAACTTTTCTATGTACATCAATAGTAACTGGAGTATTTCATGACTTCATGTATAGAGTTTCTTCATAAATGGTTTATTTCCATATGAGGCAATAATTAATTATTGTACTCGACACATTATTGCTGCTTCATTCTCTTTGATTTGTGTATCAAAATTGTAAGTAAACTGTTGTTAAATAATATGCCACAAATGAGGCTTTATGAATGGTTCTACTGCTTTTACCATTATTGCAGATAAACTATAAGTATGTGTTATTGGAATTATATGAGAAACTTACAAGAAATGGATTCACACTAAAACATTAGAGAATTCTTTTATATCATTTTGATTGTTGGAGAAAGGATGTTATGATTAAAATGATTCAAGGTATAAAGTAACACTTGCTCCCACAATTTGATAGGAATATGAAAATTATTTGAACAATTAGCAAAATCTCATTTCCTGGTTTTCATAAATTGTATTATTTTGAAATCCGCCTTGTTTTAAAACCTCAGTTAAATCATTCCAAACATTTCCTATTTATTTCATTTCATTGCATACAAAACATACATTGTAAGTGGAGTATATGTTTCCAGGAAATTAATAAAGCATTCATACAGTTAGATAACATTGCAATTTGCTACAAATATAAATATTGATAAAGAAAAAAGAGCAAAATATTTGAAACATTAAGAAATGAATTTTTCAAAAAGTTATCCAATTCCAAATTTGTATATTAAAAATATTAATAAGACCCATACATTAATTTTCAATTTATGAAATTATTTGCTAAATAGTGTGATTCCTACTAGTCAATTTATTGTGCAATATACAATAAAATTTACTTATAAATTGTACATGGTGTTTTGACTTATTATTGTATTAATATTTTAATGATAATATTATGATTTCATTCAGATTTCAGAGTACACAGAAGCAGAAGTGTCCCATCACTTGTTGGATGTTACTTGTTTTACTCTCATTATGAATAAATGATTTGGAAATTTGAAAATTCAAAATTATTTTTTCATTATTAGAAAATCACAAACATTTAGTATAAATAGAAAAAACTTAAAATAAATTCCTAAAATATTATATGGTTGGTTATGTCAAAAAGAAATGAAAGTTAAAAATGTAAAGGAAACAACTATAGACAGCCTCTTTGTAGTTTGATTCATAAATATAGTAAAAATAGTTCTTATTTCTATAAAAATTATGAAGTTACATACAACATGCTGATATTGATCAAATGATTCAACGTCATATTGATGCATGTGATACTCAATAAAACTCTTTTCAAATAAATATATTGTGAACTATTAATACTGCAAATAATAATAATAGTTATTTAGTAAATTTTAATTTTCATCTCTCATGGATATAAGAAATAATTGTGATGGAACTATTCAAACCAACTTTTTAAATTTATTTATCTATATTATTGCAATTTTGTTTGTGAATTATGTTCCTTACATATTTGAAGAATAAAACCTCCAATACGAAGATTTTTATTTTTATTTATACACTTTTAAAATAATGCAGATTGATGCTAAAAACCTTGGTGCTATACGGCAAATGAATATTATGTAAATCCTGAGATCAAACAAGACTAGTTACATAGTGTTTGAAAATTCTAATATAATTAATAATGTCAGGTAATTTCATCAAATAAACAAAAATGTATTCTGTTGTTTTTATAATTAATTTTTGCTTAACAAATGTAGTTAAGCACATTTCTGGGCAAGTGAGAAGAGCATTAATTTAAATTTTTAAATCATTAAGTTTATTAACTATGAATAAGGGGAATACACTTACCTACGCTCCCATATTATTTCCGTAAAGAATTTTCCTGCATATTAAGTACTTCAATTGCACGAATTTTGCAAAAATGACATTTCAGAAGTTCTATGAAATGAAAATTTTAATAAAGTACTCTTAATATTTGTTTTATTTTAATTCAAACCATGAGGGTTATTTGTTCCATTTCCTAAAAATCTACTTTTCATAACTGTTATGAAATTTAATGCCCTTTAATAAACATAAATACTTCTACTATTTTCATAATACTATTTTTTTTTTGTAATCAGTCTGATATGACTATTTTGTAATATTCCATACTAAATTTCCCGAAGAATTTTTACAACAATATTTTCCTGTTTTCTGAAATTTGCTGAATATGTTTCAATAACAATCTAGGGTAATTATGGGTTGCAGAGCACAAAGTAGTTAGTAGAAAAGATTTAAAGGATTGAAAAAGTCTAAGACATTTTCAATAAGTATGTGTGAAAGGGTAGGTATTAAAAGTGAAATCCCATTTGAGATACTTGATCCCAAGGACACAATGGAACAAGATGAGCGACTAGCAATTGTCAGTGTATGTAAACCAAACTGTATGGTCAAGTACCTGAAAGAGTGGTTACACAACCATGTATAAAATTCTCAATATATTCTCTTCACGAGAACATTTAACTTCTCATTGAAAAAAAAAGAGAGGTACAGGAAGAAACAAAGCTAATTATTTATATGAAGGTGAACCATAGATTCTTGGCAAGAATGAACATTCATTGCTTTCAAACCTCTTTGTAGACATTTTACATGACTAATTGTCAGACTAAAAGATTTACTTGTTCATTCATTGTACAAAACCCCACAAATCTTCCTTTTTGTTCCCATGTCACCTTGAACTTTGACATTATCTTTTGTTGCCAAGAAAATTATGTGATAAATCTTCCACTGCTTTAGAGCTATTGATCAGAATTGATAGGACAGTCCCTTGCTTACTTCCAGAGAGTAAATTAGTTTGTCCTCCTCATGCTTACAGGCAGATAGTAACTGATTTTGTGACAATAAATTTATTATTCTAATGGAAGAGTTCAATTTTCAGTGAAATATTGTTGGAAAATGATTTTTTCATGAAATTTAACTGTATTTCTTTTAATAATGTTGGTTAAATACAAGAATCAATGAATTTTCAATAATATAGTATTGCCTATGTATAGTTTTTGGAAGATGGGGAGAATCCAAAAGTACTAGCTTTTTCATAACACTACATGACCAAATTCTGGTGCGACATTGAAGAGCTCTAGCCTACCAAAAGAAATTTTCACTATGATCCCTACAAAGAAAGCATCATGCAATTAACTTACAACAATTCAACCTCTGAATTTAGTCTCTTGTTGTAACTTATTTCATGTGTTAGTGATGAAGACCATTTTTGAGTGTGAGGAATGACGTACATCTCGAATCTAAGCCACAACTTAGAAAGAACAGAAAAGATGTAAATATGGTGCGCCATGCTGAAGAAGATGCTAAAAGGTGGGTAAACCAATTCATCAACCTGACAAAAATATGTTAAGTCAGGGATCTAAATCAATTACTGCACTTGGAAAAAAATTTTATCAGTGGACCATTCAGGTAGGCTGATGTTGTGGCATCATTCTAAATTTGTAAATGATATAATAACTCAAATATATAATAACAAATTTCTAGGTTTTTCTATATTTCATTTTAAAGTGCATGAAGAGGGGTAAAATATTTTTCAGGTTTCTGTCATCCACACTCGTATCCCAACTCCTACCTACACTTTACTCCTGTATCTCTAATCGCTCCTGTGTTTTAAAAGGGATTGGATATTATCACATTTCCATTTTGGATTAAATTTGTACTTTTTCAATATTACTATTTACTGTTTTTATGGATTCCAAAGAATATACTGCTTGATTTATTAGAGCATGTATATGAAAAAGTAAAGTTGTGTCACCGGTTATATTAGGAGTAATACTACCTAATATAATCTGTGAGGTGTGTTACTTATAAATGTTTACACACAATAATAATTGTAAAAAATGTATGTTATGTATTTTTCCTTGGCTGAGGAGTGAACACAATATAGGAGGTATTGTCAATGGGGATTCCAAAACAATAGTACTTGCCCAATAATCACAAAATTCACCCGCACAATCAAGCTTATAAAATTAATTAAATTAATCCATTTTAGTCACTATTTTAATAAAGAAATCTTATTGTACAAGCTTGTGTCAAAACATATCTTTAAAAACATTCAACACTACTTTCCAAAGTAAAAAATTAAAATAAATTTCAATTTTGAAGAGTTTAAGTTTTGTTTAAAGAAATCAATTTTCAAGAACTTAAGTTCTTTTATGACTATGTTTAAAGTATCACATTAATTTTTTTATGATTTGTTAATCCTCTTTTTGAATACTTAAAGATAATCAGGCATTTTAGATCAATATGTAAGAATTTTTCTATAATATTTCAATATTAACATGTATTACCTACTATGGAAAAGACTGGATGGAGATAGAGTCGCTACATTACAGCTAAATGAATGATAAAGACAGTAATATTTGAGATAAATCTCCAATTTGATGTTGCAGTAATGTATGTTTCTTTTGTTTATGGTAACTAGCGACTCGTCCCGGCTCCACACGGAAGACTTTTTTGTTCCTGTTTAACTCTTCATTAATTTAGAGTAGGCAGAAAAACAGCATGTTAATTTTTTTTTTAATATGCCACACTGAGTGTCTCTTCCCCTGGAGCATTGTTACACCGTCATACGTGCACTATGTAGAAAGAATGTGAAAAAATTTTATTCCAAAATCATGTAAAATAATCGTTTACAGGTCAGTATACTCATTCTTGATTGTGAAGTTATGTCAGCAATCCCTACAGTATTGAGGCTCTAACTGGTAGTATTTCTTGAAAAAAATATGGTAAGTTTTTATTTACCACCTCTCGTCCGCTCAAAGGCGCGAGTCGACCGCCTCATGTCCCATCGTCACTGCAATGGCGGCGGCGGCGGAAGTTCACAAATCTAAAGAATACACCCAAACATTTCGATTCATAAACTTTTCTTCGTCAAAAGTACAAAAAAAATCCATTCGTTTGATGATGATTCGTTTGATTTTCCCTTTCCTAAAGTGCTCTCTTTAAATGAAGTATTTCAACACGTCAGTTTTATACCATTCCGTCTTTCCGATAATTTATGTTAATATTTGAACATATACTGTCGCAGACAGTTTTGTAGAACTAAGGTGAATATTATTGCCGCACCTCTATCCCTAAATATTTGTAGATAATTAGATAATTAACCCCCAACGCACACAAACATCCTACTCTGAAAATAGATATTTTTTCGAATTGATTCACATGTTTATTACTCATGATACATAACTTACTTACTAATCTGGCCTTTTCCCAGTTCATTTGGGGTCGACGAATGGCGATGGATATATGAGGCTTCCTTTTTGACTGGAGCTGGGGAATACTAGGGTGCCGGATGCCCTTCCTGTCGCACCTCCCCTGAAATGGGGGTGAATGATTATGAGTGAATGTTGTGGTGGAATGCTAGGCAGGGGAAACGGGAGTACCCCGAGAAAACCTGCTCCGTCCACCACCTCGGATTCTACTTGGATCGGACGCCCCTTACTCATGATTCATAACGTAACCAAAATGAAGTGACAAGTTGCGTTTTAAAATACGTAGTGATGTATTTTGGAGTGAACACGATTTACCGTATACGGATATTAACTGGTATTTAACAAATAATATTTGCACACAAGTCACAAAAAATTCGCGAGTGTTGCCGCGAGTACCTTTTTACTTTGTAGTATTTGTAAATGGGAAATGTAGTGTACTATAGAAGCTTATCTACATGGAGCGAAAGGAGGTAGGAGTTGGGTGGTAGGCTATTGTTAGTAGTTGGGCCGCTTAGTTAAGTTTACCAACAACTTGGCCCACGAGGAGAGGTTAGTAGGAGTAGAGTTATTGATACTAGGAGTAGAAGGAGGGTTCGCTTTTCAGTAATCACAGATATATGAACTGGGACATTAATGTGGAAAGCTACCAGTGGTGTATTGGGGGTGGAACGCAGTGGTTCAATGAAAAAATGTATTAATCCGAATTCCGAACAATGTAATTGTATTACTTTTCTGAAGTGTTTTGTAGTAGACTTAACTATTAAAAGAAAATTTTCCCGTCCCGAGTGGGGAAAAATCTACTCAGGGCAGATGCCTACAGTAAGCATCTTCTTAAAATTGATCAGTTAGTTACGGTCTATAATCTATAGAAATCTATGACAAGAACACAAATGAAAAGTACATTATACGAATTACTTTATTGTTAAACCCATCTAAATTCTCTTGAAAAAATATTAAAGAATATTCGAAGAACTGCTGGGCTCAGTTCCGTTTCCGTGAAATTTACAAAACAAATTACTATTGGTAATTTTACGAACCAATGAAAATGCATGTACACCCTTCACAATTCTTCTTGAGATATTATTTAGAAACACTTTTGAAAATAGATAAACCATTTCTGTGTGATTCCTGAGGTAGTACTAGTGATTAATTGCGATTTTTTCAAACATTTTTCTCCGACTATTATCCGATACTTGGTTTATTGATTGCGCGAGATGAGCACAAAGTGCAAACAAGCATCATTAAATAATTTTTTAATAAAAAATTAAAATCTGAAGATAAGAATGAAAATCAAAAAGTATGTGAAACAAATGTTAATAGGGGTACTCGTCCATCATCAGTATCGAGACACGAAAGTTCTAGTGAAAGTGAAATAGGAATGAAGAATCAGAAGTAACACCGAAGTGCCCCTTTGTTTGGAATAGTGATTTATGGATTGGGAAGAAAAAAAATTCTTGACTGACATGTTCGACATGCGCTAGTGTGAAAAATTTAGGACCTTATAAAAGTCAAGGGGTTTCTATATCAGAGAAATTTTGCTCGATACTGGTTTCCTCTTATGGTAAAGATAGGAGTTCGGAATTGAATTCTTTGCGCAAAAAAATCTTTAACCATTTAAATAGTACATCCCACATTGAAGGTGAAAATTTTAAAAAATTATTGACTGAACAAAAGTAAGAAAATCTAATCGACAATATAAAAGATCCCGAAGTGAAAAGTACAGGTAAAGTATTCAGGACGGCATACTAGCTAAGAACGATCATATTCTGATCATTTTGAACTGAACTTCAACAATTAAATGAAGCTGATATTGCTCATGGTTTGAGTTCAAGGTATAGTGCTACTAACATAATCCATCTTATTGCTCATGAAATGAGACGGAAATTGGTTCAAGATATTCTAAATGTTCGCGGAAATATATCGATTATGATTGATGAAGCTACTACTCTCACTAAAATGTCAGCATTGATTATTTATTTAAAAAGTGAAATAGGTGAAACGAAAAATCCGCATTATTTGTTTCTTGATTTAGTGGAATTATTGAACCAGACAGATCTTACAGTCTAGTACAGATGAACAGCGTGATAAGACAGAACAAACTATGTTTCTTGGACTTTGTGATCGAATTTCACGGAAACAATTTGTTTTCAATTTAGCTCTTATGTATGATGTATTATTCGAAATATCTATTCTGTCTAAATCGTTACAAAATCGAAATGTCACAATAGTCTATGCAGATAAATTGATTCGTCGTTGTATTTTGCATTTAGAACTTTTAAAGGATTCTTCAAAAGGACATAAATTAGTAAAAATGCTATTGATGAAATGAAGCTAAAATCAATTGATTTTACAAATAATTAAAGAGTAAGTATTATTAATAGAAATAAATTTTTAACTAGTTTAACAAACAATTTCTAACACAGATTGCCTGCTGACAAAGAAACTGGTTCAGGCGTAAAAAATATCGGCGAACCAAACTAATGGCCTTCTGATATCGATTTGCAATTTGGAAAAGTTGAAATGGAATCATTTTGCAAACGCTTTGATATACCACTAAAAAACTTTAAATGCGTACAGTGATTATTTAGGTAATGGCGATGGTACTATTCCTATAGATGTGGAAGAATTGATGTCCTGTGCAAAAATGATTGCGAACTTGGTTTCACTTGTATGAATTTAATACTGATGGCGGATAAGAGATCGCGTATTCGTATTGGCCAAGTTTCAAGTTTATTATTTATTAAACTACTTGGTCCACCCTTAGACTCGTGGAACCCAAATTCATATGTTAAAACTTGGTTACGTAGTCACTGATCTACAGTAGATCCACAAAAAAGCATGCACGAAAAATGATGTACATGATCCCTTATGGGAATTTTTGTTAAAATACAATATAAATATTTATGCATAAATAGGAAAATAATAATATATAATTGTTTTAAAAATAGTATAATAAAATGTAAAGAGTACTGTCTATATTTATCCATTTTTCATGTATGTTTTTTTTAGGTAGGGGAAAATCTTCAAAAGACGCTGTGGAGTACAGACTCCACAGTATGTGGGATTTTTACCCACTAAAAACCACCTCCCATTTCTCTTCATGCCACCCCACGGAACCGCCGTTAAGCATTACTTCGCGAGGGGCACATTGGCTAGATTTTATTCTATGCCACGTCGAATCCTTTCCTCATATCGGAGCTTCTTCAAAACACTGGACGCGTAGTTGGCCACTGCATACCAGTTCTCCTTAGAGAGAAGCATCAAATGTACTATGCCCTCTGGTCTTATTTCTTGTCGTAGAATTCTCCGTATTTCTTGCCTTTCGTTATCAAAACGAGGGCAGAAGAAAAACACATGCTCTGCGTCCTCACCGACTGGTGTGCAAGAAGGGCATGATGCATCCTCGTCTAGCTTAAAGCGCTCCTGGTATGATCGGAAGCAGCCGTGGCCTGTTAACAGCTGTGTGACGTAGAAATCTACTTCCCCATGTTGTCTCTTGTATCATACGATGATTGGTATCATACGGTGGGTCCATCTTCCTGAGGTCGACGCATCCCATCGGCGCTGCCATCTCTCCGTTGTCTCCAGTTTCTCCTCCTCGTTAACTATATTTAGGTTAGCATCAGGAGTTGCTTGCGCTCGTCGGTAGATCCTGGTACGTTCCTCTGCCACCAGGTCGATCGGTGGCAGACCGGCCACTACACATACAGCATCATATGAGACCGTGCGAAAAGCGCAGGCCACTCGAAGAGCACCTCGTCTATGCACAGTGGTTATGTGCCGGCAATAGGTCTTGATCGCCGTGGCTTGAGACCAAATCGGGGCCGCATACAGCAGGGTAGACGTGATGACGCTCATCAAGAGCTTCCTTCTTCCTTGTCTAGGGCCTCTCGTGTTTGGCATTATTCGCGACAATGCGGTTGTCACTCTTGACGCTTTATCACTAACCAAGCGAAGGTGGTCATCAAAACGCAGCCTAGCATCTATCTGGACTCCTAAGTATCTGAGGGATGTTTGGGATGCAATCGTACAGTTACCGACTTCCAGGTTGATGGTTTCCCTCTTTTTTCGGCTTGTAATGAGGATAGCTTCAGTTTTACTCTCCGCTAACTGTAGTCCCACGGAGGAAAGCCAACGGCGAGTTGCAGCTATAGAGTCGTTTGAGATCTGAGTCACCTCTGACAGATGTTTGCCAGTGACAACAATGGCGACGTCATCCGCATATCCCACACTCATCGCTCCGTCTGGTAATGGAAACCTCAGCACTGCATCGTGCATTATGTTCCAAAGTGTTGGTCCTAGTACTGATCCTTGTGGAACACCTCCCGTGATTTTATACATCTTGGGGCCCTCCTCCGTAGTATACACTAAATGTCGCTCATCAAAATAACTTGCGATTATCTTCGTGATATACCCAGGGACATCCAATGCTTGGAGGATGCAACTCCACATGGCAGAGTTGAATGCAATTTTTACATCCAAAACGCAATATTTCTTACTTCCTCCTTTCCACCGTCTGCCTCTGATGGCATTTTGGGCGGTGGTAACTATGGTGTCCATCGCATCTACAGTGGATCTTGCCCTCCTGAATCCATACTGCCTATCTGACAGACCTTGGCAGTACTCTACAAATGTAACTAACCTGTTACAGATGATGCGCTCCAGGACCTTACCCGCAGTGTCCAAGAGACAGATCGGTCTATAGGAGGAAGGATCTTCGGGTGGCTTTTTCCCTTTCGGGATAAGAGCTAAATGCTGCCGTTTCCAGCGCCGTCGGAAAATCCCCTGACAGAGACATGAGTTGTAGGTGTCGAGGAATGTATCCGGTCGGGTCTTGATGGCGGTTTTCAGGGCAACATGTATGTATGTATCTCGTTTCGGTCAGCTAAGGACCACGAATGACGAGTGCCAGTAAGGCTCAGTTTTTGTGCAAGTTTTCTCACTAGATACAACGTGAATTTTACCGAGATTGGAGGAACAGCGTCTAGATAGGATCCAGATGGCTGTGTCCGAGTATTACAACTGCGGTTGTTAGTCAGTCACTGTGGTTGTTAGCTGCAGAGGGTGAATTTTTCATATATCACAGCTATTTAAACTAAGCTACAAATGAAAAGCTGCAAATTTTATTTTGTCCCACCTGGGAATTGAATCCGGGATGACTTGGAGACGATCGATCACGCTGACACCGTAGCCACGGAGGGGACTATTTTTCATTTAATGATTTCTACTCGTATTTACCAATTTTTAATACTTGCAGGATCGACGTACCGGTAATTTTTTACTAGCTATATACCACTGAAAGCTACAATTTTTTTCTTGCCCCGCCGGGAATTAAACCCGGAGTGACTTGGTGGTGAGCAAGAACATTAACCTTAACCACCGGAGGAGCTGTCGGTATTTAGCTAGTAAGTAATGTAAATTGTGGTAGAGGAAAAATGATTATTTACATCTTGCACCCAATGTATGTGAGAATTCTTCTTCTACAATTTATTACTCAATGTAAAATTCTCGTAAATATGCGAAGAATGAAGATTTTTGCCATGAACATCAAACGAAAAGCCAAAATCTCTTAAGCGAATGTGACTTCCCCTGCGTATCACAACCCTGAAAAACATCAGTAAACGATATTTAAATAAAGGACTACAAGGCTCTGATCTAGAGACGGGAATAGCATTAATACTATCGTTATTATCTCAAATTTTGATTGATTTGAATAGTTATGATTTATTTTGCGAATAATAAATTAATAACGGCATGTAGATTAGATTAGGTTAGTGTATGGGAGGGCCCAGCCAGAGGAACCACGCCCTTTGTACCCCTTAATACAGTTAGGTTTATTCCAACCCCAGGACACCTCTAAAGGACACCAGAAATTGGATTTTAACCTTCCTGATATCCTCCAGGTTCGGGAAATATGAACCTAGGTAACGGTATCTGGTTTGGGCAAGAGTTTCGCACAAACAGAGTCTTGGAGGTCTCCTCCTCCATGCCGCATCTCCTACACATTGGATCCTGACTGATCCCCATAATGTGTAAATGTCTCCGTAGGGTATAGTGACCTGTTAGTAGACCTAGTACTTTCCTTATGCGATTCCCACCAAAGTTTAGTAGGACCTTCTTATATTCTTGGCTTGGTCCAGCAATTAACTCGCGAGTCTGTCTAGCTATATTCTGTGACTTCTAGATGGAGAGATGTGTCCAATTGACCATCTCGGACACGTAGCAGCGGTATGTAGGGAGGCAAAAGATGTTTGTGGTTATTGTGGTGAAAAGGGCCATAGATATGACAGTTGTAATAATAAAGGTGATAAACCAAAATGTGTAAATTGCAGTCGAAGGAGAATCGACAGTAAGCATAGCACGTTGAGTAGGGAGTGCCCAGACTATAAAGTGGTGCAGAGGGTAGTGGTAAAAGGCGAAAGATTTATGCGATACTGAAGGGAGACCAGAGGGTATAGATTATTCAGATAAAATATGATTAAAATCATGCAGCAATATAGGCAGAGATCAAAATTATCGTCACAAGAGATGGGGGAAAATATGCGTTGAAAAGATATAGATATAGGTTGCTTTCAGGAAATCGACCATGTAAACGGGAAAATACGAAATGTACCATTAGTGTACAGGGTGGTGGCGGCCCAGGACCCTTGGAACGCAGTGATAATCAGGGGCACAGGAGATATGTTGATGCGAGAACAATACACAACATCACATTGCCAGGTAGTATTATATAGACAAAATACAATTAAATTAACTATAATAAATTACCACAGACAATACTCTAAAATGTGTGTGACGATTTACAAATGATACGAAAAATAATATAACAGAATAAGACTCATGATGTGCTTTTATATATGGATTGAAGTGTACGAACAAAATGGTTCGGAGACACATGTACAACAAGACGTGGAAGGGAATTACAAAAATTTCTACTAGAGACAAAATTGATAATAGTAAATGAATATGGAGAATACACTTTCAATAACGAAAGAGGCAAATAAATAATAGTTGTTACATTAAAAAACAAGTGGAGTACAGGAAACAACAAAATGGCAGATAACACAGGGGTTGCAGAGTGATCACAGAGCAATAGAGATGGTGGTTGAAGCAAAAGAAAAAGGCAAACAAAATGAATCAGAAAATGTGGATTATTGCAAAATAGATTGGAAGAGGTTATGGCGTAGGAAAAAGAAGTTAATAGAATTGATGGAGAATAGAATGAGGAACGCCACAGATATGGAAAGAAAAGTGGATGCGTTGCAAATAAGCTTGTTACAGATATGCGCAAAGACTCTAAAAACAACTCGCGATAGTAGGAAACCAGAAACATGGTGAAATAATGAGCTCACTAGACGAAAAAGAGAATTGAATAGTACACGACACATTGCAGCGTAGAAAGCGAGCTGGGAAAGAAACAGACGAACTCATACAAAATTATAAAACTTTAAAGATGCAGTAATATTAGCGAAAAGAAACAGTTGCCAAGTTTTGTACAAGCAAGTCTCACAAAGTCAATATGGGAAATACCAAACTTAATGAGTATGGACAAAATACGGCGAAAAGAAATTTGGGTTACATTAAAAAGAAATTGGAAATACACAACAGATTGGCAAGAAACGGGAGAATATATGGTACACACACTATAAACAAGATGAACCTGAACACTGGGAATATGAAAACATATCAATTTCTCCATCAGAGAAAATAACAGAAGACCCGATAGCTGCAGCAAAGAAATTACGACCACGTAAAGCACAAAGTTATGATGCAATATCACATGAGATGGTAAAACAAATATTAAAGATGCTGTTAAAACCACTACTAGAAATATATCATGGATGTTTAGAAAGATCATATTACCCGCAATGCTGGAAGATAAGTTTAGTTAAATTGTTTCTAAAAGGGAGAAATAGACCAGCAAAGACACCACAATCATGTAGACCTCTATCGCTTCTCCCTGCATACGGAAAAATATTAGACCGCATACTAACGCAAAGAATACTCCAGCATTTAATAACAAAAGGTCACATGCATCCACATCAATATGGTTTTATGCCAGGGAAAAGCACAGGAAACGCATTACGACATTTGGTGAAATTAATTAGTCAACGAGAAGAGCGCTACTGTGCTTGCCTATTTCTTGGCATTGAGGGCGACTTTGATCGTGCACGTTCGCGCGACATAATAGTGACATTACAGGCAAACAAACTACCAGATTATTTATTAAATATGGTGAAATCGTATTTCACAACGCGAACAATGATATTTCATATTGGTGACGAGCAAATAGAAAGGAAACAACTATACGATGACCACAAGGGTTCTCAAGTGGACTGGTTTTCAGGAATGCAGTACTCGACACAATATTTTGGAAACTAGAAACACAAGGAATAAACTTCATTGCTTATGCGGATGATGTAGTCTTGATAGCAAAGGGACGATCGCGCTGAGAATTGGAGGGGAAAGCGCACAGCATGGTGGATATATGTATGAGGGCTTGTGCAGAGCGAGGACTACCAATATCAAAAAGCAAAACATGAATAGTATGGTTTGGACACCCTAAAGGAAACAGAAGGGATATTATAGTTAAAATAGATAAACAAAAGATACAAGTCGTGAAACACCACCGTTATCTGGGGGTGATACTAGATCAGAGGTTAACATTGGCAGAACATCTCCAACATGTACAGAAAAGAATTGGAATAGCATTATACTGTATGATCAGAATGGGTATAATGCGTTACAGTTACGTAGAGACATATTACCATTGTATGTTGGAGCATTGCGACAAATTAATGCATGGATGTGTGGTCTGGGCAGACAGAGTTTTAAATTCAAAATTTGCAACCACGTTACGATCAATAGAGAGGCAATGTCTCTTACAAATGGCGGGTGCATACAAAACAGTGCCAACAGCAGCATTAAATACAATACTAGGAATAATTCCCATTCACTTATACATGCAGAAAATTAAATATCCCTACTAAAGAAGGACGGAATGATAGAGATAAATGGAACAAAGATAAACAAAATGGATAAGAAATCACGACAAACATTGACAAATCAATTAACAGACGCATGGCAGGTGAGGTGGGATAATGAGACAACTGGACGAAAAACATACGAATATATAAGGAATGTACGCTTCGCAGAGAAGGCAAGACAATGGTTCACATTGACCAAAGAGATAGTACAATATTTGACGGGCACGGAGATTTCCGACAATATTTCCGACGATTTGGAAAAACAGATGACGAAACTTGCGGTTGCGGACAGGACAAAGAGACACCAGACCACGTTTTATGGGATTGTTCATTTTGTGGACCTGAAAGAGCGAACTACATAAAACAATATACGAGACAAGACATACTGAATATTAAAGATAAAAAAAGTTTAATAGACACGGAGGAGAAGTACATATTATTCATGGAGTATATAAGTAAGATGAATGGAATACGCACAACACTACGTTGGACAAGATAGAAGATGAGGGCACGCCTCCCCGACGGCAGTGACGGGCAACGCAACACTGATGGCAAAGTTTAAAATCAAAATAAAGAAGAGATTGAAAGCAATATAGAACCTTGTATTGCGTATGCAACACAGACAAGGTGGTTGCGAGCAACCAAAGATTTAAAAATCTCCATGTCTCACCTTTCGTGGAGATATTCCAAAGAAGGGTTCCGGGTAAACAAAGTGTCCCTTACATCCCAACGTTGCCAGTTCGTCTGCCTTTTCATTTCCCCTGATTCCCATATGCCCAGGAACCCACCAAAGGATAACTGGGTTTCGTTCACAGAGTATGTCTAGCATCCGTTGACATTGCCGCACAAGTTTGGATACTGTTCTATAGGCAAATAGTGCCCTTAGTTCTGCCTGACTCTCGCTGCATATAATAATGCGGCCACTAAGTCCAGGCATATTTTGTATGTAATTAACGCAGACCAGTGTAGCAAATACTTCTGTCTGGAAAACTGTTGTGTATCCCCCTAAAGAGAGGTGGAGCCATATATTAGGCCCCCAGATTACGGCACCAGTTCCCGCTCCCGTCCGCGAGCCATCCGTAAACCAAACGTGACCACCAACCTGGAGACTAGTCCCGACGCCCGTTAACGGTAGGTGCTGGGTAAATAACTTTTTTTAGAAATAAATTTGATTTATTTAGATGAAAGTTACATTCGAGAACCACTAGTAACACTTCATTCAAAGACCATTTTCAAATAAATTTTTATAGTTAACAAGGAATGTAGTACAATAATAAATACTAGTATTATTCACAATGTAACTACCGTAAAAACATTTTAAGAATAAACTTAAGTTTATTCCCTTCTCGTAGTTTAATGACATAAAATGGATTGCTGGATTAAAAGTCTTTAAGTGATCTTAGTGACCGGATTGCTGCATTTTACGATGTAATTTCAGCTGATAGTAAACGATTCTTACGTTTGTGTATGAAGGAATACTATTTCAGCGGTAAAAAAGTCTCTTTGTTATCGTCTTTGCTCCAGCTCAGTATCTTTGAGGAACGAGGTTAACACGATCTTGTTGACTTAGATGTGTCCCGATAACAGAAATGATACTACCGTTTACTGAATATTTAATATTAAATGTCGTAGATAACATTTTTCCATTCTTGTGGGACACAAATAAGTTGGAGTTTCTCCCCCGTAAGCGAAAGCTAGAGACGAAAAAGAAAACAGCTACGATTTCACATAAAGTTTAATGTTACATAGTGTTTCGTTCATAGTTGTAGAATGAACAATCACTTGTGGTTCGCGTGATTCAAATATTTCGTTAAATTTTTATATAAAATAATTAGAAACATATTATTACATAAAACTGGAGATTTTCGATAGTTATTACTGCATGGATCAAAAGCGATTCTGATGGGGATAAACGCACCTGCTCTGAGAACAATAGAAAAACCTTTCGAGACTTTTCGTGAGTCAATCGTGGACCCCCTTAATCCTTTAACAGGTCCCAGGTGTACGCCCCCGTCGAAATATTTTTAAGGGCATTTTACTACAATGTCTATTCACACGACACACTCTTTGATGAAAATAAATTACAAAGATATCTGAATCGTTCAAGGGACAAATTTCAACGTACAATTATTCTGACATCAACTTGTGTAGAGATCGTTTGAAGAGAAGGGAGCAGTTGTTAGCAGTCTAAAATGGAGTTCATGCAAACTTTGTTTACGAGAAATAATTATGTTAGCCGAATTGGTTTGATTCTGTTTTTGATGAATTTGAAGTTGTTAATAGAACGAAGAACGCGTGCCCTAAATGGAAAAAAAACTCAGATAGTGTAGTCTATTGGTAATTTGTGTACTGCTCATTAATTACATAAAATTCTGATGTAAGAAAACTGCATTAAAAATCCATTCATGTTAATAATGAGCGCTGGTACAACTTAACTATATCAAAAGTTATTTAATTATTGATAAAAATTTCATGAAAATGTAAATCTGAAACCTTATGAGTATGTCTCTTTTGAAGATATCTATGGAAATATTATGAACAAAAGTCATCTAATATAAGCGTCGTTGCCCTGAGTAACTGACTCTCATTCACTCGCCAACACACAGTAAGAAAGTATTAAAGATCCGAACTTGAAATTTTGTCGGGTGGTTGATTTTGTGTTGTAGAGACTTGTCAAGAAAGTTTTTTTCGAAATTCCGATATTACATTAGTAAATTGGGGTGAAAAGTGATTTTTCGAATTTTCACTATTTTTACTCTATTTCACGAAATAGTGGAGGTATCTTCTTTGTTTTTTCGTGTACACTACATTATAAAGAAGGGTTAAGTAGTAACACAACAAAACATCTTAGGCAACGCCGGGTTTTTTCAACTAGAATTAGTTAAAACAATTTGGTATAAAACTTAAGTTCATATTGTCATATGATTTCTCATAGCAGGAGAAATATACAACACTTCCAATTTAATGATTAAATAATAGAAACTGCTGAAAAAACGATTCAGTTCGGATTGGCACATTTAATACGAAAAATATTCACTTCGTTAGGTTGTATTTTGAAACATTAAAAAAACTTGCTCATTTTGTGGTCGAATTACAAAAACAAGAACTAAAAAAACCGAAATAAATTGCATTAAATATTAAAGAACAAGACTGTGACAAGTAACTGATAGCAATAGAAAACAGCTTCGGTGGAATTTACCAGCGGAAACTACTTACGCCACCGAGTCAAAGGCAATGTTTTGGTGACGTCTTAATAAATATCTCCATCTAATGTTCGTCCCCCCACCACCACCACCCACACACACAAAACTTCGACTTCGCCGCCACAAGATAATTGGTAACGCAAAGCTTGGGGAAGTCTTGTAGAATCACAAACGTGGTATTCATGCATTGTGAATGCGGATGAACAAACAACAAAAGTGAACTCATCTTCGAGTCCATCACGGATGCTTTAAGTGGAAACTTCTACTTGGTTTTCACTGGCCTCATATGACAAGCAATTTAAGGGGGAAGCATCTAAAAACAATGTTCCTGTTGGATGACTATTACTCGGGATTACCTTTAATCATATCGGTTTACCCCGGATACCGCGGATTATGCCAGATTACACTGGATTAACCCGTTTTACCTCAGATTACCTCGAATTAACAAAGACAGCCTCTCTGTCGAATTTCCTAACGTGTTTCCTCTGTGTTGCAGTTACATTTCAATTAATATTACTCGTGTGAATTAAAAACGTGACAAAATTTTGATTACTAGTGACTTATTTCCAGAACGATGGAATTATTCTCTCTCTGTATCATATCTCCTTCTCCAAATACGGTAAATTTGAAAAGTTGATTCATGAAAGAAAGAAGACTGAAGTCTTGAATCGTTCTTCAACAGAGTGAAAACTAATTGACTCAGAAACGAAAGGGATGAGTGAAAAATATCAATCAAAGGGCTATTTGGGAGCCATTTCCGAAAGCTCAATAACTGACGTTATTTATTATCAAGTTTTAAGATCAGTAGAATTGATCGGATGTAATTACGGAAATACAAATACAACTATTATAAAATAAAATAAAAAAATCTCATAATCACAAATTTACAAGAGTTTAAATGAAAAAATAAAGCAATACAAATCAGTAAACAGTATTCCCTCTGCGGACAGTTTCGAAGCGGTAAGACAATTAACACACAAAATTGTTAAATTGACTTATCTCGGTATTAAAATTTACCGTATCACATGACAATATGAAAATCTATGTATGCTGCCATGTCTTCGTGTACTTGCCAAGGGAATTACGATGGTTTTGTGACAGCTGCTTGTCACTTTTGCAATTGTTACTGTCATGTTTTCTGATTCGGAATGTGACGAAACCCGTCACACTTACTAATGGGAAAGGGTTGCATATTTAAAGGCGCCCTGCGACTCAGAATGACGCATCAATGTTTTCGTAGGTGTAACCCATTTTAATGGTAAGAAAAATCTGTACGTCATACGTCGATTGCAGGAAGATTGTGGGCTTCATACAGCATGGAAGACGCAATGCTATCACCATCCGTACTATAGACAAAAAGTGTTGAACTTAAGGGTGCAAGTGTTGAACTTAAGGGTCTCTATGTTTTATTAAAAATGAGAAAACTGTAAGAGCGATTAAATTTAACTTTTGTTTATGCCCTATATCCTTCACGTAAAACATTTTCTCGCGGTCACTCAGATAAGTGATAAGGGGGATGGATGCGTTCACCTCCTGAATGAGGATGGTTAGACGAAGGTACTTAAATATTTTATTCAAATTTACTGCCTGCATCTAATGAAACCAAACCTAATTCTTTTTATCATGAATCAACCGATTTTCACGTGAGAAAATCCCAATTTCCTAAAAGGGGTGAAATGTTGAAGGGAGTGTCTCTCAGTGGGTTTCTCCCATTTATGAAAAAACGTGTAAACCCTGTTCCTTGGACAAGCACACACCACCCTGTGTAGTTTTGAACATCTGAAACACACACTCTTGAGAAAGAAGGGGAAAATAGAGGGTGGGGTGGGTCTTCAGATGTGGGTGATTTTTTAATGTCAGCTTGTAGACAGAACATTGTTGAGTTTGTATATGTGAGACTAGATCTCCGTCATCTCGAAGTATGACATTTTTGCTCGCTTTTCTCGAAATTTGCATCTCTCTTCTTTCTAAGGGTGTCCCGGCGTGAAAGGGGGGGGCACAGATACTTTTCAATGATGGAGTGCCTTGATAATTCATGGGAGTTTTCTCACTCCAAATTTCACTCTGATACATTTTAAAACGTAGTTATGAAGCGGTGAAGTTACTGCACCGCTAATTTTGATACACAGTATATTTTCGAAAATAAATATATTTTCCAAATCTTTTAAACACACGCCTTTTTTTAATTTAGTCGAAAACCTAAATTAATTTTTTAAATTTTTCTTATCGAGATCGCCGGATATTCTGAAGAGATATTTAAATATTTTTCGCGATGTTCGTTTTGTCCGCCGTGGTCCAACTAGCAGGCCATGCTGTTTACGAACGGGGTCAAGCGAGTTCACAGTTCAAATTACTTTCTGCGTCTTTTTTGTTAAAAATTAGATTATTGTTACAAATTAATATTATTCATAAAGCTAACATACATTTTAATTGAACTATAAACAAAGGTGGCCTGAGCAGAACGAGGAGGCTACTGTGTCGCAGTGTCTTCGCTCTTTCCCTTCTTGAGAGATGAGGGATCGATCTCACGCTCCGTTGGTGAGGTTTTCGATTAAGTTTTCCCTCGGTCCGGTAATTATCCTTTTACTAGCAATCCAACATCTTTCCTACTCAATGTTTCACCCAAAATGTGAGATTAGGAGGAAGAGAGGTCTTCAAGTCCCAATCCTCACCAGATAAAATAAAAACACTTAACACATGCATGCCATCGGGAGCGTTCTTTCTTCTTAACGCTGATTGGTAATATGGAAAAACTTTATTACTAGTAAAAATAATACAGGATAATTTTATAACATCAGAATAATATAAGGGAGTTAAATAAATTTTACCATAACATGACACAAAACGTGCCCCTTCCGACCAAGTTCATTTTAGGGCGGGGCCCAGTACAAACTGTTCGTATGCTCCTACAGCTGGGCACCCCTGTAAGAGTTCTAAGATTCTGTTCCTTGTACTTGTTATCAAACATTTTAAATCAATATGGTACTACGTTCCTTTCCGAGAAACTTCAAATAAAGGAGAAAAAAGCTTCAGAGTACCTTTACGGTCATTAACATACTTTACAAATTCCTATACAAATTAAAAGGAAACAACTGATTAACTTCTGCAGCGTCATGTTTCATTTCCGGGCATAAACGCTGTAACCAACTCAACCGCAGAATGTTTGTTTAATAATAATTTATTGCATTGAGTGAATGTTTTTAACTTAGAAAAATGTTAACAGCGCAATGTCAAGTCGTTTGCATTCCTACGCTGATTCACTACTCTTCAGTCACATATATGTATGAGCATTAACACTGTTTATAGTCTGGATTTTTATGTTGTGTAAACAAACACCCTCTAAAACCGAGTTCCACTCAGAAGCTGTAGGGCAAGGAAGGGGAGGGGAGGGGATTTTCTTTTTTCAAAATCCTCCCCGAGCATTCCAGAACATCAAACTTAAACCTTCTAAAAATAAAATAATTTTTTTGTAGTATTTATTGTGTAATTTAATAAATCCGTTTCTACTTGACTTCGTATTTCATCCCCCTCCCTGCGTCGTTCTGGACACCCCTGGTTCTGTCAATACGTGTGGCAAGTGAAAACACCGCCATGCGGAAGAGACTTGCGAACAGAGCTTCTAATTTTAAAGAGCTTCGCGACAAAGACTGCCGACCAGTCAATAGAGAGAGCTCCGATTCCCTCCCAGATTAGTGAGCGTAAAATTGGTCTCGCACCGTTGCTCTTCAGCCAACGTACGATGGAAAAAGGCCTGTATCCTCTCGAAGCGGAATCACCGTGAGATAATTAATGGTTAATTAGTGGCTAGTTTTCTATCTTGTTCTGGGGTTCTCGTTTGCCCTCATTCAACAGCCGTCCCATCCCATTATGAATCGTATAAAAAACAATATACTCAGATTTTTAAACACTATACTCAGAATAATCGATAGTTCGATAATAATTTGTACATGTAATTTTTTGCGTAAAATTACAAACATGTTGACATTCTATTAGTATTATAACTCGTAGCTAACTTGTCGTCTTATCTAGGAATTTTTGCTGAAATTTTTGAATCCGCCTCTGCCTTAGGGCCCTTGATCGTAATTGATGGGATGGTCCCTTGCTTGCTTCCGGAGAGTAAATTAGTTTATTGTCCTCCACGTGGTCATACGCAGTTTGTACTGTTTTTTGACAATATTTTTTTTATTATTATTACTTACTTTTTTGAACATTTCGTGCGACAAGCTTTATTTTAAAATATTTAAAAGGAAGATGTGCTGTGGATTTTTCGAAAGAAGTAGGGCACAGAACGGAATCGAGAACTCTTAACGAAGCACAAAAGAAGACTTGAGGTCGTAAAAGGCAGTGAGAGACTAGAAACGGCTCACTCAGCATTTCTTCCACGAGCTCTAACGAGCGGTGTTCATTAATACACATCAACTTTCTAAACTAAAAATTTGTACAGCATGGCAATTACATTCTAAACAGCATTACTTTTCTTTTCGTGTTGGATACACAAATTTAGAAAATAACACCCCTGTACTGAAACTTATATTCGGAGATATAATTAATCCAAAAGATAAATAACAAACTCAACTGTATTTATATCTCTGTCATCTACTTTTGTTTAATTATGAGAATGGGTTGGAGCTTTCGCACTCTGGAAGAAATTGCATTGGCTACAACTTCTGCGTATAAACCTATTCACTGCGTTAAAAGCCTGTCGATACTGCAGGGATAAAGCTACGCGCGACCACGCGTCCAGTTGGAAATAACATTAATTTTCAACCCTTTGATCCCGAATATTAGGGCATATCACGTCGCACATGCGCCGTTCAATTAGCAAATGCACCTTCCGGCGATAAAATTGTGTGAGCGGAGAAACAAGATGATCAAACGATCAATTTGAGACTAATCCGTTTCTATTTTTGAGATCGTTGAGGGATTAGCGGTATAAAATCAATGACTTTTATACAGTAGCGTACCTAGGCAGGGGCGGAAAGGGGCAGTTCGCCCCGGGTCTCTTTTTGTTAGGAGCTTCCCGCTCGGTCATCAAAAGTCATACGAACACGTAAATTTTATCTTTATGTACTTTATTATAACAATTAAATAAAACATGACTCGAAATGATGAAAAATATTTAATACAACTCAAATTGAAATTTTTAAAAGTACATGTTCGTTGAATATATAAAAATACGTGTAGGAGTGTAAACGCATTTTGGATTGTGACTAGAATACGTGGGCTCGCCTCCAAAGAGACTTCCGCCCCCGATCACATGAAGAGCCGCTACCTGAATATAAGAGCATATGAGTCACCGAAGTTACTGAGCTGGTTAGACACCGAATCCACGAATTCTCTCACGTTCCCAAAGTTACTAATGAGAAATAGAGCCATAAAAACGGTTCGGGTGGTCACCGATTCGATTATCTGTATTTGTAACTTAAGCGTAACGTTACAATGTCGTGAAGTCTACGAGTCGCACTCGGTGCGTGAATCGTGGTCGCGACGCTGAGTTATCTGAAAGCCACTCGGTCTAACGACGCAGATTAGAGCGCGCAAAATATCCATATCACGCAGTGCATACGATGACTGGCTGAACGGTTCTACCATAAGTGGCAGTTCTCCGGAGATTATTCCAGATAGGCAAGGATCAAAGGCAGAAGTATGTGAAAGTGTGTCCAGCACGTTTCTTGTCTTCTATTGTGAGATCACGGCTTGACTTAAAACTTGAATGAGGATTCGACACTCACGGGAAGCCGTTTATTTCCATTAAAGCGAATAATTTTTTAGTTTTTTCTTTAAAACTCTATTTGTGGCAAATTAGTTGAGTTCTCAATGATTAATTTGCAGTCACAAAATTAACGGAAATTTTGAAACGGTTCTGTGTTATTTATGTCTCTCCAGATTTACATTGGCTCCGAAGAACAATTTTTCGGATTCACAGTCTGAGTATCTGGGTTATTAATGTATGACGCCTTTATATCTTGGACAAAATGAGAATGATTACACTCGTGTTTCAGGAATCATACATCATAACAGATCCCAGCTCCTCACAGTTCTTGATCTTGTCTGTCAAGTGAAAGAAATATCACAAGCACTTGCATTTTATTACAAGTTTTTATTTAACTTGGCCTATTAGTATCTTTGCGCCAAATTTTAGAGCTGAATTTTAAACCAGTTCCCAAGCGATTGAGCTGAAATTTGGCAAAAAGATTGTCGTGCGAATTGTAACGAAAATACACATTTCGGCAACTACTTATTTACCACCCAATCACTGTCCTGTAAAATTAATAATCCTGGCCCGAGTTTTTCTCCGTTTTTCCTTCGGGTAGAGGCGGATTTAGACTTTAAGGGCATGTTTATTGTAATTATATATATCGTGAATTTAGTGTTATTCTTATGATCGTGAATTCTTATGATTTTTAAACACTATACTCAGAATAATCGATAGTTCGATAATAATTTGTACATGTAAATTTTTTGCGTTAAATTACAAACATATTGATATTCTATTAGTATTATAACTCGTAGCTAACTTGTCGTCTTATCTAGGAATTTTTGCTGAAATTTTTGAATCCGCCTCTGCCTTAGGGCCCTTGATCGTAATTGATGGGATGGTCCTTTGTGTGCTTCCGGAGAGTAAATTAGTTTATTGTCCTCCACGTGGTCATACGCAGTTTGTACTGTTTTTTGACAATAAATTTTTTATTATTATTACTTACTTTTTTGAACATTTCGTGCGACAAGCTTTTTGAAGAGAAATAATTCCACGTAAAATACTAAATCATTTTCAGCGATAACGATAGAAAGTACGTTTATTTTTATTAGGGTCTACTAACGAGAAATATGTGTAAAGGTATTAGCATTTTGCATTGCTTCACCTTAATACACCTGAACTTATTTTATTCGTTTAGTACATGGCGTAAATGAAAGCTTGTTGGTAAAAAGATGTTTTAGTATTATTTGGTAGTTACGTAACTAAAGACTAATTTATTATATTGTTATGACGACTTTATTTTGTCCTTATGACAGACGGGGAAGGACGAGTTCGTATAAATAAACTAATGAATAGAGTTACAGAGTTTACGTGTTTTAATTACTGTACAATGTCAATATCATTAATTTTTTATACAAAACTGTCATTCCACATACATTTTTCTGAGAGGAATATAATTAAATGTAATGTATTGTATTCCAAGCAACGCCTTTATTGCGATGTCTCATAGATATGACACTCAATTTTTTTAATTGAGAAACTGGGTAAACCAAAACAATGCGTTAAGATTTGGAGAGATGAGACTTTTTTCTGGACATTTTTGTCAAACATTCTTCCCATATATAGGAACATCTGACTTGAGTGTTTTATTGAAAATTACTTCGTTCTCGAAATAAGCGACTGGAATTGTCAAATATTGCGATCATTTGTTGAGCTGAAGTCAAACACCATCAATGAAATTCGCGAACATCAACAATTATACCGAGAAATGAAATAAGTTTGCTATAGTTTACTATGGCCAGAAATTCTGACTTCCGTAAAGTAACGAAATATTACTTTCGTTCTACCAATGTACCTAATCCACTGTCGTTGTCGAAAAGTTGAATTCATGACTTTCCAAAATGTTGACCACTTCTTAGCAACGAAGGAAATAAAATCCAACAACAGTCATGATGACTAAATCAACGAACTGAACGAGAACCCAACATTTCCTTGCAACGTAAAAAATGTGACAAATAGTCGAGGGCGGTTGTTTAATTCTGTGATTTAAGGCTTCCGCGGTCAGAATTCATATCTCCCAACTTCCGTGACAATTAGCGTCGATAGGAATTTCCTGACCTGTTTTCCAGAAAACTAGTCTTTTCACTGAGCATTCAAAATGTTCTAGTTTCTATCTCCGCTATAGGAAAATCGCATTCGCTGAATAGTCTTCCGTAAAAATATTCCCCTCCTCATTTCGGTACACAATTTCATAGAAAAACCATCGGGAAGAAAAAAAAATTATTTTGTTAATTGAAATTATTTTGCCAATATACGAATGAAGATAAGAAAAAAGAATACTAAACGATGTGTTAAAGATGTATTTTGCCCACACATTCGAATAAGGAACTACAAGAATGTTCTTCGCTAACTCTGAAAAAAAAATCAACACAAAAACAAGAATTCATTTCCTCTGAATATTTTTATTGCTATTATTATTATTATTATTATTACTATTATTATCGTTTTATTATNATTATTATCGTTTTATTATTATTATTATTATATTAATATCAGTATTTTCGTGCCAGACTGTCAAATCTTCGGCAGGAGGTTAAGGATAAATTACAAGTTATAACTTGTTTACACCATGTCTGCGCACTATTACATTAAAATTATAGTTCAGGTTAAATTAAACTGGAAGATGAACTACGTGATAGTTTTTTCCTACGGGGGGGGGACAATAAATGTCCTCCTTTTGCCGCTTCCTTTTGCTTCGCTTTTGTAATAAATGTTCCTTTTTAATCGTTCTCTGCGACGAAAATATTTCCCTGGCTCAAAATTCTGAGAGGAACGAATGAGTGCAATATTTTTATAGCACTGAAGAAATCAATTAGAATGGATAACCAAGTTCTGTGTGTAATTGCGCGTCTGAAATAAACCTCGTTGCTTGAACTATTTTACGAAGTATTCCATTTTGAGAAATTCGGGTATCGTTTATATTGGTTTTGCAGCTACCTATATTGAACCTGCACGGTCATCATGGAACGGTAAAGATCAATATTTCAATACGGGATATAACTGATAGAATCTTTTAGTTTAGTCGGCGTCAAATACTCTATTTCCAATTAAGCGTTGTGTCTAAGAGAACTCAAAGATATTATATCGAGGTACCAAATGATGAAATCATGCCCGAATTGCTTCTGTATTAAAGGGCTTCGAACTGCATACACTGCTTAGGGGGCACCGCGTAAAGGTTCCTCTTATGCCCTGGTCGTTGCTTACGACCACCGCCTGTTCTGAGCCGGTCACCTAATGACGGGGATGACAAGGGTGATGAGCGAATGAGGTGGGGGTTTGAATGATGATGAGTGAATGTCGTGGTTGAATGCAAGGCACGGGGAACGGGAGTGCCCCGAGAAAACCTGCCGTGAACCCGCAAATTCTTCTTGAATCAACATGGATTGGAACAAGAGTCCCCAGAGGTAGAAGGCAAGTGCCCGAGGTACCAAATGAGAACCGGGAAATAAAATCTGAATGAAATGTGAGTGGAGTTGGTTAGGTTAGGTGAATGTTTTCGGCAAAGTTTTAGTTGGGTTGAGTTGGGTGTGTCATTTTCTGCTCCATGGAGATATTATGTGTTCGTGTATTTTTGTATGGTGGACATTTTCACGTACAGGCGCTATTTCACAAAGCGTTGACCTGTGCTTTTCACATTCCAAAAAGTAAAAAATTGATAAAACTGAAAAGAGCGGGTTTGAAATAAAATGATTTTGAACACTTTTGCCAAGCTAAAGCATAGATAAAAATGGAAGGAAAAACGTGTATTCTAAGCTGTTGTCACCGAGTCGCTGTAAAAGATTAAAGGTTACATAAGTCCACTTTTGAGAATCACCTGTCTCCTTTCGGATGGCGCGTTCCAAAGATAAATTGGTGTGAGCAAAGCATCATACAATAATTTACACAATTTGAGTTAAGATTCATAAAATATCAATACTTTCTTCAACTAAAACAATCACCTCCTCACAATCACAATGAAGAAAGAACATAAATTTAACGAAAGCACATAATCACAATCTTCGAAAAGTACTTTGAAATTGCAGAAGGTACTTTTTCTTGGCGGTTCCGCGATCAGAGTCGTATGATGCTTGGCTATCCGGGTGGCGTTACCTCTTGTGATTGAATAGTACTAACGGTACTTTTCATTCCCAGTACTGAGAGAAAATTTTTGTTTCAAACTGAAAACACTTCTCTCCTATCCTAATACTTGTAGAATGTTCATTCCATCACAGTAAAAAATAATTTGTCAGTAAATGTTTTCCTGGAAACTACGGCAATCGGAATAAGAACTTTTGTCATGGACATTGAGTTTTAAATCCTTGACTAAGGAACAAGGAGAACAATAGTTATCCTTCTCGACGAAGGTTGTTTCGAAATGCTGTCCACTCCGCATTGGCTTGGAATTACTTCCATTATAATTCACATTACAGCATTACTTCAATTACTTTACCTCGGCATTACTTCAATAACACTCCGTATTCATCCATCCTGGCCCGGGTTTTTCTCCGTTTTTCCTTCGGGTAGAGGCGGATTTATTATGCAGGTTTTCTAGGCTTTGTCTAGGGGCATGTTTATTGTAACAATAAATCGTGAATTTAGTGGTTTCTTTTCAACTCTTATGATTTTTAAACACTATACTCAGAATAATCTATAATTCGATAATAACTTGTACATGTAACTTTTTGAGTAAAATTACAAACATATTGACATTCTATTAGTATTATAACTCGCAGCTAACTTTTTATCTTATCTAGGAACTAAAATATTTTTTTTTGAANCTTAGGGCCCTTGATCGGAATTGATGGGATGGTCCCTTGCTTGCTTCCGGAGAGTAAATTAGTTTATTGTCCTCCACGTGGTCATACGCAGTTTGTACTGTTTTTTGACAATAAATTTATTATTATTATTATTGTTATTTTTATTATTATTATTATTGTTATTATTTATATTATTATTATTATTATTTCCGTCACATAGTGAATCAAATTCCTGCCGGATAATTCCAGCAGAAGAGAGCGACTCGCTATGTACATCAAGTTTTGCGAGGAACGAGCAGTGTTGCAGCATATTCCCGAGACGTATCTCAAATCGCGAATTTAAATTGTGAGAAAAAGTCTCAAGGGAAAAGTGGCCGGTCGGAATTGGTAGCAGGCGGACTGGACAGAAAAGTGCATGGAGGTACGCAGCACGTTTACACTAACTTCAAGGCTCTGGACGTACCGAGTAAACTAATAAAAAATTCTCTGAATGCGATATAAAGTCTATCATGAAACAAATTAGTAAAGCGGTCAAAAGACAAACAGGGTAAATGAGTTTATAGTAGAAACCGTGGAAAGAAAGTGACATTTGAAAGACATATGCGTCTCAATTGATTAGTTTTGGACGGTAGAAGTTTTCCGATGAATTCAAATGATCTATACATTCTACTCCGTTCGTCTACAGAGATGAATTACTAACTCAAAGGAAAATGTATAGAAGAGAGTGATATACTGCAATTTAATTAGTTTTGTTTCATTCGTATAAATTAAATGAAAGAAGGAAGCTGTTTAGAGAATATTTAAAGAGATTCATTGTAGAGATATTTTTTATTTGTGTTGGAAGAGAATTATTCAGCAGAATTACTGAATGACAGTGGCCTTTAAGATTGAAACGATAGGACGGTCAATATTATTTTTATTTCGAGAGGTACATTTGTTAATAAGTGAGTTTCTGCTAATTTTGAATAGCAGTGTTCAGTTAGATAACTGCAAATACCCCAATCACATATTTATAAAGTTAGAGGACATGGATTTTGAGAAGTTGAATGAACTATTTTCCCTACTTTCGAGAAATATGAATTAAACAAATAAACAATGTCTTTTGTCTTTCTACCACCGTCTACAACGGAGGTGGTATCATCGCGATTTTGTACAAGGGAAGTATCCTTTTTATCAATGTCTATTGTTTTCCGTGATTTTAGAGACCTAGGTAACTTTTCGAAGAATACTTTTATATTTACCAAAATAACTATGGAATTCAGGGGTTGGTGTTTTGAAAGTTGATTTAAATGGCGCTTACTGTTAGAACAATTCCTGGGGTCAGCCATTTTTTACATTTGTTTATAGCAACTAAGTGGTGCATCACGGAAAAACTAGAGTTGTGATATATTATGAATATCGAAAAGAACATTTTGAATATATTCTTACAGTTTTCGCAAATGTATGCTTTATTCAGGCTTCTTTATGTAAATAATTTGTAAATACGGATGAATTTGTTTGATTGAATTGTGTACACTACTTATAAGTTTTGTGAGGTTTTAATTTATCTTTAATTGTCAAAACGGGCTAGATATTCCCGCTTGAAGAACTCGAGATTTCATTGTTGTCTAAAATTTGTTTAAATAATTTTGGTGAACTTGAAAGACTAGTGGGTTCATGTAGACCTGTAGTAGATCCTTGATGCGGCGCGGGGGGTCCCGGGGGTCTGAGGGAGGGCAAGGAAATTAAAATGCAATAAAAGATAAAAATTAACAAATTTCACTAGTTTCTCGACTTGATAGAAGATGAAAAACAATTAATTATTGTCGTAAATGTATTTCTTCGACATAAACTGAGTAGAAACTAATTTTCATAACCAGCTTTATATTGAACATATGATTTAATTTCAATAAGGTATACATTAAGTCAGACAGGAAGTTAAGTTTCGTGGGTACGCGTAGATTGGGTTGTTCGCTACTCCGGCTGAACGCATCTCAACAGAAGCGTCGGAAATACCAATGTAGATATTCTAAGAAGTCTCTTTTGTCTTTCTGTTACCGACAAAGAACAAAATCAGGCAACGTAGGAAAGGCAGTAGGAAATTACAGTGGGGCATATATAAATAATCCATGAAAACAAAGACTTTCGAGTGAAATTATGAATAGTACCAAAAAGTAGTAAGGTAAATTATGATTTGGACTGACTGTGATTCAGTAGTTCATTTAATGTATATGTGATAATTGGGTAAGTCACGAGGATTCGACACTAAGATAGACTGTTTTAAGTATTTTGTACGTGCCACGCCCTTCCTAACGTACCTCTCTTTCATCCCCTTACCACCCCTAAGGGTGTGTTTTCCTTCATGGAAGGTGATAGTAGACTTAAGTGACATTAGGGAAGCCGGCATTCGTTTCAACAACCCCAAAAATGATAAGACCATCACCAATATCGGTCGTTTTCCCTATTCGTACCTGTCACCCTGTACCCACGGGGTGGTAGGGGCGTACTATCCACCAAGTGTTCTGATTATGAACTCTTGCGGCAAGGGGGGTGTCACCATTCATCACAGCGGCTACGACAATTCCGGCGCTAAAATTAATATCGGGTTTGATCAATATTGATACTTCCCATTCTGTATCTACGGGGTGATAAGAGTGTATTTTCACCCATGAGTACTAATCAGTGGGTGTGACACTAATCCCCTCAGAGTCCCTCAAAATCATGTATTCAATATTAATGTCGGTCGTTTTCGATCATTTTTCAATTCGCTTCCTTCCCATTCCTCCCTTGGAGTGTTGAGGGTGTTTTACCCCCACAGTGTTTTTCGCCGTATAGTCAGTTATCAATGTACCGAGTTTGGTTGAAAAATGATCGAGATTTCGAGAAAAAATCAAGAGTTGGGTTCGAGGCAGTGGTGTCATGGTGCCGGAACGCCGTTCCGGAACTGGTTTTTGGAATATGTTTTTTCATCTATATTTCTACATAAGAATTTGTTTTAAGCGACGTTACAAAAATAATTTGAGAAACAAATTTCAAATTGAATACAAGTGACCTAGGTTACACGTGAGAGAAGTGAGGTTGTTTTTCTTTTAAAACCATTTGATTTTGGCATGTGTTCTGCAAATTAGTGAAAATTGTACGCTTCGTTTTCTCATAACTACCAGCTCAGATTTAAGGATTCCGATATTATTTAACCACAGACACTTATTATAATTTTATTTCGACAGTCAAGAGAGTCTTATCAAATATAACTTGTGATGAATATTCACAATTCCAAGTATCAGGCTAGAAAAAATACGGGCCTGTATATAATTTTTTTTAGATTACAGAAATGAAGTTCTATCGCCGAAAACCGACTCCAGAAGTCGTTAAAGTGTACAACTTATCACATGTATTTTTAAAACTTTCGGGGTGGGAGGGCGCAGGATTCCCTTTTGTTGGGGAGCATGGGAAATTCAACTTTCCGGCACTATTAAATTCGCCATGACACCACTGGTTCGAGGGTAAATAAATATCCAAAATAATAATGTGAGGTCGATTAAATTAACGACCGAAATTTCGAATGTGCCTTCTACACAAAGACTTTCGTAATCTCACTATGTTTCGAACGTATAAATGCTCGTGCTACCGTGTGAAGTAGGCCGGAACGGTTCTCCAGAACCGATAGGAACGCGCTTCGGCTTCAATATATAGGCTCTCACTTAGCTCAGGCACTTTTGATATTTTGCTCACAATCGCCAAAGGAAAATTAGACTTTCTGGCTAAGCGTATACTCGATCAAAATGATTACGGAATAACGAAACTTATTTTTCGGTATGTTTGAGCCTCCCCGACTTTGCTTCTCATCTACTTTCAGTGTAATAATTTATTAATGGCAAAAAATTATAAAACAAAAATTGTTTTTGATCAACCACTTGAGAATGCACGTCAGTAAGTTGCTAGATTTTTCAGAGAATTAGGGCGTTCTTTGAATTCAGTCCCTAAACAGGATGCCACCACTGCACAGTTGTCATCTGAATACGTGGACAAGGTCAATTACTCTGTCGGCACAACAGGTGGTATTCTCAGGTGGTACATGCTCGAGATTATCGTAGTAATCTTTAATACGTCAATTGCTAGTGTTGTCATAGCGGTAAGCTTTTAAAGCCAATTGAGCTTACTTCCTCTAACAAATAATCACAACAATCAAAAGAGAATTATGGTACAATATTTTCACACAATTCTTATCCTCTTGTTATTATTATTACTTCTTCTAAATCATGCATCGTGTCACTATGAAATTTCTTTACTTTCCGATTAATTTAATTAATTTTAAACAGTTATGTATTTATACTTGTTTTTAATTAATCAGCAAAATATGGCCAATAACATCAAATTATCTATCATTCAATTGTACTATTTTGTATCAGATTTTTTTATTAAAAGAAACTAACAGTTGTTGAAATGAATTATGACTACCTCGCTAAAATAAACGAATAGTTACCAAGGAAACGTTAAACAATATTATTAATTAACATTACTCTAAAAACTACAAACACATTTTACGGAGTAAAATAGTTTTTATTCATAGTAAAAAGGTGGATCGGTTTTTAAAATTTGTCACCAGCACCAGCAACTGACGTTATTGAAGATTTCTATGACATTCTCGAGCGTACAGATTTTTGTGCTCAAAGAAGATACTTCTCATCTCGGCAATAAGTGCACTGAAACGTAACATAAACCCTAATGATTCTAGAGTTCGCTAGATACTGCTCAATCGGCGCGGTGTGGATTGCGGACGGTAATTTGACAAGTTGCTGAAGTAGCGGCAATATCGCCTCACATCCCTTATTTCCTATAAGGGATATTCATATTCATGTCATATTCAAGACAACCTCAAATGGAATTGTCACATTGACAATCTTAATTCCCAATTAAGCAAATTGTGTTACGCATTCCGAATCTTAGTTAACGCAGTTAGTCCACGTATTTCCCGTTGCGTATATTTTGCAAACGTTTACTCC
>NNCF01125847.1:94374-209545 GCA_002313205.1 Laupala kohalensis | reverse complement strand
TTTTTTATTTTTTTTTATTTTAAATTTTTTGAGTTTGAGGGGGGGGGGACAAGAGATCTTTCCTGCTCCCCCTTGGTTAAATATATGTCCTCGGCATTTACCTCCAGTTAATATCAACGTACTGAGTACTTTATTGTAGTAGTCGTAAATGAAAATGTAGCGTGCTATTGAAACTTATCTACAAAGAGTGATAGGAAGTAGGAATTGGGTGGTAGGCTAATGTTAGTAGGAGTAGTTAGTAATAGTTAAAAGTTATTGATACCAGGAGCAGTAGGTGGATAGAAGAAGGAAGGTTCGCTTTTCAGTAGTCACAACTACATAAACTGGGACATTATTGTGAAAAGCTACAATTTTTTTCTGGTCGGGATTTAAACCTGGGATGACTTGGTGATGCGCAAGAATGCTAACACCCAAGCCACTGAGTACTTGAGCTTGCTCTAACAGCAGAGAGCGTTGCGCTTGTATCGGGTGTAGGAACTGAATTCAAACGAAAGAGGTGCTGATTCTCTGACGGAATTCTAAAAACCGACTGAAGTGTATGCGTAAGCGGGTGATCAACAATGATTTTGGTTTATACATATACATTGCAATTACTAAGTTTTTGCACTAAAAGAAAGGTTGAGCAAAGTGCGGGAGGTTCAAATGCATGATTAAAAATAATTATTTCGACAGGGAGAAAAATCCAATTTTTCATTGCGAAATAATTCAAAAACCAAGGGTGAGCAAAATATTAAACTGTCCGAGAAAAATTGTGCTAAGTGAGGGCTTTTATTTGAGACCAAGCTCATTCGAATCGGTCGCGAAACTGAATTCTCTTCCGGCTAACTTGCCGCTGCTCAACCGATTGGATCCCACCGGATGTTTTCGGAAAAATTTGGTCCTAACGTAGATGAACGTACGTGAGCGGAATAATCGAATTTGAATGCGATTCCTTTCATGTCTTATCATTGCAGTTCTATGCATCGGTCCGAGGAATTTGTCGATAGAAGGGGAGGGATATAAGATGTGTTTCAATTGCCATCTCCAGGCATGTTGAAGAATAAATTGAATGATACTTGCACAACGTTTTCAAAAGAAGGAAGAAAACAACGTAGAAGTACACCTGGGTACTGCTACATTGACTGGAGTACACTGAAGTTGAGGTGATTACATACCGATTACGGGAAGGATTTAAAGAACACTTCATGCTTTAGATATCATTTTCATCAATATTTCATAGTTTTGTTATTTGATTCTTACCCTTATTTTGGCAGTGACGACGCGCTAATCAAATTTTCTGGCGGGTCGTTAACATAACAAGAGGTCCTCTGTATACGATCCCTTCTTTCTTTCTTCACTCCCCTCGCTTCCCGGCAGTATTTGTGGATAGTTTTATGACTTCTTGAGTTGTTGCCTGCAGCTTGCTTATACTTGGAACCTTTCTGCTGAATGATTCTAGAAGTCTCCGCTTCCTTCACTGTGCTAAACAACATCTGGACCAGACTGTGCTTGACCGGTCGCCAAATGAAAACATAATTCTGTTTATCACTTATTTGTGATTACATACTAAGTTTTAAACGTTTAAATTCATTGATCATATGATCACAGCATTTTGCTGAAGGCGACAGTATAAATTTTATTCCTTAAAAATGTGCCTGTTCGTTTTTAGCAATTATTTTGGAAAAGGTTAATAACTCATTATATTTTGTATGTAGAAGCTCGAAATTCTGAAATGTTGTCACAAACAAAATAGTTAACATTTACTGAATAAGAATTATTTTTGACACTTTTAGTTTATTTTATAAAAAATAGTAAAGTCGACGTATCGGAAAAAACGGTACAAATTTCGCGTTTTTTGAAACATTTCTGTTATTAAAACAATATTATTCATACGTAGAACCATTATTTTTACTTGAGAATAAGCAGAAGAACAAGACAAATTTAATGGTGTTAATTAGTTTTTTCTACGAATTTCTTGTGGCATTTACAGCAGTTCAAAGTAAGGGGTCTATAATAAAAAATAGTAGTCCGGGTCATTCCGAGTATTGTGTAATCGTCGACTCATATACTCGCATAGAAGCTTGACTCTCCCGACAGGGATAATCATGACAGTTCAGAACAAACGAGGAAATATGGCAAATACTTACTTCCTTATTTTCCATCATCAATATGCGGCTGCGCGTTTGTGCGATGGTTGAAATACAGAACTGACAGTTCGCACATCTATTAGAAAAAGTGTTAAGTTGGTGGAATAACTTATGAAAAAATCGCATTTAATTTGTCCTTTCAGCTGAGCACGCATTCCAGGCTTTACCTGGGACCAGCTGTTTTGTTAAAACATTTCCTGTTTAGGGAGTAGTAGAAGTGGCTATGGTTCAGCAAAGTGAGTGGGTTCAGCAGAGATCCGTCAAGCTCTGAAAGTGCGTCAAGTTGCCAGCTCGCGTGCGGAAGGAACATGCATTTGATAGCTGTGTTGTGCATGTTGAGGATGCTCCGACCGTCGCATGAAACATTAATGTGTATTTTTTAATTAGGACGTATTTTGCAAAGTTCTTTAAGTGATAAAAAATTGTGTTAGTGCGCGTTGAGTTGTTGTTTTTTTATAATGCTATTATTTTGCGTCATGTTAGAATGCTCTCTTGTAAACATTACGTCTTATGTCTGATGTTAAAATTACCATGTAAGTTCGATTCATCCCAAGGTTTTGAATTCTCAAATTTTCCTATCTTGTTTCATTTCCACACTTATAGTATATATTGGCAGATATATGAAGGGACATTATTTAGAGTATTTGAGGTTAAGAAGCGACAAAGTATTGTGCTATTGTAATATTTTTAACCCCCTTTATCAGTAAAACGCTGACATGAGATTCTCGCGCCATCACTTGCAAAAGCTATCCATTACTTAACATTCACATTGGATGTACAAGACTGTTTGAATTGCTTGATAAAGATCTTCATTTTGACCACAATAATATTGCTTAGGTGAACCAACTGTATCTCTTTATCAGAGAGTGTTTTAAGTGGTGAGATGTTTGACACTTGATTGAAATTGGTTTAACACTAATTCTTCCATTGAAATGATTCAGATTTCAGTTACGCAGAATCACAACCTTTCTTGCTACATTACAAACTGTTTCTCCCTTGTCAGATATTAATTTTTTTTTGTTTTGTTTTAATCCCAGTATTTTTATTCCAAAATATTGAAGTGATTTGGCAATACTGTCCACTCTGACCACAACCTTGGTACCAAAAAAATCTTGACATAATATGTCAGTTGTGACTTATATTTTGTTTGTTTATTGTTATATGTAACTATATTTTAATATGAGTTTGATTTTGATGATATTGGTTTTGTATTTCAGATTTTGAGTTTCTTCTGTACGATACATGTTGCTCTGAAATGTGATGTAGCAAAGATTTTTGGTACAAAAGAGTGCTTAAATTGTATGTTATTGGGTGAATAATTCTGACTTCTTAAAAGCCACAATGACTGAAAACTTGGGATCTGCAAGCTTTTTGCATATGGGAGACATAGTTTCTGTCTATGCTGAAGGAAATGTCTGTGGATTTTTAAGTACTTTAGGGTAAGTTCACTTTGTTAAGTTTCTACATTAGTTCCGACGTTGATCTTTTTGATTTTTTTAATGATAATATTTTTTTTATCTTTCAGTTTGGTTGATGATCGATGTGTTGTCTGTCCTGATGCAGGAGATCTTAATAATCCTCCCAAAAAATTTCGTGGTAGGTGAATTTATTTTGATGGAATGTGTAATATTTAACTGTCACGCCATTAAATCTGATGTTTAATGTTTTACAGTAATCTTTTTTCTCACCTTGTAATTTGATTATTTTAAAACTGACATACTATATAATTTTCCAGAATTGCTCTAGTTAAATGTATTTATTTGATTATTTTTTAATTATTTTTATTTATTTTGTATTTACCAAAACAGTTAAAATTTTTGCGTGTTCATAAAGTTGTATATTTTTACTTACACTCTGTTTAATATTAACTGATAGGGATTTGTTAACATTAAGATTTTGTTGAATTGTTTTTGATTTGTGAGTTTGGAATGTTGTTAGTGAATGTAAGCTCTGTAAAAACTCTTGAATCAATTTGTATATTAGTTTAAAATGTGTGTTGAATTCAATATTTGTTTCAAATATTGGTACAATTTCTCAAAACCTGGAGTATGTTGACTTAGCAATTTTGATCAGATGTTATTTAACTTAATCAGATGTGAATTCAAACTTCCTCATTAATGTCAGAAGTAAATACTTTTCAATTTTATTTGATTTCTTCATACACCTCTTGGATGTTGCTTTATAATGGAAGTATTAAAGTTTATGTATGCATTTACTCTTGTATAAATGTATTACTTTGGAATGTTACTATCAGAATTTGTAAATAAATATTAATCTTCTGGTGGACCAGTTTTTATTTGTCATAGTTATTATCCCATGAATGATAATTTCTTTTATCACTCGCTTATATTACCGTATTTATTTTGTATGGAACATTGAAATCATTTCAGTTGTCTTACTGCTGCAATTTTCTGATACGTATTGTGAGTTTTGCATTGTATCAAGGGATCGTTCAATTATTAAATACCCTTTTCAGTCAGTTGGTAGACATGTCTTCCCTTTTCTTTTTGTTCTGTTTTATTAACGGCTGTTTAAATGATGTGAAGTAGCATATGGGAAATTCTGGGGCACATTTCAGATAAGATTTAATGTGACTTTTCAGTTTGTTGGAAAATTATTGTTAAGAAACCTATTATTTAAAAAATACATACCACCACCTTGCTCTTTCATATTCTCTTCCACCATGTCACACATGTCATATGTGAAAGGTATATTGTTTGTTTTAGGAAAAGATACAATGAAATACTGGCATTGAAAATAGTACTGAAGGACATACAGAGTTATGAAACAAAAGAAAAAAACTAATTCATCAAATTATGTGTGTGGAAGATATGCTATGGGGGCCACACCATTGCTTCTCTTGTACCATTAAACATTCAAATAGAGTTATACTAAAAAACATGATGGAATGATTTACAAGTTTCTCACTGACACTATTCATAAAAACACACACAAAATGCGGCAGAGGAAATTTGATACCGAAGACAATATACTGTGAGCGTTGTAATATAGAGGTGTAATACCATGTATTGCGGAATAGAGAGAATTTACAGAGGCATTGGATGATGTGGATTTGATAACTTGTGCTTGCATAACCCAGGTAATATAATAACAAGCTGAGGAACTGGGATTACAATAAATGGAGAGAGAAAATGACACTATTCATTCTAATAGTTTTTCTGTATTACGTTGGTAATTTTTTTCTCTTGGACTGTATCATAATTGTTTGTTATGTTTTATGTGGGAGTGAAATGTGTTGAGAAACACCCTCCTGTGCAATATAATTTAGAACATTATTGATGTACTTCCTTGTTTCTTTCTATTAGATTGCCTGCTCAAAATATGTCCGATGAATCGATATTCAGCTCAAAAGCAATTTTGGAAAGCAGCAAAACAGAGTGCAAGTTCAGGAACTGATGCAGGACTTCTTAAACGATTGCATGTAAGATAATGATTTGATTGATACTCATTACACTTGAGTACGATTTGTCTGAGATTTTACCATTTTGCTCTGAGTGTTTGAACTAATGTTCCTAACTGAGGATCGGGTGAATCAGCTGTATTGTACTAAATTATGTTTATTATTGTTCTTAGGCCACTCATTTTAAAAACCTTTGTTTAATTAGCTCTTTAAAAATTGTTATAAACAAATGTAGTTTTATTTCAGTGTTAATGAGATTTAAAAATGTTGTATTCTATGATGTCTTTTTTTATGGGATGTTGGTTTTTATCTCTTAAAATCACTGTTCATAAAGTATAATATTCAATTCAGCTGTGTTCATTAATTCAAAGTACCAACTATCATTGCTTTCAAAACTTTTTAATGCAGTCAAAAGCCAATGTTTCAGATATGTTGTTTTACTTCTTCTTTTCAGAACTAATACTTGAGACATTTTGAGTATGGGAGTTGTGTGACTTAATGAAGAGTAATAAACTAATAACATAACCCATAGCTCCTCTTTACATGTTACAAAATATTTTTACCCCCCACCCTCTTACTCCCTCCTGCGGTGTTGACTTCATAATAGTGTTTCTTAGGATAGGCTAAGTTTTTTAATGATGTAGTTGAATCTTTTTTCCCATTTCTTCATTAATATATGAATATTTCATTTTGTTGTAAATCTGGTATAACTATTTCATCATACTTATTAATTATTTATCAATTCATTTAAAAAAAGGGAAGTAGTACAACATGAATATGTTTGTTGTTGTAGTGATGACAAAGGTTCTTCTGTACTATTGAGGATCCTTCGTTCATGGGATTTTGGGATAACCTGTCCAACCTTTTTTCTTCATGGACTTGCCAATTTATTGAATCTTCAGGGTCTTTTTTTTTTGGTAGGACAATCTGAGTAAATCATTTTTGAAGAAGATAGAAATAATTCCTAAGTGAAAACAAAGGAACTGTGGTTCTGGTCTGGGAAAGGCTTATTATTTAATTTAAATAGAAAGTTTATAGATGGTTTGGGTACCTTAAAATGATATATCATATGAATACTGTAAAACCTCATAGCAAATTGAAAGATACGGAGACTATAACAAATATTATAACATTATGTTACATCTTAATAAATTTTGAGCCTGTTCTTTATTTTATACTTAATTTCCTGTCCTTTTTTACTGTTATCTATGAATATTAGAAACCTTTGTAGCTTCTGTATCATTTAAAGCAGAACAATCAATCAATTTTTAAAATTATATTGTCTATTTGTTTAAATTGATTGGAAGATACATTGTAAAATGAAATATTGTATAATGTTCAACATGAATATGTTTATATGGATTATGAGTGAACGTGGATTATCAGTGGCCTAAATTGTTTTAAAAGACATAGGGCATTGTTATTTCACTTGAAACACATCTTAGAGGGAATACTCAAAATGATATTTTATGAGTTTTTTTAACCTTCTTAGCCAGGTTCTTTGTGTTGCATGATTGTTACCCAAAACGTATGGTTTAGTAATAATATCACTTACCTTCATTTGTTAATTTTTCAAACGGAAAAAGAAATCAGAGTTAGTAGCACTTCCTAATTTGTCAATAACCACTTTGTATGCATTTATTTTCTATTTATTTTAATGGAATGTCTGCAAAATACATTAATTTTTATGGAGAATTAGAAAAATATTTAATTTGTTTCTTATTCTAGAGAAGTTAAGTGAAAATTTGAAATTATTTGTTGTGTTGGAGTTGCAGTTCTGGGTGTTAATTTGGATCAATGCTAGGGAAATATTTGAATAACTTTATTCTAAAATTGTGCTGTATGATAACTTTCCATGGTTAACCTCATGCAATGTGCTGAAGGAGTGAGATTCTTCCTCCTCATGAGGTGTCACTTTTTGAAGGCATTTAGTATTTACTTGTGTCAAATTGTGGGTTAAGTATTTTCTTCCTCCCTTTTGTGATTATAACTAAACAAGATATGATGGATATTTATTTAAATTTTGTGGATATAGATTTGGTTAAAGAATTCTATTTTGTAATATATTATAAATTGATCATAATTTACTTGTTAATACTGAGAAGTGTCTCTCCCAGTTCTAAATTTTTTTTTCAGGAACAATGTGAATGATAGTGGTATTAGCCTTACCCTTCTCCGTATTTCTGAATTTAG
The DNA here is from genome assembly GCA_002313205.1 of Laupala kohalensis. Classification (NCBI taxonomy): domain Eukaryota; kingdom Metazoa; phylum Arthropoda; class Insecta; order Orthoptera; family Trigonidiidae; genus Laupala; species Laupala kohalensis. Next base: position 201,805 of record NNCF01125847.1, on the reverse strand, counting down.
TCTTTTTGTTGTATCCAAACTCTGAATGTTTGTGTTAATGTGTTTATTTTTATTTTTCAGTGTGTTGCTACTAAACTAGAATTAGTAGGTATGGTTACCTCCTCCCAATAACATCTAATTGGTAGAGTAAATCTGAAATGTTCACATTGTCTTCTTTCAATTTTAATTTTGAACACTTTCTATTTTTATTGCACTATTTTTATTACTCACTTACTCCTTTTATATTTGCTTCGTTGCAGTTTAGCACTTTATGATCGTGTGTTGAAAATGCATGTGAACAATGTGCCATGTGCTTGTTAAGCCTAACATTTCGTGGAACAAAATGCAGCTTAATGTGTGTTTGAAGGGTTGTATGGAATTTTATAGTGTTTCATTTTGTTTTTCAGCATGCAGCCGAGATCGAGAAAAAACAAAATGAGAGTGAAAATAGAAAAGTATTAGGATCAAAGGTGCAATATGGAAGTGTGGTTCAGGTAATTTTTTTTCTGCGGAGTTTTATTTGATGATATTCATCATTGTTCANTTTTTTTTTTTTTTTTTTTTTTTTTTGTTAGCTATTACATCTTAAATCAAATAAGTACCTGACTGTAAATAAACGACTGCCAGCTCTTCTTGAAAAAAATGCCATGCGTGTTTACTTGGATGCCAATGGAAATGAAGGCTCGTGGTTTTATATCTTACCTTTTTATAAGTTACGTGCGCACGGAGATAATGTTGTGGTTGGTGACAAGGTCATCATTAATCCTGTTAATGCTGGTCCACAAGTACTGCATGTTGCTGCGAGTTATGAACTTCCAGATAATGCTGGATGCAAAGAGGTAATGATTATCTTGAAGTGTTGAAGTTGTTAATTGTATTTCATGTCAAGGTATTGCAAGTTACAATTGCCGTTGTAAATTATCCTAGCTTATGAGCATGTGATGATATATAATGGAGAGAGAGAAAAGTTGCTGTGTCCATGAAATTTTGAAAAATTTGTAGGATAGTATTTGTTCAGTTTGTAGAGTAACTTGGATTTTTGGACAATTCATATACTGGAGAATTGAAAGAAAACGGCTTTGTGAAATCTGGTTCTTACTGAATGTTCTTGTTTACTTTGAAAATAAAGTGTCATATACTTCTGTGAAATAATTATTTGTGCCATTTGAAGTGGACACACATTTTCTCTCCTTCAAAATTAATGGTATGATTTATTTTGATGGAATGTCAAAGGGTAGGAGTTTTGCTTGCATAATTTGTTCTGAATATTTTCTTTGTGTTTTAGGTCAATGTTGTAAATTCAAGTACTTCATGGAAAGTTACATTGTTTATGGAACACAAAGAGAACCAAGAAGAAATATTGAAAGGGGGAGATGTTGTACGCTTATTTCATGCTGAGCAAGAAAAGTTTCTCACAATGGATGAGTATAAAAAGAAACAACATTTATTTCTTCGAGCCACAGGACGCACGTCTGCTACAGCAGCCACAAGCAGCAAAGCGCTATGGGAAGTGGAGGTTAGCAAGACAATTTCTTGTCAGTTAAACAACTCCTCTTGTTAAGAATTATTTCCTTTTGATTGAAGGTTGTTGAGTTCCTTCCCTTATGTTGTTCATTTCTTGGTTAATCCTTGATTATGTTTCTGTCTAGAATTCTTTGGTATTCTTCTCTTTTCTAGTACAAGTACTTCAAGTTTTTTTATTTCTGCAACTGGTGAGGTAATGAATGGGGTTATGAGCTCAGAATTATTCACCGAGTATGCACTTTGGGTGGACATATCAACCGTGTTTCTACAGCTATGTCTGTTTTGTTTTTAGCATTGTGAACACCATGTTGTCCCTTTTTAAGATAAATATTTAAATTTTGTGGTTTGCTAACTATTAAATGTTTGTAAAATTTATTCTTAAGGACCCATGTTGTTCACTTCCATTTCTTTAGTGGAGTATGTGACCTACATTGCTAGTAAACATTCCATTTTTATTTGTTTGTGATACCAGACCTAGAACCCAGTAGCCTGCATTTTAATGATTATTTTGCTTTAGGGAACTCCAAAATTGGATAAAAATTTACAGGATTATCAACTTTTTTCTGAGTCCATGTTGTTTTCTTCCGTACCATCGAAATTTACTAAATGATTTTTTAATATTTGAATGTTTTTAATAACCTATTAATTAGATTGATGGATAAAAGGGTCAAGTGAACAATATCAGGAGAAAGAGCAGGATCAGAAGCATTTGCGCCATTATTATATTTTCTAGGGGCAAGTGTACTCCAAAGGCTAACTCTTGAACCAAAAGAAATTGAGTAAGCAGCTTGTAAAAGGTACAATATCAAAAATTTTTCTTTACTTTTCAAAGTTGAAAGTACTGCAAAAAACCAACGTGAATTAAAATGAAGTGGCACATAAACTCAGCAACCCAATTAGAACGGAAAGCAAGCTTTTGAAACCTTGCTTAAAGGTTATTCCCTACATCAGAGTAATTTAGCGAAGATGAAACATAAATATTGATCACTCTGTAGACAACATTTAGGGACTGGAAGAATTAGCATTTATTATATTGAAATTAGCATCTATATTTTTGGCTTCTAAAGACCTAGAATTTTGTAGTATATGTTTCTGCAGAGTACCCAAATATCTATTAAATCAATAAGTTCATTTGAATGTATACAACTTTTTTCTTTCCTAGATAATTTCTTCTCTCTAATTTCTTCAAAAAACAAAAACAAAATCTTTTTAGTTATATTTTCTTAAAATTTGTGAACTACAATTGAAAAAATGTAAGCAGAACCTTAATAAAAATAATTTGAAGACCCTTTCTGGCTATCACTTATTTTAACTATACCATATTTGGAGTTAAAGAGAAGAATTTTTTTTTGGTGGAGTTAATGGATAAAATATACATTGAAATAATTTGAAATTTTTATTCAAAAATATGTGTGTCACTGACAGTTGGATATTGTAATTATTAAATATTCTGTCTTTCTCCCATGTTCTTGTAGGTAGTGCAACACGATCCCTGCAGAGGCGGTGCAGGTCGTTGGGACTCTCTTTTTAGGTTTAAACATCTTGCTACTGGCCAGTACTTAGCTGCAGAAATAGATGAAGATGACACTTTTGATTCTATGAGATCAAAATTACGAGGTAATTCTTTTCGTGCAACCTATCAATATATGAACCTAGAAATTAATGTTGTTGTAAATTTGTTCAGTTTATGATTATCACTGTAATTCTTCTTTGTGAGAAATTTTAATGTGTAGCACTGAAAATTACTTTCTCAGATCCCCAGGGAGGACCAGTGTATCATTTAGTTTCTGTGCCTCATTCCAATGAGATTGCAACTCTATTTGAACTTGATGCCACTACACACATGCGTGGGGATTCTTTGGTCCCTCAATCTTCTTATGTTAGATTGCGACACATCTGTACTAACACTTGGGTTCACAGTACATCAATTCCTATTGACAAAGATGATGAAAAGCCAGTTATGTCAAAGGTAAATTAATATTTTGTTCTACTGTACTTAAGTTTTTCAAAATCAATGGAGACATGAAATAATTTTTCAGGTGGGATGTGCTACTATCAAAGAGGATAAGGAAGCTTTTGCTTTGATATCTGTATCTCCCACTGAAGTCAGAGATCTGGATTTTGCCAATGATGCTTGTAAAGTTCTTGCTACAATATCTTCTAAATTAGAAAAGGGAACCATTTCTCATAATGAAAGAAGGTATTTTTTTTAAGTTGACATAGTGTGTCACAAATTTCTATTTTAATGCAATATTGGTGTTCCATTCTTAAATTTTAAAATTTTTCTTTTCAGGGCAGTAACGAGCTTACTACAAGATATTGTTTATTTTATTGCTGGTTTGGAAAATGAACAAAATAAATCAGAAGCATTGGAACTTATGGTGGAGAATCCCAATAGAGATCGTCAAAAGTTGCTCAGAGAGCAGTACATATTAAAACAACTATTTAAGATTCTACAAGCTCCATTTCTTGAATCCATTGAAGGAGAAGGCCCATTTCTTAAAATAGAAGAGCTAAATGATCCTCGCCATGCTCCGTACAAATATATGTTTAGACTGTGTTACAGGATTTTGCGCCTCAGTCAACAGGATTACCGTAAAAATCAAGTAAATAAGAAAATGTAAACCACAACAGAACCTTATTAATCTGGTTAAATATTAAATACATATATATCCAAATTATAAAAATGGGTGATAATATTTGGTTAAGGTCAGTAAGAACTGACCGTTGTGATAAAAAAAATCAATAAACCATTTAAGAGTGTATTAAAAGTATGCAGGTTGTAAGTCAGTGTAAACAGAAATATGGAGCTAAGGAATAAAATTTGAATGTTTTTTCAAAATAGGTGGATAATGTGCTCGAGGACAAACATTGTCCAGAGCTTCCAAAACAATAAATGAAATTTGAGTCCTCTCCTCAAGTTTGTGTAAATTACCTCTCAGTGTCTTTGAACTAGATACTTTTGGGTTTTGCTGTTTCTTTGTTAACCCACTCTACAAATGAAACTAAGTAATTTGATCTATGTTCAATGCGAACTCAGACAAAGCTTTTATGTGGTTCCACCTATAACCTTGGTGAAACCAAAAGAGATTGTGGTGTGTGATATTGATCTTTCTGCAAAATTCTGAATTTAGTATAGATAAGATTAGATGCATTTATTTTCAAGCACATCTCTTGTATGCCAATTGTCCATCATCTAGGTAATTATGTAATCAGTTCAGATTAACAAGGTTCTACTGTAATTGATTCTTCTGTATCGAAATTAACAATTGTTTGATAATTATTATGGTGTTCTAGGAATATATTGCAAAACATTTTGGTTTCATGCAAAAGCAAATTGGATATGATATTTTAGCTGAAGATACAATTACTGCATTGCTTCATAATAATCGTAAACTACTAGAAAAACACATCACAGCAGCAGAAATAGAAACTTTTGTTGGTCTTGTGCGTAAAAATATGTACAATTGGGAATCTCGCTTCTTGGATTATCTATCAGACTTGTGTATTTCAAATAAAAAAGCTATAGCAGTTACCCAAGAGCTTATATGCAAAAGTGTTTTGAGTACAAAAAATTCAGACATTCTTATTGAAACAAGGTAAGAAATCAACAACATAACTTTCCGATTTCTGAACATGGTAGAAAGTTATTATGTAAATTTAAAGTTTATTACAGGACAGACTTGATTGAATGTGTTTCTCTGAATGTTCTATGTTTCTGTCCACTATTTTTGCTTTTCTTTTAAATGTTCCTTGCACTTCCCAGTACCTTTGCTCTCCAAACCACCCAATATGATGTCTCACGTTGTCTCTTGAACAGAGTTAGTATATATGCGGGTGGGATTGTCATATATGAGAGCGTGTGCTGATGTGTTGTAATCTTTGTAGTTTTTATTTTTTCATTGGACAAAGTGTTTTCTTATTCCTTTCAATTCTTTGGGAATTCCTTCAGTCAATTCTTCAAGATGGAAATGGGCTCTACCAAGTAAATACTGTTTTGATTTGTGCAATAATTTTGCAGGATGATGAAAACTCATATGGAAGTTGAAGCAGATGCCATGTTAGAGGAAACTGAAGGTCCTGACCCCTTGGTTGAAGAAGAGGAAGAAGTATTGTTGTTGTGGAATAATAGAGAGGTCAATATTACTATTTTTGTTTTTTCATTCTTGAATTGATAACGGTTCCAAAAGAAATGTATAACTTTTCTCCTTTAGAAAAGTATGTCGTTGGTAGAATTGTCACGAGGCTCCAAACTTGGGAATTGGGAGCATCAAGCCATTTTAGATTATTATCGGCATCAATTAAATCTTTTCTCAAACATGTGTCTGAACAGACAGTACTTGGCCTTAAATATTCTTTCTCCTCATCTGGACATCGATCTAATTCTTAAGTAAGTAACTGGAAGTGTTCCTTTCCATTCATGATACACTCCATTCTCTTTATCATTTTTAAGTTTTAATATTATTTTGTTTTATAGGTGCATGGCAGATGTAAGTGTGCCATATGATTTAAGGGCATCATTCTGTAGATTGATGTTACATTTGCATGTTGATCGTGATCCCCAAGAGCAAGTTACACCAGTGAAGTATGCTAGATTGTGGTCTGAAATTCCATCAAAAATGTCAATTCAAGAGTAAGTTTCTGATAATGTGATAAAAATATGTTTTGCTATCAATAATTTAATGTAATACCTTATGTTTTGGGTAATCATATTGAATGGAGTCTTCATTAATCTTTTGTGACATGCTGCATTTTGTGAGGCTATGTGGTAATATTGGAATACATTTCAAAATTTTGTCCAGAACCTTGGAATATTTTAGAATGTCTTTCCATTTTAGTCATAAAGTATAAAAGCAGGCCTAATCTGTTTGTTCTCATTTTTAAATATTTTCAAGAATAAATCAATTTACTAGGAGTAAAATACTGTTAGTTACAGAAGAATTGTTAAGAGCAAGGTTATAGTTGTCTTTTCAACAAGATGTGATGAATCCCAGAAAATATATTCACCCATAAATATATGGGTGAAGACTGTGAAAATAATCGGGAATTGTAGAAGCTGAATAATTCATAATGGACAGTCTCTCTTAAAATTTTCAATTCATTGAGTAATTAATTCAATCCATAAAAATTTAGGGTCTTGTGCCATTAACATCTTTATGTGCCTTCTTTTTCTTATTTAGCTATGACAGTAATAAAACACCAGATCAAAATAAGGAAGCTGTTAGAGCAAGATTCAGTTCAACAATAATTTTTGTTGAAGAATATCTTTGCAATGTTGTTGCTGAAATGTGGAGTTTTGGAGATCAGGATAGAAATAAATTGACTTTCGAGGTATTTTCGTTTTTACTTATGCATGTACTTTGAACATCAAATTAATCTCATCTTTGTGACCCTATTCACTTTGAAGCAAAATAGTGCCCTTCTTGAATTTTAAATGAGTGATACATTTTGTCTTTTGTAGGTTGTGAAATTGGCCAGAGATTTGATCTACTTTGGATTCTACAGTTTTAGTGATTTACTACGTTTAACAAAGACGTTGTTAAATATTTTAGATTGTGTATCTGATAATGATTTCAATGGAAAAATACCTACAGGCGATATTGATTGTAAGTATATTTTTGTAATATTTCCCTTTTTCATTCATTACTTTTTTTGTGTTTATTTTAGCACAATAGGTATGAGTATCTAAGAAGTTTATATTGAACCTTTTTTATGCCCCATGAGAGAATACTTATAAATAATGAAAAATGTAATGTATGATGTCTTGTCTTGTGTTCCGTCATGATGTGTAGTTTGATGTTGACTTTATTTGGTGTCTTCCAAATTATATATTGTCTTTTGTACGATTTTATGCAGCCGAACACAGGGAGAGTGAAGAAGATGAAGAAGGAGGTAATCTACTTTCTTTTTCGTATTGAAGCCTCTTAAATGAAACTGGGTTATGTATACTAAAATTATTAACTATTTTCCTTTTTTTTACTATGCAGTAGATTTACTTGTACTAAAACTTGGAAGTGTTGTGCAGTGATAATTTAAACATTGTCTGTAGTTTTACCCTATTATTGTAGACTGCTAAGGAATGTTTCATGAAAATGTATAATTTTTACGTTATTAAAGGAATAGGATACTACATCCACTTATGAAAGTATGCATGTGTGTGTCTCTGTGAAAGAAACTTACCCGCTGATGCATCAACATTAGTTTTAGATATACTTGTTATGAAAGAGTGGTATTACTCTATTGTTTCTTGATTTTTTTGTGTGACTTATTTCTTATTGTTTTACTGTTTTATTATGTTTTTTTTTTTCTGTCTGAAATATTATTTGTTTTGTGTGAATGTGAATTATATTTAGTTTCTTGGAGTAACACATTTTGTTTTATTTTTGTTTTCGTTTGTTTATTTTTGTTTATTTCTTTTCTTTCAAATTGTGTGAATGGCAGCTGAAGGAGGTGTCCTTCGTTCAATTGGTGATATGGGAGCTGTTATGACAGGACTTACATTAGGTACTGTTGGTCTTACAAGATCTGGTATTTCTCCCTCAGTGCAGAAAAAAGCATCTCAGCTCAAGGAGAATCCTTTGGTGATGGACACTAAGTTGAAAATCATTGAAATTTTACAGGTAATTTTTTAAAATCCCTTTGCTGATTTATTCCTCTAACGTTTGTTCCATTCTTCTACATAAATAAGTTAAGTAATGACTTCAAAACTCGTCTTTTCCACTATTTTACAATTTTGAGTAAATTATGCTTTTTTCTCTAACCAAATATTGTTTGTTTACTTCTCGTCTGATCTGATTCAAAATTAGAACATATAATGTTAAATGATCTATTTTATTCTTGGAGAATATATTGTCCTCCTAATTATTACTGTTTTCAGTTCATTCTGGATGTGAGATTAGATTACCGTATCAGTTGTTTACTTTCCATTTTTAAACGGGAGTTTGATGAGACTGAACGTACTTCGGACACGACTCTTACTTTGGGACAAAAGAGTATCGATTTAGAAAGCATTGGCACCCAAGCTGAAGGTATCTTCGGAAGTAGGTAAGTATGCAAATGTAGTATTAGTAAGTAATTGTAAATATGATAATAATTATCTCAACCGTAAATAATTCTTGTAGTGAAGAATGTGCTGCTTTGGATTTGGATGGCCAGGGTGGAAGAACGTTTTTGAGGGTTTTATTGCATTTGACCATGCACGATTATCCTCCATTGGTGTCTGGTTCACTTCATTTACTTTTTCGGCATTTTAGTCAAAGACAAGAAGTTCTTCAAGCTTTCAAGCAGGTACCGTTTTATCAGAATTTTTTTTAAATTTTTAACTGTATTATATTGTTTTTTCAATGATAAAATGTATTGAATGTGTTTACAATTCAATTGTAGGTTCAGTTATTGGTATCAGATATGGATGTTGAGTCCTACAAGCAGATAAAATCAGACTTGGATGTATTGCGACAGTCAGTAGAAAAATCAGAATTATGGGTGTACAAGTGTAAAACTGGAGAAGAACATGGGAAAATAAAAAACAAGGATGAGGAGGAGGAAATGGTTAGAGAGAGAGAAGTCCCAAAACAAATTCCTCCTGCTTTATCTGCTTCTGAAAAACAGGGTTCTGCTATTGATCTAGATATTGGACCTCCTTTGCATGGAGAACAAGCAGATGAATACAAAAAAATTCAACAGGTATTGTCTATTTATGGTCTCTTGTGTTTCTAGGTGTCTCTCTTTGATTTCTCTCTGTACGATTTTTCCAGTTTCAAAGCATTGCAATTTCAATGAAACTGAATTATACTAAATATATTACATCCATACAAACATTTAAAAATCATTTAAGAGTAATTGTTTAAGGATCTTGGAGATCTTTATATGTGGATTTTATGCTTGTGCTGAATTTTGTTTGTTTGGTATTTATGAAATAGTATGGTTATTGCTAATTTATTTTGTTTAGAAGCATTTTTAACTTGATGTAGTAATGTTCTTTCTGTAGATTCTGATTCGCATGAACAAACTGTGCACTCAAGTGTGTGCTGGAGGAGTAGTGAAACCACGTAAGCATGAACAGCGCTTACTGAGAAATGTAGGGGTTCACATAGTTGTTTTGGACCTGCTGCAAGTTCCATATGATAAAAAGGAGGATGTTCGTATGAATGAATTAATGCGATTAGCTCATGAATTTCTTCAAAATTTTTGTTTGGGAAATCAACAAAATCAAGTTTTACTTCACAAGCAGCTTGATTTATTTTTAAACCCTGGGGTATGTACAGAACTGTTTATTTTTATGTCTAATATAGTGCAACTTGTGATTTGTAATGTTTATAGTAATTATTTTCATTCAGATTTTGGAAGCTCAAACAGTTCGTAGTATATTTCAAGATAACTCAGCCTTATGCAATGAAGTAAATGAGAAAGTAATTCAGCACTTTGTTCATTGCATCGAAACACATGGTCGTCATGTTCAGTATTTAAAATTCCTTCAGACTATTGTCAAAGCAGAAAATCAATTTATCAGGAAATGTCAAGATATGGTGATGCAGGAGGTAAGTATATTTTTTTTAAATATTGCTTTATGTGAAAACTTTTATTTCTTATTCATGTGAAGTTATGGGAATTATATGAACATCAACTTTCAGCTGGTTAATGCAGGAGAAGATGTTCTTGTATTCTACAATGATAAAGCATCTTTTAATCAGTTCGTTGAAATGATGAGATCCAAACGATACAGAGTGGATGAAAGTGGTGCCCTAAGGTAAAGAATACTATTTTGGGTTCGAATTGTTACACCAATATCTCTACAAGTGAATTGTGTAATAATTGATAACCTGATTGCTGAGACGGAAAAGCACTGGTCCCAGCAGGCCAAACGACACAGGTTCGTTTCTGGCTCGGTGGTTATCATTCTTATACACAATTTACTTAATATTTGCTCAGATATTTAGATTCCCTTTTTTACGTAAACACTAAAAGAATATTTGTTCAAATGTTTATAAATAAAAATTGTAATATATTTTAATCAATTACTAATTCCCCCTATTTCAGTTGCTTTAATTGCTTTTCTTCCAAACAATTTGTCTTGAATGCATTAAGTTTAGGGGCATATATAGTTGAGCAAACCTACCCCTATATCTAATACTGTATTAAAATATATTCTGATATTTTAAGTGCAGTTACTTGTTAGCAATTACTTTTATTCTTAATTTCACTTTGATTACTAGAATCAGATGAAAAATTGATTAACAATGTAAAATCAAATGTGATATTTGAAGAGTGTGAAATAAAATACTGTCTGTTTACAATTTAGTTTATTACACTGGCAGAAAATGCCAACACTAATCAAACAGAGATCTTGCACTACTCACCTGAATGGTGTTGTTGGATCGTGGTCTGTCACATCGAAACTTCACTCCATACTTATGAGTTATGAATTAGTATTATTCTAAATTATCGTCAATGAGTTAAATAATGTTGATTTATGTGTTTAACTTGATGAATATAAATGATCTTGAAAAAAGTAATAGCAATTTGTCATAAGATAACGTTAATGATGTAGTTTGTAGTTTTCTTTAGGAATTCTCTTGCATTTGTTTACAATTGTTATTTATAAAAATAAACCATGTAAAATGCAGCTAGTAAAACAGTGAAATTAAGTAAGTTTCTCACCAGAATCTGGGCATTGACAATAGTTTGTCGGGTTTTAGGGGTGAGGAAGTGTCAGTAGATCACGATATCTCTGGTGGCGGGATGCAACGTGTCATCAACTGCAAGGTAAACAACCTTGATGTCTGCCTAACCTGATCCAGATATTAGAGCTAGAAAATATGATTGCTACATGAGAGCTCTCCTTTTCTGAAGTAAAAACCAGAAAAATAAATGCAATCAGTTACAAAGATTGAAATATTATGTTTTAACTAGTGAAAATATGAAGTAATAATAATAATATAAATAATAATTAAAAAAGAGCAAATTATTGATTTAAACCTTTTACTGTGGCGATTTATTTCAATTATAAAAGCATTAGTCCTCTCCAATATGTTCAGAAGAAATAATTGGTGGAGGCGTACTATTAACTGCAGACTGAAATTTGATTAAAGCACACATTATAAATCATTGCCAAATAAGATAAACCTCATTTAATTTTAAGTTTGATTTTGAAAATAGTTGTTAAATAGGGTACAGTTACCTCAGTTCAAATAAAGCATTTTTTTCTCCCAGTAAAGTGCTATGTGTGGAGAAACCTACTGAGTGTTAATCTGTTATGTTGTCAGGGCATGTAGTAGTGGGATAAATCCTCACAAGTAATCTAAACTGTGAAAGAACAATGAGCTTGTTGAGAAACAAATTCATTAAATCCAGTGTTCTAGTGTATTATCTGTTGTGAAAAAAATAAAATGTATTATTTCTAGGTATCACATTGAACTTGTCAAGTTATTAGCATGTTGTACGATGGGAAAAAACGTGTACACTGAAATTAAATGCCATAGTTTGCTCCCTCTTGATGATATTGTTGCTGTAGTTTCACATGCAGATTGCATCCCGGAGGTAAAATTTTCTTTTACTAATATTCACTTTTTTACATCTTGTGATATAATTTACTGGAGACCACATTAGAAGATAAAATTCAATATAAGAGAATGAGTTGTCTTCATGTCTTGTTCAATAAATTAATCTTACATACGATGACAAAAATCTTTTACTGTTTGGAATAGTTTCCCTGTAATCATCTTTTCTTCTATAGTCCTAAATAATTATTTTTTCCCCAGTAATAATATTTGTCTATTATTGTGCATTGTCTACATTAATTTTTCTTATTTCCAACATTGCTTATCTCTCATATGATTCCATTGTTCATTTTATTTAGCTTGTGACTGATCTAATTCACTGTAAGAAATCATATTATTTTACCATAATTCTACTGCTTAAATCATATTCAGATCATAGTTATTCTTTTAAAGAAGATCAGATTATTTTACTTTCTAAATATAAATATTTTTCACATTTTAACAACCCTTTGTACTGAAGTTACTTCTTAACAAATATTTGTGTACTAATTAATTGATAATTTTCAATTGGAATGTGATTTGTTTCCATATAAATTTTTAAAAATTCTACTGCAGTATTTCTCTTTCAGGTTAAAGAAGCATACATAAACTTTCTGAATCATTGTTATATTGATACAGAAGTAGAAATGAAAGAAATATATACATCGAATCATATGTGGAGTCTTTTTGAGAAAAGTTTTCTCGTTGATATGAGTTCTGTGGCTACAGATACTTTGGATCGTAAGGAAGCAAACACAGCTCTGGAGAATTATGTTATTAATAGTGTTATGGACATCATCACAACATTCTTCAATACTCCTTTCTCTGACCAGAGCACAACAGTTCAGGTATGTTGCATCTTTTCAGTCCTAAGTATAGATTAATGTAAATTCAGTAGACTGTTGTCTTGTAAATCAGAAGTTCAGGAGTCTGTGTTGCTTAGGATGCAAGTAGCTCAGCTTCTCTGACTAGATGTCTAGGATGAAAATTCCTGTGAAGCTGTGGGATTTTTTTAAAAGCCTCAGCCTCAAGAATGGCCAAGCCTGCTTTTAAATCAATACTAATATATAAATGCGAAAGTGTGTTTGCTACCTAATCACGAATAAATAACTGAACCGATCGCAATGAAATTTGGCAAGAATATAGTTCAGATGTTCAGGATGAACATAGGCCATCTTTTTTTTTTTTTGATGTGTGAAAAGAAAGATAGAAAATTATTTTGATGAAATCTGAGGGAACAAGAGAAGTATATTTGCTTACGTTGCCTAAACATTTAGAGATAAGTGACAACTATGAATGGCAATATTGTATCCCTCAAAGAGTACCAGATAAAAAGTCTGTGAGAACTTATGTCTATCTACAAATGTTAACCTAAATTATCAAAAATTTGTTATTAAAAATAATAATAATAATAAAATACTTCAATTTATGAGAGTACTTGAAGAAGAAGGAAATCGATCATCATCAAGATTTTACAAGTGTTTTAATGACACTGTGCAGCCATGCTGCCATCATTGTGTCTTGCTTCGGAAGCAAAAATTCTACCAGTGCGGCTCCTTGCAAGAGGATTCGTTCTACCTGAGATACTGAGATGAATAGACTCACTTCGATGTTATGTGAGAATTGCGTCACCATTGGGGTTAGTGGGAGGGGGAAACAGCCCCATGGGTGGAGTGGGAAGGGAGGGTCATGTGAAAATATTTAGTTGAATAAGACGGAAATTCATAATAATACAATCAAGTTTTGTATTATGAATTCATAAAATTGGGATACTGTTTATAAAAAACAGTAAGTAAAAGTATTTTCATCTTACAATATAGATAGATTTTATTTTTTCCTGAGTGAACTAAGATTGATCTAAGAAAAATCCCAGGCCACACTGGGTAATCAGCTAGTAATATATAAATGGGACAGCAACATCCTCATTGATTGCCCTTGCTAATCTTAAATTGTTTATCCAAATGTTTAAAATAGGTCTGTTTTTTCATGTACGATAATATCAATTCATGAGTAGTTCATAAATAAAAACCAATAAGTAAAATTTAGAAATCATTATAATTCTTCATTCTGTCAAATTGTGGGGGATAGGGGCACTGCCTGTCCGATCCCTTCTTAAATCCCAACAATGGTTGCCGTAGGTAAGGTTTAAGAATGAACAGGATAGGCAGTGCCACTAATCCCAGTAATTTGAAAGCCTACTGTCCTTAGAACATTAAAGTTTATATATTAATTAATTGTATCATCCTCATCATACAGATTTTAAGTTTCTTACCCTGTTAAAATATTTATCTGTTCACCCTCCCAAGTCCGGTTTTTTAGTTTCTGCTTCCTCAAACATAATTTCTTTTAAACATTTTGCTAATTTAATTGGATAAAATCTTATATATAATCCATTTCATATTGCTGTTTTCTCTCCATATATCCTTGCTATGTAAATTTAGTTAGTGTTCTTGGTGTTTTTTGTTAACTTATTCTTTTTCTGTTGCCAGACATTAAAAATGAAGTATTTCATTTATTTATTAATTATTAATGTATATAATAAATACAATTCTTCTAATGATGCTTGGATACATTTTTGTTTCAATCCATTTGCTTGTTTGAAATTCTTGTTGATTTTCTTTTGGGTTTGTCTTTTTTCAGACCAGGCAGCCAATATTTGTGCAGCTTTTGCATTCAGCTTTCAGAATTTCTCAATGTTCTTGGTTGAATGCTTCACAACGTTTTAATGTAGAGAATTGCATTCGAACTCTTTCAGATGTTGGTGAGTGAGTTCTTTTAGAAGAAATCTTGAAATTTTTTGAAGTTTATTGAAAGTACTATTTCTTTATGGTATTGGCTTATCTTAACAATGTGGACAAATTTTTATACAGCAAAAGGGCGAGGGATTGCTATTCCTTCTGATCTTGAAAGCCAAGTGTCATCTATGTTTAGTAAGGCGGCAATGCTTTCGAGACAGACCAGCAAGTGGTTACAAGCTTCCAAATCACCTAAAATTGAGCGATCTCAATCCCAAGTAAGCAGTTAAACAGTTTTTGGTCACATTTGATTACCATTACTTGGATGGGCTAGTGAGCATTGCTAAGTCTTTTTATTCTATGTTTGATTATTTTCTAATATTCAAATCTACAGTTTTCTTATTTATTAACAAATCTAATAATAATGGTACTGAGTTTTGATACACAGTACATACATAGCATTTCAAATTCATGAGTATCTCTTTCATTAGATTAACTCATTATAAGGCTTTTAATATTCATGAATTACCCAGTATTATCTTAATATCAAGTTTTCAAAGAAAATCAATTTTTTCCCCAAGATAAATTAAAAAGTATTTTGCTGCATTTTGTATAAAATGTTTTATTATCGAACTATATTATACTTATTATTTCCAGCTAATGAGATTAGATCGGAGTATAATTGAAGGTTTACAAGATATAGTTTCTTTGTTGGAAGACCAATTGAAACCATTAGTTCAGTCTGAACTTTCATTACTTGTTGATATACTTTATAGACCAGAATTACTATTCCCTGCTGACACTGAAGCAAGGAAAAGATGTGAAAGTGGAGGTTTTATTAGAAGGTGGGTGTTCCATTTTGTATTGTAATGGTGATGGTGAGGTTTGAAGGCATTATGTTTCAGTTTTAAGTTATTGGTTTATTTCAAGGTTGTCAGTATTTAAAAAAAATATGTATAATACAGTTTTCTTGAAATGTGAAAATTTCAGTTTATCCACTCTTGGATTTTAACACATTCTCTTAAATTCCAAGCAATGGAGAGGGTGTAACCTTCTCTGTCTCTCTCCCTGCACACTCTTTTTGTGGATTCTTAAAAGGTATTAAAAAAAGATTGTATTTTAGGGGTTGCGATTCTTCAAAGTTCCTCCAAATTTTGATTTTTTTCTGTCTGTTTTTCTTTCTCCTGATACAACAATAAAGTAAATAAAGCAATAAATGTTTTATTACTTTCTTTGAAATTGAAAGGAACTGTCATGATGGCTGTTGTTCTATAGCTGTATTTTGCTTTTCCATTATGTACACTCTTTATCGTTGTTTCCCAGCAGTCATGATGGATAGAGCAATATGAGTATATGGTTATCATAATATGGTGATTGATGCATGTGAAAGACAATGCCAAACAGTTTGGCTAAATCAAAATATTTGCCTGGTTTCTGTATAATTTTCCCTAAATTTGCAAATATTACTTCTAGTTTCATTTAATTTACAAATGTAAATCATTAATAAAGCCCATTATCATAGTAGAATATTCATTCTTAAATGTTGTGAAAAGTATTGTCTTAAACCAGTAACAATGCAATTTCAATGAAACTTATATCATACAATATGTTTTGAGACAGATATTTTCATTGAAATACAGTTCAGATGAGATTTTGTGTTTTAAAATTACTTTTTCAGTCCTATAAAAATTGTGTTCTAATGGGTTCTCAGTTCTAATTCTGATACAGCTTGGCTCCCCGGATACAACAAATAGTCATTTGTGTGGTTGAGATACAAGAGCAATCCAAGGAAACCTGTGAGGAAAGTTTTTGTCCATTAAAAATTCCGTAAACCAATTAATCTATCCTCCCCTTAATCAAAATCTCATTCCTAGAAATGTTAACAATTGATGCCTTCTTGTTAGAACACGTTTCCAGAAATGTTTCCCTCATTATTAATTGACATGGACTGGACTGGATCTTCTGGTACTGGGGTGGAAGAAAATTAATACAATAATTGATAAATTAAAGGAGACTTTTATGACCAGAGTTGTGGAATAAAGATTTTTGGGTAGGAAGCTGTGGTCGATTTTAATTTTCTTCAAACTCTTGGAGAGGAAGCAAACTGGAGAGGAGAAATCAGTAATCAATCATGACTTCGCAGCTCAGATATTTCTTTTCTCAATTATTGATAGCAAAATGATCTAAAACATAACTGAAACTCTGCTTTCATGAAGTATGTTTCATAGTCTTCCAGCCTCCATCATGAGTTGTGGTCAGTTAGTTCCCATGAAATTGGTTGTTATTGATGAGAGGTAAAACACCTTTAAAACAACACTGTCCAACTTATCTTAGCCATTTTCTATACACTTTTTGTCATTACACTCAGGCCGGCATGAGATAGGGTATAGAAAAATGTTGCCTTAGAAATAAAACTAATGGATCATGTTTATTTAATTATTTGTAATGTGAAATTTTGATTCTCATCAACAAATTTATATTATTTCAAGCTCAAAATATGAAATTAATTTTTTTTATTTCTAAAAAGTATTTTTAATATTTAGTGTTATAATAAAATTGCAAGTTGGACAGTGCTTCTATAAAACATATTTTATGTAAGAAGTGTTTTTGTGAAAATAGGATGTGTTTTACTTTTTGTAACCGAAAAGTAATATTGTAATACTGTCATAATTCATGTACTTCAATTATAAGTCCTTTAATGGTTTTTTTGCTAAATCATAATCATATCATTTTAAACAGTCACTAAGGCTAATAAGTCTATGCCAAACTAAATCTTTCTTTTAACTGCACTGTATCTCTTTCTCTTTTTATGCTTATCATTCTGCTTAGTTTAGTACTATCTTTAATTTTAATGTTTTGTTGTTCATGGTCACTTATTTTTTATTCAAGAAAACTTCATTATTTCATTTCTATTGACTCGCACGTGCAGCTCTGCACTAGCCTAAAAGTCATCATAGAAGGATGCAACCAAATAACTTCAAAGGTGTCTTACTGGAGTGAGAAACTGGAAGATGGAAATATTCAAGAAAGAATATGAACTAAATTGATTTTTTTTTTAATTTGGCAGTTTCATGGTAGATGTGTTTATTTTCGCTTCTTATACTAATTGCAGCTTTACATAGTTGATTTGCTGTATGTGAATTATAAATTTTGAAATAATTAAGAAACCTCTTTCCTCGTTCCCATTCTTATCATGCATGAGAATGGTGTTTTTGTTGTTCCTTAGTTTTGGTAGTTTTCAAATGTTAGAACAGAAAACCTTGCATTAAGAAAATTCTATGAAAGAAATACAGACACAAATAATAAACTAAATAAGATATGATTTTTCTCAAACCTTACATGTTTTCTTGAATTAAACCATGAAACATCTATTAGCTTTCTTTTTCTTTAAAATACATTATGTGTGGAGCAGATTTAAACTTTCAAAGCTTTGTTTTTCTTGTGGTGATAAAACTATTGGAAGATGTTATAAATAAAACCCAGAAAATGAAAATTATAGAGATCTTGATCCGACGATGTAGAAGCATTCTATTCTATGTATTTCCTCTCCTCTTAACATTTTTTATTTTTAATGACCTCCTGATAGTTATTATTTCCAGTTTGTGCAATTTTATTTTTTTCACTATTTGTTATATTCTCTTTTTCTATCCTACTAAAATTTCCTGACTTTCAAATTTGAGTTGATTTTAATTTCTGTAGTGATAAGTGATTAACTTATTATTCTTTAGATATAATGTTATTGAAGAATGAATTCATTTATGTACAGTTGTGGTGTTTCTGTTGAAAATAATTAATAATTTCAATATTTATCACGTTTTGTAATGACTTCCATCCTGGTGAATAGGTGAGGGTTAGGACTCAAACACTGGACCTCCTGTGCTGTTGGTGTCTTCACTATTTGATTTTCATATCCCATTCCCACTTGTGAGAGGTATTCATCCACAAGACCTGGAAATACATCTCTGTGTAAAAGATAAATGTGTTCCCGCATCATCTATATTAGTTGCTGCTGTAAGTGTGTGAGTTGTGGAAGGATGGTGAAGAGGTTAACATACTTTTGCACTGCAGGTGGTCCTGGTTTAGATTCCTAACCTTCAATGTTCCCACTAAGCACAAAATTTGATACATAGGTCATTCATATGGAATAACTCTTAAGAAAGATTTGTGTAACATTTTATTGCATTCTTTATTTTGATAACCAATTTTTTTTATGTACAAATAATGTTTGATAAATAATATTGCATTTATCTATATTACCTCACCACTCAAAAATGAAAGTTTCTCTTCTATGTTCTGTGAAGTTTTCATATTTTTACATTTATTTATTGAGTGATAATGCTTCTGATGTATTTTATAGGTTAATAAAACATACTGAAAAATTGTTGGAAGAAAAAGAAGAAAAATTGTGTGTAAAAGTATTGAGAACATTACGGGAAATGATGGCTATTGACCCAGAGTATGGGGAGAAGGTAGGGAGATTTTGTTTCCTTGAAAAAAAATTGTAAAAAGGTACTCGACTTATTACAAAACTGGCAGTGGGGTGAAAGGGCAAGTGCATCGTTAGTTTAGTGTAAAATGGGTAAGATTGATTAGTAAGCTTTAAGATTGATCTCTTTAGTTTTCATCCTTTTTAAACATTCCATTTCGTGTGTTATGAACAGAGTCAGTCAGATTTCGTGCTATGTATTAGAATAACATTTATGCATTATTCTTGTTAGATCTAGATTAGCATGTAATCCTTCTGAGGAAATATCTTGTACTCTTTTTATTCTAATTTTTGTGTACTTTCAATCTTTTAGTTTATTCCTTTCTTTTGGGGTAATTCTACTTTTGCTCTTTTCAAGTAGTTATAACACGATCGTGGAGAGTTTCCTTTTGGTTCTTTTTAACTTTTGGTTTTCAGCTTCTGCGCTTTGTGCACAACTCTGCCCTATCAAATATTTATTCCTATTTAATGTCTGGAAATCCTCACCTTACACATTGTAGCATTTGTAAATGAGAAATATGCTATTGAAGCTTATCTACATGGAACGATAGGAGGTAGGAGTTGGGTGGTAGGTTATTGTTAGTAGGTGGGCCACTTAGCTCGGTTTACCAACAACTTGACCCACGTGGAGGGGTTAGTAGGTGTTGTTAGTAATAGTTAAGTATTATTGATACTAGCAGGAGGTGGATAGCGGAAGGAGGGTTTACTTTCCAGTAGTCACGGATATATGAACTGGGACATTCATGTGAAAAGCTTCAAATTTTTTCTGGCCCCATCGGAAATTGAGCCCAGAATAACTTGGTGATGAGCGAGCTCACTAACACCATACCCAAGGAGGGGCTCCTCACCTTGGTATTCTTAGTATTCTTGAGTGATGGTGTTAAGTGACCTCCACATTTCATGTGCTGACTGTCTTGCCTGCTTGGCATCAATGATTGCATCAAATTGCTCTTTTTCCTTTTTCTTTAATTCATTGTCCCTTGTAATATTATTGGATTGTGTTTTCAGGGAGACCATTTGCGAATGTGCTTATTGGTTCGATATTTTGGTGTTCTGAAGAGAGATTCTGTTGAGCTTAGTGGCCCCCGACCACCAGTAACTCATGGCCCAGGAGGTGAACATAAATTCTTTACTTTATTAGTGTTGTTGTACTGATTTTATATTAGTTGATGCACATAGTGTTAAATATAATTTTTATTTCCTACTTCAGTGTTTGGTTTCAGAGCTACCCAACATAATGTCTCATAATTATTATTAATACTACCTTGCATTTTGTTCTTGATCAATATCTATTAATAACTGAAGTACAAACATTAATTCTAAATTTGGTAGCTTTCAATTTCTTGTATACTTCACATGCCAAAATTATTTTTAGTCTATTTTTCTACTTGAAAATCTCTTTATTAGAGTTACTTTAGAGATGCTTGATTTAGCTCATTTTAATGATTACTTTCTTTGTAATAAAGAAAAATCAAGTTTTTCCCCACACTTCTAAATTAATTCTACATACAGTATAATGCAAATATTGATTATATTGATTTGTTTTGAAAAATGCTTTCAATTATTTCTTTGTGCCTGCTATTATGATTCTTTTTTTTTATCAAAAATATTTTTATGAAACTACTACAAAATCATATTATATGTGGGATCAAAAAATGTGTCATAAAACAAATTCTCATGTCTCTAAGTTCAATTTTACATAAAAATCCATCTACATTTTGTTATGGGTCTGTGATCTAGAAAACACCATTTTCTTCTAATAGTGAAAAAAAAAAGGTTCTTTAAGTGTCATTTACCATTATTTAATTGTCACACAGAAAAAAATTATTTTACGTTTATGGCATTGTAAAATTCAACCAACTCCTGTGATGAATACGTGCAAAATTTCTTCATTAAAGAAGACAAGCTAGCTAATAATTTTTCTTTGCCCAAAGAGTACTTTTCCGAGGAAAGCTGTATGAGTTATACAAGCCTGGTTCTTTTAGTCAGGTTTATTACTGTACCACATATTGATAAGTCACAATTATTCTGAGATACAGGAAAAAATTTACTAGGATCCATGACGATAGTGAAGTTTTAATTTCCCTTAGTTAAACGAGTTGTCTTTTTATTCATATGTACTAAGTGTTTGAATTGATAAAGGGTAACCCTAATGATAAAGGGTCAAATCTTATCGTAATTCCAAATCATTGTGTAGATATTTATATTCAGAATTAGGTTTTCATTGCAGTATCTTAAACAGTTATTTAATACGAAATTCACTTCACATTTTTCCAGCAAAAATTTTGAGCCGTGCTGGCAGGACCCTACATGAAGTACAGAGCCATTTGAATAACGAAGGGGCATCAGACTTGGTGGTTGAACTTGTTATAAAATCTGTGAATTCCCCTTCAATTTTTGTGGAAGCTGTGGAACTGGGCATTGCCCTTCTGGAGGGGGGAAATCCTGTGATCCAAAAGAGCATGTTCAGCAAACTAATGGGAGGTGATCTTAGCCAAGCTTTTTTTAAGGTAACTTGTTAAATCGATCTAATCAATTTTTAAAGTATTATATCATGATTATGGTTGTGATAGACATGCATATAGTTGTTGCTAAAGCATTGTGTTTTTTTCGTTCATCCATAGGTTTTCTTTGATATGATGAAGGAATCTCAACAAGAAATCAAATCTACTGTATCTGTTAATACCTCTGACATGGCTGCTAAAGCTCATGAAGAGAAGGAGCAAGGAAGAGAACTTGAAAAGCTAGCTAAGAAGAAAGGAGGTACTTTTGTTTACTCTGTGAATGTAAATTGGTGTATTTTTCTAGCTAGTCTGTTTGAATGGTGGTAACACATTTGATTGATTATTCGTGGCTTTTACTTTGATACATTTTTGCATAGACTTTTGCAATATGAATGATTGAATTGAGGATTCAATTTGTGTTGAGTGCTTTGCACACATTCAAAATCATTGTAAATTCTAATTTGTAGTATATATGTTGTAATGTATATTCCATGGCCGTATACCTCTGAAGAATTTCTTTTGTAGTAGAAATACTTTGTGAAAAATTAAGCAAATAGTTTTCGTGCAAATGTTTGAAAATTAGATTGCTTGAATGTCTTGAAAATGTTTGTCTTTTAGTTTTGTATTTTGGAGATAGAATTTAATAATAAATTAATAGATAAATCTATACTGCTCATTTTTGTTAAACTTTTTCATATGGTTGATGATGGTAAATGCTTCTTCTGTGAAAAAGAAATGCTAATTGTTTCCTCATATTTATTGACTGGTTGAAAACACCAGTTTTGATTCTTTTAGTTGAAAATAATTGAATAACTTAGGTTGTTCCTATAGAATATTTTTTGTCATGAGAATATTAAGTACATACATAATAATACATTTTTAACTTGAAAAAATATCCAGTGCTTGCTGTCACTTTGTGATATTCTGATTCAATTTCAAAAACTTTTAAAATTTGTGTTGTGCTAATTGTTTTTCTGTGCTGATTAATTTTTAATTGATGGATGATCTTGCATTTTAGTCAAACCCAATGGAATCATCATAACTGAGGAACTTCGTGAAGAGTTGAATCAAGCTGCATTAGCCACAACGCAGAGTTATGCAGTTGTTAGAAGTGCATCGCAAGGTAAGAAATAGATTTTAAAGTGACTTCATTATATTAATCAATTTTAGCATTTATTACAAATTTTAAGTTAAAACTAGTGTTACTTGGTCATGTAATAAAATAGAGGAGCTTTGGACCCTCAAGATCTCAAGAGATGTTACAAAGTTTCATCTTCTCAATGTTGTGTAAATGGAAACATTGAACAGAAAAACTGAAAAAAACCCATCTCTTATGGTATTGATTAGTATGGGTATTTGTGAATTGTAGTGAATTAATTAGAATTTTGAAAATATTAATTTCCATGGTTTTATGTATATTACATTTATTCGAAGAAAAGTAGTTCTTAAAATTCTTAACTGTTTTCTAGGCAGTATTGTTAAATATTATAGGTGAACATATTTTTCATGTTGTGACCCATTCATAATGCAGAAAACTTACATTTTGCTTCCAACCTGGGAGCATCCTTGAGGTGAGTTCTTGCAAAGTAATTGTTAACTGTTGCTTCGTCAAGTTGCTTCACTGGCGATCACCATTCAGGAACTCACCCTGAGAATGCTGACAGGTTGCGTAGGTTCTCTGCTTTATGTATATGGTGTAACCCAAAAAATGTGTTTGTCTGAAATATTTAAGAGCAGTTTTTGGGTTTTAAATTTTCTTCGTGGCTTCAGTAAAGATGTGTTGGGAAAATTATGTATATTTATTTAGGTTAAACATGATTCTGATGGGGGCAAATGTACCTGTGCTGAGAACAATGAAGAGGCTCTACAAGACCATTCCTCGGTATATATCTCTGAGACCCTTATAATCCGTTGAGGGGTCTCGGGTACATACCCCCATCGAAATCGCTTAAGGGACATTTTCCTACAATAATTTATTCACACTGCACTATTTGAGGTAAATAAATAAGAAACAAATATTTGCAATAGTATGAACATTTTTACTAAATAATATTCATTTGTTTTGCATAAAAGTTATATATAACTTGGCATTAATTTTAATGATCAACAATAATTGATAGCCTTCATAAAATTTAAAATAATTCTTCTTGAGACTTACAAAATGTCTCCAAAGATACTCAATCAAGTATGTATTGAACTTGGTTGTGCACATTCTGCCAATTCTATGTCTCAAATCTCTTTTAATTTTTGTGCACGTTGCTTCAAAGTGCCATGTAGCGATGAGCAGTATTTAAAAATTCTGCGAAAAATTCACAGTGAAATGACGGTATCCAGCAGCTTCTGATATTTGTGTATTGTACCCTGTGCTACAGGGTTAACACTGTGGAACCAGTTTCGACATGATCCAAAATTACAATTGTACGAGTTTCTTTTCTTTTCAGTGGTATTCTCAAAAAACATTTCTTGAAATTCCTGTCAAACTTGCCAAGAACCCACCTTGTGTTTGTAATGCGGCTTCTATTAAATTTTTTTTTCCTGACAGCACTTTTGTCAATTTCAATTGTACAGTTCTCTCCTCGCAATTTTGAACTGGTTTCCATCAACAAAACTGTCAGCAATTATCAAAATTTGTCTAAAAACTTTTGAACTGTATCGCTTTACAAAACTGTTTTTCACATGAGCAAGTATTTGGGATATTTCGAAATCCAACCAACTCCATATTTTTTGGATTGGACATTTAGTGTTATAAAACTGTGCCATTTCAAAGTGAACTCTTTTATCATCAGTTGCTATTATTACATCTTAAAGTGGAATTTTTTGTTCTTTCTGTAATGATAAATCACATGACAGTATGATCCACATGCTTATAATTTACACCTGTATGTGTACAATCTTTTCAGTATACTTAACAACCATTACTTTGTTTTTTCTTGATGTTTTAGTACATTGTTTTAATTTTTAATTGAGTCTGTCTAAACAAATTTACACGTGATATATAGTTTTTTTATCATCAATTAAAATCAATATTAAACAATAAATAAACACGGTCACAGTAAAGAATGTTAAGTATAGGATAAGTTTTTGGTGTCCAATTCTAAATTTTAATAATGAGTATTGCTTTTACTGAGAAACATAGAAAAACAAAGTGATGGTTTGTTAATGGTTGTAAACAATATTGAAAAAATGAAATTTCTCCTGAATTATATTACTTGACTTCTTCACATGTTCAAGTATGAATAATTGTGTATTAAAATGTGTCCCTTAAACAATTTCGATGGAGGCAAGTACCTGAGACCCCTCAAAGGATTATAAGGGTCCCAAAGGTACGTACCGAGGAATACCGAGAATAGTCTTGAAGGGCCTCTCTATTGTTCTCAGCGCAGATAAGTATGCCCCCATCAGAATCATTTTTAGCCTTTATTTATTTTAATGTATACTTCGGATTTGTGGAAGAAATGTTTGATAATAGTACTTTGGAAATGCAATCCATATTTGTTCTTCTACATTTCCTGTTTGTGTAGGATAATATCCAAAATTGTCGCATTTTGTGTGTGTTTGTATTTCACAATTTATAAGTGTTTTAGTGTGTTTGTATTTCACAATTTATAAGTGTTTTAGTGTTAATTTTGAGTTTTCTATGCTTTTGTCAACTTCTTGACAATCTCATCATCCAATTCCAGTTATCAGACTTCTAACGTAGTAGAATATTGTGGTCGGAATTAAAATTATTTCAAATTCAAATGTGTTGATTTCAAGTATGATGATTTGTTTGGCTCTAGTGTTTTGTCTATTTTATCAAAACTGCTCCTAACATCGAGCACTTCCGAGTTGCTATATGATGGGCATTTCAAATTATTTTCCTTTCTTCCATTGGCCCCCCATGAAGCATCACAACTTACAGAAAAGTAAATATTTGTTTAGCTTCATCAAACCAAAGTATTACTGACTTTAAATTACTTGGGTATTAAGTACATATTTCTTCCGTGTACCCTACAAGTGGAGATTATATGTGACAACTTTCGGTCAGGTGAAAATGGCGACCAGCCGGGACTCGAACCCGGGTCTCTTGCCTGGGTCTCTAGGTCTGGGTGGAAATGGTGTACAGTTGTGGAAGGTGAACCGGTGGTGTAGCGGTTAACACCCGTGTGATCAAAGCAAGAGACCCGGGTTCGAGTCCCGGCTGGTCGCCATTTTCACCTGACCGAAAGGAATACTTGGGTATTGTTGTAAAATAAAATTTTCTCTTACTGAATATTTATTGAAGCAAGCATTGAGAAGGCAACATTTGTATCTTACTTTGCAATCAAGATGTATTTATCTCTCTGAAATTATGTGTGGTCTCACAAGACACTGTATAACTCTGTCAAAAAAAATGATACTTCAGTCGTTCTCATTTAGAATTATTTATGATGTAAGTGTTAAAATTTATTGCAATGCAAACAATGTAATTGTATTAAGTAATTGGGTAACAGAAATGAAAGTTTAAAACTTAAAAATGTTCTTAAACTGTAGTAACTAATCGCTCAAAGAATATTTGAAAAGAAGACATTAGATTACTTTTTTTTGTTCCTGAGTTTAACATTTTAAATAATGCATTTGTGTGGTTCAGTTTTCAGAGCAGTAAATAATACACATTCTCCATTGAAATTTTGTCGTGTTGAAAGTATTCAGGGAGAAAATATTTTTCAGGAGAGGAAACTAGTTCTTCCGTGTTGGGTCAAGGGTCTGCTCTGGAAGATATGCTAGCTGAGAAGCTGGAGCGACACCGTGATCGTGAAGAAAAGAACAAACTTTCTGTTAAAGTTTTAGTTATGCAGCCAATTCTCAGATTTTTACAGTTACTCTGTGAAAATCATAACAGGAGTTTACAGGTACATTCATCTAGTTCTCTGTTTCTTTGCTACAGTCCTTTATAATCTTGTTAGAGTCTCTCTGTAAGATAACTAAGCAATTTATACGATTGTTTATTTAAGTGTAGTAAGAAGTAAAAGATGTATGCTAATTACAATGTTTATTCTTATATTATTTACAGAATCTTCTACGGACTCAACACAATAAAACTAACTATAACCTAGTTTCTGAGACACTTATGTTTCTGGACTGTATATGTGGCTCAACAACTGGAGGCTTGGGACTTCTTGGACTGTACATAAATGAAAATAATGTTGCTCTTATTAATCAGACTTTAGAAACATTAACAGAATATTGCCAAGGTCCTTGTCATGACAATCAGAATTGTGTTGCTACTCATGAATCGAATGGGCTTGACATTATTACTGCCCTGATTCTTAATGATATAAATCCTCTTGGAAAAACAAGAATGGATTTGGTCTTAGAATTGAAAAATAATGCTTCCAAATTGTTACTAGCTATCATGGAAAGTCGAGGAGACAGTGAAAATGCAGAAAGGATATTGTACAATATGAATCCTAAACAACTGGTAAGTTTATTGATTAATCTCTTAGTCTTCAGAAGTGAATAAATTTCATTTTATTATTTTGGTGTTGATACTGTATTTACCCATGGAATCTTTACTATCACTTAATTTGTGCACACAAATTATAAAGACATTTTCTGTAATTTTTTTAGTTAACCAAACTTTATAATAATATTTGTAGTAATGATGTATTAATGTACTTATACTTGAGAAATTATTCATGATGTGTGACATGGTTTGTCAAAATTTTGGTCAGGTAAATTAATTATGTGTCAGTCAAATCGCAAAAGCTTATTTTCAACTAAAATGTAAATTATTTCACTTTGTTTTAGTGGTGTCTAATATGACCTCTTGAAATTTGTTACCCTTATTAAAATTATAGGTTGAAGTAGCGTGCAAGGCATTTCATCAAGAGAGTTTAGATGACGATGATGACGATGATGCTGATGATACTTCAACTGAAGGAAGTGATGGTGTATCCCCTAAAGAGGTGAGAAAATTTCTCTCTCTTTTTTTAAAAGGGTTTAAAATGTTATTTTGAACTTTTGAAAAATATTGTTCTATTTGATTGGGTTTTTTTTCTTCTTTTTTTCTAGGTGGGCCACAATATCTATATTTTATGTCACCAGTTGGCACAGCATAACAAAGACCTTGCTGGGATGCTGAAACCTTCAGAAAATTTTACAGACCCTAAAATGAATCAAGCATTGCAGTATTATGCTTCTCACACTGCCCAAATTGAAGTGAGTAGCACTTGACTGTCTCCTTTTCTCTATGCTTTAAACTATCTGCTAAGCTACTTTCTGAAATGTAATTTCATAAACAGTTATTAGTGTAGAAAATATCCCTTGTGTGTTATTTCTCCTCAGATTGTTCGTCATGATAGAACACTTGAACAAATTGTATTTCCTATTCCTGAAATTTGTGAATATTTGACTCCTGATACAAAAATTAGGGTCTTAAACACAGCAGAAAGGGATGATCAGGGATCAAAAGTCACAGACTTCTTTGAAAGGAGCGAAGACATGTTTAATGAAATGAAATGGCAAAAGAAACTACGAGGTATTATAATTATAGCTTTTCTGTTATTAACTGATAACTGTGTATTATTTTTTATTTTCTAACTGAACCTATTTCCCTTGAATTTTAGGTCAACCCATGTTGTTTTGGGTTAGCAGTTACATGTCTTTATGGAGTAATGTACTCTTCAATTGCGCTGTACTTATCAATCTTATTGTAGCCTTTTTTTATCCTTTTATGGAATCTGTGCCGAGTAAGTGGAAAAATTAGTGTTCATTATTTTTTACTGATTATTTGTCATTTTCAAGAAAGAAACAAAGATCAGTTCATGTATTTTGGAAGACTTGTTCACCAGTTAAAGAGCTTGTTCACCAGTTAAAGATTCCGCTAACAGACCAAAATTTGAATCAGTTATTGTAACCTCCTTGGCTATGATAATAAAAAAACAGGTTCCTTTACACGAGTTACACAGTGTAACACAAAAATAACTTACACAAATAAAAATATTTATTAAATTCAGTGAAGCTTGTTCTCGGAGTACTTACCAATTCTGATGTATTTGATTACCTTCAATTCCACAACCTCTAGAGGGTTACAATAGAAGACCAAAACAAGAATCTTTATTTGGTGACTAAATCCTCGACAACTTTTTGAATTAGCAATAAGTGCTTCAAATTGCAGCATTTAAATTCATACTTTATGAGTTTTTTTTAATGTCACTTAAAGTTAATTTTGCAATTTGATTTCTTTATTGACTACAGAACTTGGACAACACTTTTCTGGTTTAATATGGGCTATAATGCTTATATCTGCTGCTATAGTCATTACTGTACCACGTGAATCAGGAATCCGTACTTTAGTAGCTTCTACAATATTACGAATGATATTTTCTGTGGGACCTGAACCAACCTTAATGGTATTGGGCTCTTTAACTGTAAGTTAAATATAAGTCTCTGCATGTTATTTGTTTTTTTTAAAAAAGAATACTCTACAACAAATCTTTGTGTATAATTGATTTATTTTGAAAATTATTCTTGTATTTCTAGTGATAACATACTATATTTTCTGCAGGTGATTTTGAAAGGTATTCACTTGGTCAGTATAATGGGCAATCAAGGTACATTCACCAAAAGCTTTGAACAAATGATCACAGATGCTGAATTACTTTACCATTCAGCATATTTAACTTTCTGTCTCCTTGGTTTGTGTATGCATCCATTTTTTTACTCAGTGTTGGTAGGTATACTTAATTTTTGTGGAAATAAATTTTGAAATTGTAAATGTCATTTTAAGTAACTTTTCTAGATTTTCTAGGATGCAGGACAGTTTCTGTAGACAGTATTATGTGTTTCCTGACATGTATTTCAAAAATAATTTTCTTGGACTGAATCAGTTACTTTTGGTTATAAGCCCTAAATCTATTGTTGTTACAAAAATTGTGAGGTAGTGTTCATTGTATTTTGTCAGTTAAAATAAGCAATGATGAAAGTCAGACTGTGAGCAATAATCAGAACTATTTATGTACTCGGTGAATTATTTTAACCCATTGCTGTTTGAAATTTCTTAGAATTTTTGCGACTGCCACGGTGGAATTAATTTCATTGCCCCAGTAGTGGGTTCAATGACAATTTCTTGAGCTCACTAAAATTATGTTTATTTTTATTTTCACATTTTCAAAATATTGGTAATATAACTATGAATTAGAAATATTGAATTACCCTGTATTTTGTTGAAAAATAAATATTTTATTTATTTTTAGTATGATAAATTTCGAAACAATTTACTAAATGTTAGGAAACTAAACACTTTTTACACTCGTAAACTGTCTCTGATCTTTTTCCTGTCGTTGTGCACTCTTAGCATTTTTTTGAAGGTCTTGCCTTGGATGTAAAAGTGATTTTTTCAATAAAGTACTCCCAAAATTTACCTTGCGGCACTCCACGGTTTCGGATTTTCTTCCGACCGGCAAATACAAAACTACAACCACTTCGCTCAAACACAAATATAAAGTAAAATTACAGTGGAGAACAATCAATATTTAACAATGAACTGCTGAAAGATTCAGAGAACTAGTGGAAATAAAGACATGAATGATATCTAATAACAGTAAGTCGAAATCAAAGTACAGGACAGGCACTGCGCCCATCTTTTGTTGCGTATGGGTTAAGAATGCTGTCTTCTCTGTAGCATTTTTTGGCTATTTTTTGTCAGTATTTCATGAAGATTTTTGATACATTTTCAAAAATCCTGGTTGCAAGGCACCTTTTATTTTTAATGCTTTTTATCTTTGCTAATTCACCAGAACTGTGTACATATTTAAGTAATACTTTAAAATAATTTGTATATTTAATATCTCAGTTTTGTCATTAAGTAGTATAGTTATTAATTGTCTGTGTTATTTGTTTTCAGTTATTTGATGTTGTTTATAGGGAAGAAACCCTTCTAAATGTTATAAGATCTGTTACACGAAATGGACGTTCCATTATTCTCACTGCTGTTCTTGCACTTATTCTAGTGTACATGTTCTCAATCATTGGGTTTATGTTCTTTAAAGATGATTTTCTTGTTACTGTTGATGTTGATGAAGATGCACAATGTAAGTGTATAAATTAGATTAACTATTGATTGTATGTTTGTTATTTATTATGGTTACCAGAAAAATTTCAATTTAGATAATTCTTCTTGTTGATTTTCCTCAAAACTAATTTTGAAACATTAGGAGAATTCAAAATTTTATTTTCAAGTACTGTAGAACTTCATTGATTTAAATGTTGTGTTGATCAATGAAACAGTATTGATGAAATAGGTTATTAAAGCAGTATCTTCTCTATAACTATACTCATGGATCAAGGTTATGTTACTCTCTAGGCAACTTCAATTGTCATACTGCAGTCGTCAGGCATTAACCTGGAAGCTGGAAAATCATGGCTTTGTCTGCAAGAGCCTAAAAATTTATACAACTACAAGTGTTCCAAAACCTCCAAATTTATGGTAGTCACATGTGACATACATCAAAAAATGATGTATGTAATGTATTTAAGAAGCATCCTGTTTTTGTTATGGTTACTGGCAGACTGTTTGTAATTCATTGTAGTTAGTGTTTGAGATTGCCATGGTTCTGGTATTTAGGGTCTTCTGTACTCATAATACATAACCATGAGTATTTATTTGCCTGTTATAGAATGTAAATGATTTTCTGAGTTTTGTTTCATTTGTTATCCTATAATTTTTTATTTCTAATAACTTTGAGTAGAGTTCATTTGCTAAGATTTTCAGAATTCGTAATTGTGTGATTGGTGTGGAGGAAATTTTAATTATCCTTATGCAATTTTTTACTAACTAAAAAGATCATTTATTTTAAAAGAAGACACCTTTATTTACAATAGTGTACGGGAAAGTTGAGTGTTGAGTTAAGGAATGAGCTTGTGTATGGGTCTCTTTTCATGCTATCATCTGAAGCCTTAAAATAACAGTTGTTTCATACGTTTTTATTATTTTGATTAACTGTGATTATGTGGAAAAATTGATCTACTTGAAGAAGGTAGTAATAAACCTCTGTGTGTAAAAACTATTTAGAATTCAATTGGATTTATATTCTTTTTATTTCAGCTGAAAGTCCTCCTATGGTTGATACTAAACCATATGAAACTGGCACTTGCTCTTCTGACAGAAACTGCAACGCTACTCCCATCCCTTCAAAATATTCTTCTCAAGGTAACGGATTTATTGTGCAAATTGAAATTGAGAATGTTTGTGTTGTGTTTTGTGTGAATCCTTGATTAATGTGTATAAGGGTCAGCTAGGGCACCTTAAAACCTGGCCAAATCTGTAGCATCTTATCAACCCTGATCACCAACTTCTTATTACGTAGGCTAAGTCTGAGATAAGAGATGATCTATTTGGATAGCTCAAAGGAATTTAAGTAAGGGAATATTTTGTTTTGTAGGGAGTGTAATATGGGTAAGGGTGTACCGTGCTAATGGTTTGAGTTTTCTTGACAAGTAAAGTACATTGAAATTTATTTCGCAGAACCTGACCTTCCAGAAGCTCGAGCAATGGCAGCAATGGTTTCTGTATCTGGAGAGATGAGAGAACGAGCTTGTGATTCATTAGTTATGTGTATTGTTACGACCTTAAATCAAGGATTAAGAAATGGTGGAGGAATTGGTGACATTCTCAGAGCTCCTAGTAGTCAAGTGAGTACATTTTGTTTTACTATCAGGTGTCTGATGAAAATGTACTTCTGAATTGATTATTGTTATGTTTTTCCATTGGAAGGGGAAGTATTGCATTAGATCTTTATTAATTATTGAAATATGAGCAAAGTATGTAATAAATTAAGAAAAATGGTGATGCTTCTCATAAGTGATGTTAAAAAGAAATTTTGATGTTTCTAAGGTTATTTCTTAATTTTCGCTCTATTTATTCATCTGCACAAACCTTAACAACTACTCAGAACAAAGTTTCATGTCATATGTAGAAGAAATACTTGCATCTTACTTATTAGTGACTTGACTCACTTCAAACATTGACACATATCATACATTTGAGTTTCCTAATTTTTATTTTCATTAATATTGGTGTAAATCCATGTTTTAAATGTCAGTCTACAAGTCATGTCTCGGTATCAGTTTCTTTGCCATGTAGAATAAATGACTTGGAGTCACATACTCTCTTCGGTAGGTTGTGTGCATGTATTCTCATAAATTGTGCAGGTTTTATTTTTGATGTAGATTTATTGTTATTTGTTGTTATTTATTGTTTACAATTTTCCACGATCACTGGCTAATGTAATATACTGTATATTACAGGAAGCGTTGTTTGTTGCCAGAGTTGTTTACGATCTTCTTTTCTTCTTCATTGTTATTATTATTGTTTTGAATCTCATTTTTGGTGTAATCATTGATACATTTGCTGACTTGAGAAGTGAAAAACAACAAAAGGAGATGATACTGAAGAATCATTGTTTTATTTGTGGTAAGTTTATTTTAAACCTAAAGGTTACTGCTCTTATTTTCACTTACCCATTAACTGAACTGAATGAAACATAAAGATACTGAATTTTCAAACAGTATTTGCCATGTTCTAAGAATGAAATTGATTATACATTTCATGGTATTTCTTTCATTTGTTGGGGCCTACATGGGGACAAATGATAATTCAGAAAAATAGATTATAAAAAATTGGTATTATTATTATTTTTTCCATACAATCACTCTTCCTTTCTTTGTTGTAGGTTTGCAAAGAAGTGACTTTGATAACAAAACAGTCAGTTTTGAAGAACACATTAAATGTGAACATAATATGTGGCATTATTTGTTCTTTATTGTTTTGGTGAAAGTAAAGGATCCAACTGAATTTACTGGTCCTGAAAGTTATGTGTATGCTATGGTTAAGGTAAGGTGATTTTAATATGTCAATAATTACCATTATTCTCCTTCATCCTTTTTTCAAATCCTCTTTTTTTTAAATTATGTGTTTCATTAAATGAATTATTTTAATATTTTAGCATTAAATCTTATTGTTTGCTTATTACTTCCATATTTTTTAAGTACCCTCAGACATACTTCTAATTAAATGTTCTTTTCGGTATTACAGGACAGAAATTTGGAGTGGTTTCCTCGATTACGCGCTATGTCTCTAGCAGCTGATGAAGGGGAGGGAGAACAGATGGAATTGAGAACATTACAAATGCAACTGGAGAAAACACAGCTTTTAGTAGCTAATCTCTCACAACAGTTGACAGAGTTGAAAGATCAAGTAAGTGTTGTAGTTTTAATTGCCATCATCAGTAAGTCACTCAGACCATGCCATCAGAAAGGACTGTCAATTTACGTCTTGTTAACATTGACATCCGTACAATCTCAATCCATTCCTCCCGATCCCATCAATCCGTACTTTTGGATCTGGAGGCAGGAGGCATTATGTTTGAATCCGAAATGCTTGTTATACCACTCTAGCTTCTCATACGTCTGTCTTGATCTTCTTACCCTGCCCACAGAATGAAGTAAAATTGAAATTCTGAGTTAACTCCTGTTTTATACCTCTCCAATATTAGTTGGCACAAATTTGTGTTTTTTAATAAAGGACATTCTCAATGCATTATACAATAGAACCTTGTTTATTTGGACTAACTGAGATCGGCAATGATCCTGATAATTGAAAAGAATAATCCTGATGATACTGGAAATAAACAGTAAAACAATCAACTGTAGAGTGAACATTAACTTTGTATTCTGTATGAAAATTAAGTTGAAAAAATGTACATAACACTGAGTACCAAGGGAATACCAATGGAATACCTAGGTGGTGAGTCCTTATGTAAGCCCCTTCGGCACACCTAAGGGCCTGTTGTAGGATAGTTTTTACTTAGAGTTTATAACGTTATTGTAATATTTAATCCAATGAAAATATCTGGAATGAAGTAAATAATGCAATTGATGATTTTGTAATATAGGTCACACACAAACTACCGAGCTTAAATCTGAAGCTTTCATTGTGAATTTATAAAAAGTATCTATGGTGTTAAAACTGATCCAGATAAACAAGGGCTGGATAAATGAGGTGTAGGAAGGTCTTAGGGTCTCGCGAGTTGAATGAAAATGGAAGACGGGCCCGGGAGGCGTACAGGATGGCGCAGTTGGTAAGTGCGTGAACGCATTAAGCTCCAGGTCCCGAGTTCAAATCTCAGTCCCATCTCCCATTTTCATTCAACATAACATAATTAATCTGTTACCTGGCGGTGAGGTTCACTGCAATTTAAGAGATTTCTGTATGTTTGTTCTTTTCAATTTCTAATAACATTTTTTTTCTTTCATTTTATAGGAATATTGGGATATCTATTGATTTTTCCTTTAGTTGTATTAACAACTTAGCATTTCTTAATTTTGTAAAAGTAAATGACCGTTGACAGATAATTGTTAGAAAGAATTGTACTCGACAATCATTTGTCCTGATTCGTATTGTTTACCTTCTGCTAACAGTTGTTAAGTGCTCTTGCAACCTCAAACTAGGTCCCATTCATTCAAATTCAGATAATGGTAGATTGAGGTAGTAACAGTGCATGATCATGACCAATTTGAATGTTTATTGTATTACATCTTGCATATCTCATAATGCATTTCTGTTGGATCTTCTAGGAAATGGAATGAAAAGTAACATAAGTTTCTGATGTTTGATGGCCTAGTTGATAGTTGACCTTAACTGGTCTTTTATTTATATCCATCTCAAGTTTTTTCTTTTTTTCCTAAATTAGATGAATTTCCTGTGGTTTTGTTAAAAATTGCAAAAATATTTTTGTTAGTCGTTTTGAGTTCTTTCAATTTGTCAATGAAAATTGGTTTATATCCAACTCAATGAAACTATTTTTCTGTATCCCGTATTTTGAAATGTGATAATCCACATATTTATAATTATAGACCAATTTCTAACTGAATTTTATTTTTTTTTAAATTCAGTCTTGTATTAAGTACATTATAGAAAATATTATTTTAGAAGGTAAATCTACAGTTAATCTCTGAAGTTTGTATGTTGGTCTCTCATCCTTTCTTACTGTCATTGTAGTGTTTGAACTCACAAACTTTGAAACTACTAAACTCAAAATTGTGATTGTATACAAGCTAATAATTCAGTAAATGGGGATTATTATGTAAAAACTTACTTATTGTGCAATTGGTAATCTCTTTTATAGTGGATTCAACTCTTTCTTGTCAAATAGTATTCATATGGTAAAAATTAATTTTCTGATAGGTTATGAATTTCTTAGGATTTGGGACAAGATACAAATCTTTCAATTCTTATTTTCATTTTTAGTTTTCTATTTAGCTTTTGCTGGTGATTCAAAAGTTTATAAAGTATCTGATGGTCTGTAAATGTAATTGGACTTTGACATTAATTTACGATATAATCTGCAACAGTCGTCTTCATTGTCTTGTTACGAAAGGTAATAAAAATACATTTTTTTAAGAAATACTAAGAAGTTTGCAGGTATTGATACTTTCAGATCATTATCTATTTCATTAATATGTTCTGTTCCACAATGTGGAATCCTTCTGCTATTGGAAAAATAAATTTGCTAGGATCTCTCCATTATAAATTACGAGATTTGTCGTCTTTTGTATTAGAACTTGATCTCTATTCACACATCATGTTTTTTCTTAAATTGCTTTTAAATTAGTTACATCCGATTTAGAAACAGATAAACTGAATGCTCATTTAAATTACATGTATGAACTATTTAATAATTTTGCAGTCAGTTGTTGCAATGATTCCCTATTTATGTTTGGGAGAATTTGTAAGAAAAGTTGAATATACTCTTAGATTTTCATTATTGGCTACACCAATTAAATGTTAATCCTATAACTGACGAGTATTGTTATAATTATCATAACAATAAAGTTTTTTGGTATATTCTAAAGTGCTTGAAACCAAGTTGGAAAAATCACTTGTTAAATTTTTGTGTATAATTAAATAATACTTAATTTTTGTGTGTTGCTGTTCTCACTTGTATTTGCTGTATATGTTGTATTGAAGGATGAGTGTCCTGTATTTTGATAAATAAAAATAAGTGAATAAATAAAGTAAATCATTGAAATTTGAAATAAGTGAAACATTTTTAGTGAAATCAACACTACTAGTTTGAATCTATTTGCTCTCTTGAGTGACAACTGATTTTTTGCATATTTTATGTTTTACGGTCAAAATATGGATACAAATACATTTTTACTGACCGATTTCTTTTCCCATTTAATGCCTCAGGAAAAGTGTGTAGTCCTTGACGAAGCATTTCTAACTTCATTTAGAAAAAAATTAACTTTATTTTTTCTTCTATCCCTGTATACCTATTACTGTGTTGGGCTCTGTAAATATGGTTGAAGATTTAAAGAAGATACTATTAGGATTTTCTTCTGTCTTGATAGAGGTGTTTGTCTGTATTTAGGAAAAGGCTTGCTATTATTGACAATTTGTTCATTTTTATTGACTAGTGTGTTTATTATAATACTAGCTGATTACCTGGCATTGCTCGGGAGTTTTCTTAGACTAATCTTCTTTTACGCAGGAAAAAATAAAATCTATGTTTTAAGATAAAAATACTTTTACTTGCTGGTTTTTGAAAACAAGTATAGCATCCTAATGTTTCAAATTCATAATAATACAAATTTAATACAAAACTTGACTGTACCATCTCGCGGGAGCCGCGCCAATTGAATTTTTGCTTCTAATGCGCGATGCAGCTGCACCATTTCATTAAAATTCTAGTAAAATTTAAATTATTCGTCGAAATTTTACAATTTAAAGGCAGTTTTTATGTTTGTTAAATGCACAAAGCAAATAATTCAGTAAATTTGATAATTATTGATTTCTTCCTTCCTAAATTATTCTCTTAAATGTACATATTTTAACACTCCTATTTTTTAATAAAAAAGCAATGTAAAACTGTGTATGACAATACTTGCTTATTTTTGTTCTAAGTGATAAAATACTTAATTTTTATGTACCCCTCTATTAAAAACAACACCAAACGTATTCTTCTAATCCAAATGTTGGAGAGAGATAAGACATAAGAACTACGTATTATTTGTGGATTAGGATTTCACATCTTGTGATGCACGTGTACTGTTTACAGGTGTATGTAATAAATATCTGCTCTTTATTTTTACAGATGACTGAACAAAGGAAACAAAAGCAGAGATTAGGTTTGCTCAATCCCTCAGCACAATTGTCAGCATATTACACTATAAAATAATTTAGTTCTTTTGTAATGATATTATGAGTGCTGTTTATGTTGAATAAAAAGTGAATACTTAATGAAACATCTCACTAAATGTTTATTGTTGCACTTTATGTATAAAAAATTAATGCTATTGTTATAGTTACTTATACTTTAAAATATAAAGTCATGATTGGATGTGTACGAAATAGTTAATTTAATATTTGAAAGAGTATACCAGAATTTTGCAGCAATATGATGACACATTTTCTTTTTATTTTTTACTTTATATTATTTATTTCATTATTTTGCTGCTTAAAAGTTTATTTTGTAAATACCTTTTTTATTCATCGACTTTTGATTCTTCATTGAATAGACTACATCCCAGTCTTCGATACTCGTTAAGCTTGATTATTTCCACTGCACATTACAAGAAAAACAGATTTCTTTGTTTTCCCTATTTGTAATAGTAATCATGAGACAAAATGTGGTTGTATGTTATTGTGTTGAGCACTCAAACTACTTTGTGAATCATATATTGTGTTGGTGATATTAATGTTATGTTTTCTTTGTTATCCGAAGGAAATATGCATGTGCATTACTATTAGCACATGTACAATTGTAAAATAAAAGTATCCTAGATCATAAAACATTTAGAAGGTGGTGTAAATGGTGTTATATTGTTTATACAGTCTGTTGTTTGTTAAATACTGAATTTTTTAAAGTCTTCTGAGTTAATTGGATTGGTTGTTAAGCACACCTGAGTTTTTTTTTTTGTGAATAACTGCAATTAAGTATTATTCTATAAATTTTTTAAATGAAATGAATAAAGAGTAAAGTATTTTTATTGTTAAATGGGCATAAGAATGTGAGTATTTGAGGGAGGGAGATTTTAGTGGAATGAAATTATAGTAAATTTGTAGAAGTTTTAAAATCTTAGTGCAAAATTTTCATATTTTATACTGAAATGAAAATGTTTTCTCTTGTGTGACTATATGTAACTTAGAAGTGCCAAGTTTTGAAATTTTGTATATCTCATGTTAATGGATTATCAGCTTACTACATTTTACTTTCACACATACATATTGATATGTATGTATAGAATTGTCAGTGTGTTGACTAGTGATGGCACGGATCCTGGTTTTGATGAATCTGAGTAGCTATTTCTACCTATTGCTCCCTGACCTTGAGAAATATGTATGGGTTTTAATTTTTTGTGTCTCTTATAAATTCAAAACAAAGAACAAATTAATATTTATTTACAGAAAAGATCTCTCTTTATTTATATTTCAGAGACATTATAAAGGAACTTCTGGATCTAGTTAGTTGGTAGATAGATCTATATACACCTTATACCTAGTCATAGTCATAATGGAATGATTTATGGAATATCCACATTATAAATACAATATGGAATTCTAATGGAATATCTATCTTATTAATACTTAGGTTTTTAAAGGCTGCTAGAAATTCTTCTATGATTTGAATATAAAAGCCTAACTTACATTTTTTTAAATAAGGCATCAATGTAAAATGAAAGTAAATACATGATATGAAATCTTTGGCATCCGTTTTCAAAAATAGAATAAATTAAGTAATAACATTTCTTCCCATTATCCTACAAGTATTCTGATGTTTGTATACCAATGTATGTGTATTCCTGAAACTACACTCATACCATTTATTACAAATAAATATTTTATATTGTGTGTGACTTCCTGCTGAATGTAGGAATTTGATTTGCGAACACCTTGTATTTTTAACTCCCTGTGTGATCACACAGTGTGTGGGAGAAAGGATATGACAAGTACAGATATTGCATGGCCCATTGAGTAAGGTACTAAAGGCAGCCAGCTTACTATGGGTCACTGCTGCACTATATGAATATAATTAATGACTATTGATGATATTTTCTTTGAATTTTTAATACTTTATGAGGTGTTTACAGTGCCGCTGTGTACTTGGTTCTAAACTAATGAAAGTCGGCTATTAAATTATAAAAGTCTTTGTTTTCATAGAAGTTTATTTTAGAAGAGAGTCAATTCTTAATATTTTATGTACACTATTTACGTTATGAAGTGAAAATGATTTTAAAATCTGCTACTTCTGCTATGTTATAATGAACGAACATGACCATTTTTAACTTTCCAACAATTTTAAATTTGTGTTCTTTTTAATAGTTCATTAGACCTTGGCAAATAACTAGAGCTAGGAGTATTGGGAATTGGATCCAGATATTATGTCCTTTATTAAATAAAAGAATGTATCCGACCATCACTAGTCATAATCTTCTATTTGCTCAAAATCCTGCCAATAATTTGTACCAAAATGTATTCCCCACCT
Organism: Laupala kohalensis; assembly: GCA_002313205.1. Classification (NCBI taxonomy): domain Eukaryota; kingdom Metazoa; phylum Arthropoda; class Insecta; order Orthoptera; family Trigonidiidae; genus Laupala; species Laupala kohalensis. Next base: position 161,533 of record NNCF01125847.1, on the reverse strand, counting down.
TTACTTGCTATAATTGATTTATAAATAACTATCCAGATAGTGTATGAATAAAATTAATTTTTAACATGCATGTTTTAATGACATGAAAATACTTGTCCTAAAAACTATTATGATAATGTGAATTTCCCTATTACTTCTGTGGGTGTATTAGTGAATTTTTATTGACCCCAACAGTTGATGGTGTGCATATTTATTTTAGATAAATACAGCAATTGGCAAATTGAGTTGTACATTGAAATCTTTTTTGTTTAAAAAAAGATATTGCCTTGCAAGTTCCTTAAATCTACCCACTTCATATTTACCTTCCTCCAATTTTCTTGTTTTTCACTTTTTTTTTCCAGCAGCATTAAATTTTCTTCAACTTGTAATATTTCATAATATGGGTACTCAAAAAATAAAACTTCTAGACTCATCACATTAGTCTGAGATCATCTGATTGAAAATAGAATTATGACTTCTTTTTACCTATTAGTTAAACCCATTTTTAAACCAGAGAAAAATGTGGGAATTTTACTTACATATTTTAATTTTTTTTTATATGTTATATGAAATAAATTATTACTATATTAAGTAGAAATTATAAAACAAAATAAAAAATTATTATGGAGAAATAATTGCAACATTTGTTCTCACTCTTTTGAGTCATCAGTATGCTTCTATTCTCAATATTGCTCTTCATTGAGACTAACATATATGTCATATCCTGCTATTTCAAATACATATAGAAGTTTAATTCTTTGTGTACTTATGGCACATCTGAAAGAGGATTATGAGAGATGAATCTGTTTCTCAAAAATTTATTGAAAAAATTTTAACATTTGTCAAGAAATGATCAATGATGAAATCTATTACATTTTGTTATTAATTGTAACTGATTATTAATATGATAAACTGGAATTTTAAAGGTTTTCGAATCATCCATTATACCGTGGGTGTGCTATTGTTGTGAACTCCATTTTCTTATATTTCCTTTGAATTCTAAGTGTCCATAGGCAGTCAATCGTCTGTAATGAGGGTCAATGACAATATTGCTTATACCCCATGAGTGGATAATTGGTCACAATATGAATATATTTTTTTGCATTTGTTCTAATATTTGTTTCCTTTCTTCAGAATTCACCATTTGTTGATGTTTATTGGATTATAATAAATGTTAATAAAATATTGTGCACTTTAAAAAAATTGTTGCTATTTAATGTTCACGTTGTAATGGTTATTTAAAATTTGTATTTTGACAAATCTGTGTGTTACTGGGGATCGCTAAGGAATGTTAAACATTTCATGTAATATTTTATTATATTTACAATTTTTAAGAACACTTAATTGATGAATTTAGTTGACAGATTAATCTAATGTAGCAAATTATTAGGAGGCATGTTGAATAATTTTGACATGATATATCAAGAAATGTGGAGAAATATTACGAATGTTACCGTCCCAGCAGTGAACTTCAGTAGCTTGACCTTGTAGTAAGATTTGCAAATGCATATCATTCATGACATGGTGTAATAAACTCTTTGTGATCTAGAATATTATTCTACACGTTGATTTTCTTGTAGAATTCAGTGTCGTGCGACTTATGTTAATAGAATGGGAATTAATCAAGATTTACTCTATATAATCTATTATTCATATTCAACTGTGGCACTTGTCAAATTAACTGATTATGTCTCTCATCGTCGTGTAAAATCTAATCGTCATGTAATCATCCACCGGATTGTAATGTAATCGTCGCCATTGTAATTGAAATGCTCATCATAGCAAAAACATAAAGATATGCTATGTGTTTGTCTCGTACTTGCCTATACAAAAAATAAGCCCCTCCATGGCTACAGTGTTAGCTTTCTCAGCGCGAACTCATTTTCAACTACCGTGGCACCTACTTCGATCTGGCGATCTGGGAACTAACAATTTGTACCCCTTTAATAAATACCCTGTGACACTTAAGTCGTCCGCCCTGAGGGCCCTGTACCCTCTAAACATGTGTTTTTTGTCTTGATGTTTTTAAAGGACTATAAACCCACCTAATTTTGACGTTTCTTAACACAAAAAATCACAGTTGCGTCCGAGTCCTCCCAGAATTTCACCCCTTGTACGTCGGACTACCAATAAAATATTAGTGTTAAATTTCAGAGTTCTTAAGGTTTTCAATTCTCAAGCTGTCTCTTTCTTACCCGCAAGAAGAAATCAATGGTCTCGCGGTACCCCTTTAATACAGATGTAGCCAGCGATCTGCACTTGGACGAATGCTACGGGCGACCGTGTGCAACAGTGACACAATTGTGCAGGGTAGAAGGAAGTGGGGGAGGGGGTTAGAGACTCAAGTTGTGTTAGTGAAGACTGAATAGCTGCAGTCACTCTTTCTTTAAAAGAAACTGCCTTCTTCCCTAAACCAAGACTCATAATAAAGCTAATATTGTCCATCTCTTTCAGCCAAGAATGTCTGATTCATTAAGGACTCGTAGGATTGTTGGACCCCATGAGGTTCATCAATTGTCAAAATATGAGAGCGCAAGAACCAGCGAATTCTAAAGAAAATAAGCTCCCAAAGTTTTTGTTTTGATTTATATATTCAACATTAAACCTTGATGTTCAAGAGTGCAGTAGTGTAGCCAGTTGCATGCTTTCCATTCACGCACAGAGCTGAGGTTCTGCCCTCCCCAAGGTTAGTTTATTTGATAAAGTTGATTTTAACATAATTATTTATTTGAGAATATTTTAAATAAAATATATCCATAATTTTAATAATACTTCTAATTTACATTTAGTTTTTATACATTTTTTTATTTATTTATTTTATTATAACTGAAACTTGCAAAAGTAAATCCTACTGTCATTAACAACTCACTAAAGCGAAAACCTTCAAGTAATGGCCTTCAAGTGATCGATACAATCATAATTCTTTACTGTCATATATAAAACAAGTCAGCTTATTCTTGAATTTTGCAATGATGGGAGAGTTTATTATTGATCTCTTCAAACTTCAAAACAATATTCAAATATTGTTGTACTGTCTTCAGATAAAGAAATTGCAAGTGTTCAAGGAATTGAAGAAGAAATTGCAAAAGACTTCATTGCGAATTCTGAAAGTTGAAGTTGAAAAATCCAGTTGTTAATTACCGCAGATTGCTAGAAAAACATAATTTGATCATATTAGATATATTTTGCATCAATCACAAGAAGAAATCTAGATGGAGAAGACATTTACAAAAATACAATAGACCTGCTGGCTAAAAATAAATTTGTGCATGAAGAACTTATTCATTATTAAAAATTCTAGAAAGACTTTTATTTATAATACTCCAAAATAACTGTTTTTTATTAAAAACTTTAATTAATTTTATTTTTAAAAAATTTACAAAAAAAAAAATCTACCCCAAAGGAGAACAGATCCCCAGCTTCTTGTGAGAAGGGAAAGCACACTACCGATTATGCTATTGCACCAATGAAAAGTAATGTTCAATGAACGATCCATACACTAAGATGAAAACTTTGTGAGCATTGTTCTCGGAATTGGCTAGCTAATTCTTTGACAATTGATGACCCTTAGGGGGCTCTACAATCCTACAAATTCTCACCCCGAAGTCTATTTCCCAAATCGTGACCTCCCATCATTAGATTAGAGTCAACATATATGCTTTACATTTTCACTGTATGGCATTCCTCTATAATATATTTTACTGTTCCAAGTTAGATAGGAGTAAGAAAAATGAACAAGTAGGGTCTTTTGCACATTTAACATTTGATTGTTATTAAAAAGGTATGTTTGCAGATTGTAAATATATTAATGATAGGCTAAACAATGATTTTCTTTGTACTTGTCCCAAACAATAACCGAGATATTGTCTGTATAATACACTAGCTTGGCAACTGCGTGATCAGTTTGCAAATCTCAAAGGTAAAGGAGAGGTCCAAGTATGGATCCTTGAGGTACTCCAATGGGCTATAATTCTCTTCAATGAGAGATATTCACCAATGGTTCCTCAAGCTATGAGTTTCATTTCTGAGCATTGCACTCTACCTCCTTTATATGACTCCATTAATTTGCAATGACAAACCACAAATTCCAGAAGCAGATACAATGGAATAACGTGGAAGAAAGGGGAAGAGAAGAGAACACAACACAATACGGAACAGAATACAACACTGATTGAGTTTGGCTCAGACCATCTGGTCTGTTTTTCCATCAAACCATACACAGATGATTTCACAAACAAAAATAACAAATCAAAATTTTAATAATAGTTACAATTACAATATTCATCAAAATTGTTTAAAAAAGTTATTTTAAAAGTCTTAAATATATATATTTTATACACAAATACATATTCTACATTAACGTAATATAAAATATATTTCAATATACAAAAATTACGTAATTTTTTAAAATATAATACCTTCAGAAATTAGAATAAAAAAATTAAAATTACTAAAGAAAAATATAAATATTTACAATCAATTTATACTAATATTTAATATTTTCCCTAGGTTTAACTTGACACCTCGGTATTTACCTCAAGAGTTGAGGGAAACCAGGGAAGACCCTGACTAGGGTGGGGCAGAAGGCCTCCAATACAAATAAAACAGATTAAAGAAACATGTGCAGTTAAAACATAATTTTACTTAATATATACTTATTTTCTCTTTCATACTAAATATGATTAAAAATATATAGTACTAACCTCTTAATTTTTAAATAACACATTTTACTACTTTTTAAATACATAATCCATCAGATAACTTTTGGATCAAAAATTCTATGATTCACTTTGTCAAAAGCTTCAGACAAATTAAGGAAAAACCCTGAAATGTTAAGTCCCAGAGTTTAATTTTCAGTATAAATCTGAAGGGCTCTAATAACCCTGAAGTTGGTGAGCCTTTAAGCCCCAACTAAAAAAAAATATGAATCTGTCAAAAGACTAGCAATTGCAGTGAGAGTTTACCTACTTTTCCTGAAACCATGTAAGGATGGGCGTACATTATTTTTGTCAAAGAATTTTTCACCACTATTTCAAAAATTTTGTCAATTTCAGGGACAGGGACTTGTAGGCGAAAGTTATAGACTTTGTGGGAATCTCCCCTATTCTTGAATATGAGTATATCAATGGTTCATATGAGTATATCAATCTGGAAAAACACTTGCTTTAATGAAGGTACTTATTAAATATTTCATTATAGGAATTAACTCACATTTACTCAATGATTTTTGCATTAATGCCAACCCATTCACAAGACCTGTTTGGTTTAAAGATTTCAATAATTGCTCTTAATTCAGCTAATGTGTTTCAAAGAAAATGATATCTTGACGCTATTATACACAACATTAACATTTACTTGTGAGCTGTCACCCCATTGTATATAATGCTAGTTAATACGATTTACTAAGTCCCATGGATCACTTGCATTTTCGTTGACGATAGAGATATTTTAAATTATTTCTGAGGGTTAGCGCAAAGTGCATTAAAGATATTCCAGGCTGCTTTTGACTCGTTGCTACAGGTCTCTAAATTATTATAAATATTTGAATTAGATTTGGTGATTTCTTTCCAGTATTCCCCTCCTTACTTGTTATGTTGTACCTTAAAATAATCACATTTGTAAGTCATTATTATTTTGTACATATCTCAAACTTTATTTTCCAGTGCCTATATTTCATCATTAAATTTAATGTTTGCCCACTTATGGGCAAGTTATGTCAAAGATTGAAAGGAAAATGTGATAAAATACTTCTCATTCATTGTTAACTCTTAAGGTCTCTCTTACTGGCTCCCACATTTCACTTCCCTGTTGATGTATCTATTTGTTGAGGTTGGCAGGTGACAGATTTCTGGTAGACATAGTGATAGGAGTCCTGTTAATACTGTTTTTAAGAATCATAAAACACTGAGCAAGATGGTCAGTCAAGTAAATATTAATATTGGAAATTTCAATGAGATTGCAATCCAAGTTTGTCAGTGTGCAATAAATTGAGGTAGCTGTACTGGAAGTAATTCTAATGGCAGTGTTTTCCATTACCGTAACATCAAACTTTTTGTCAATGTTTGATAGTTTTATGAAGTAATCTCCTTTATGAAGCAATCAATGTTTAAATCCCCTAAGATAACTATTTTACCATGCATTAAATAGGCCTTGTCCAATATTCATTAAAATATGTCATAGAATGTGTCTTTATCGCCTACAGGAGGCCAACATACTCCCATAATAGCTAAGCAATCCATACTGCCTTTCACCATTGTAGCTGCCAACTTAACACACTTCTCAATCGACAATCAAGAAACCAGCTCACATTCCTCGACAATTATAACTCTCTCCTTTGTAACATGAATTGCAACTTCTCCAAAGTTGTATATTTTTTTGGCTAACGTGTCTGCAAGTTAAAAATTATGCATTCTAATACATCCCATTTCCTTGGTTCCCTCAGTCGGTACCACAATGTCAGCTCCCAATTCATTCAAAATATTCTCAAGAGCACCTACTTCTTATCTTGGAGAGTTATTATTCTGATGTATCATCTTAATATTATGCCTAAGAGTATTAATCTGTGAATCATTAGAAATGGAATTTCGTTGCCACCAAAACTTGCATTGATTTGAAGTCCTGCCTTCCAACAATTTTATTTATTTTCCAAATTATCATGGTCAGGATCCATACATGGTGCAACCCTTGCGTGTCTGGTTGACTGTTTTGGTATGGACCTATAATCTAACCTAACATACTACCCTGTTCAAAGCCCAAAGGAATGGGTTCAGAATAACTAGTAAGCCTGTCTCTTTTAATTTAAGTTATTACCCTGCACAGATCATCTTTACTGAAATGCTGATTCGTTAATATCGATTACACTTACTGGCACTAACAATACTAATATCTTAAAGACTTAATAGCAACTTAATGACGTCACTTATCTTAGTGGCCATTCAATAGGTAAACGGAAGATAATTAATGCCTTACAATTAGAGGTAAAAGATGCCAAGATTTCTCAACAAGAAATTTTAACTGAAAGGATGAAATTTAAACCATATATCATAATTTGTTTTGATACATGGAACCTTGATTTCCATCAAATTGTTTAATAACCAGGGAGGGAGCGAGCGAATGGATTGTATATATGTAAGACAGACAATTACTATTATTAGCATCAAACAATACCACTAACATAAATTTCCAGACTATGTCACATTACATTCACTGGAATATTATATAAGGAAAATTTGAATGACTTGAAACTGGCCAGGAAACAAATAATTGTCAAGAATAAAACTCAAAAATAATTTCAAGAACTAAACATTTTTAATGCAATCATAGATCTAAGAGACAACAACAAAAAATGACTTTCCACACAGTTTTAAAATATTGAATTAAAAACACTGAAGTAATACAAGTGATGTTTTAAAAAAGTTTGGCACACCCACATCAAAAATCACTCATCCAGTTTAAAACAATTAACAGTTGTTCAAGAGAATGAAAGACATTTGGAACATCCCTCACCAAAAGCCACAGACCCATATCAACTTATTAAAAAATAGTGGAAAATTAAAAGTGAAAAAAAAATAGTGGAATAATTACAAACATTTGGCACATCAAATATCACAGACACAGTTTAAAATAATGCACTCAATATAATCATAGTCACACAAGGAAATTAAAGACAATCAGTACAATCAACATAACAAATCTTAGACTCAAATAAACAAGGAAATTAAAGACATTTGGCACATTTAACATCAAATATCACACACCCAGATTAAACAAAAATACATTAAATCCTACTAGATAATGAAACACAAAAAAAATTTCTCATCAAGGTAAGACAATGGAGCAAAAAATTAAACCAAACAATGGTGGGATTAAACAAGGTAGGAGAAATTGGATAAAATGTGTACATCAATCACTAGGTTGTCATTCTTGAAAGAGGACGACGTCCCCTGATTTTGTAGTCATTAACAACTACTGGTTTGAGATGGTATTGCCAACGCACAGGTAAGTTCTTGAATTCTGATTGAACACAACAATTAACAGGGTGATTCAGTTTTATCTTTTTCTTGGGCATTTTACTATCAGGATCATCATCTGAATTATCCATTCCTTGTCTTTTCCTTCTTAAGGAGTTTGACAAAAAATCTTTTACCACAAACCATGATGAAGAAAGAGAAGTAGCAAATTTCCTTAACTGTGATTCTCCTCTAGAAAAATCACCAATGGAACCAGTAGAACTAAAGGAGTTAAAATCTTTGGTAGGATTGGTAGGCTGTAAAACCTTGGAAGGTATAGAACACATTATACTTGAAATTTCGTTAGACAAATTTTGCATATCAAAACTATTCTCTAAGTGATTTGAAATAGAACTGGAAGGCTGATCATTAATTAATTTTCCCACAGAATCATTACAATGATCTATTCTATACCTCTGAGGGTATGGAAGTCTACCAACATCAGCATTGTCAAAAACGTAATTATAATTATTACATCCAGTTGTGCTTGAACTTTCTACATCAATGGAACCAGTATTAAAGGCATCTTCAGAAGGATTGGCATGCTGTAAAACCTTGGAAGTTGGAGAACCATCTATGCTCAAAATTTCATTAGACAAATCTTGCATGTCAAAACTATTCTCTAAATGATTTGAAATAGAACTGGAAGGTTGGTCATTAATTAATTTTCCCACAGAATCATTACAATACCTCTGAGGGTATAGAAGTTTACCAACATCAGCATTGTCAGAAACGTAATTATAATTATTACATCCCGTTGTGCCTGAACATTCTAATTCATTTGGTCCTACACTTCTCATTTCTAATCCACTATCAACAGACAGTTCTCCACCACAGTAACTTTCTTGCCATTCCTGTTCATCAATACCCTCCTCATCCTCAACTTCACTTTCTTCCACAACTATCTTAGCTTTATCAGTATCCTCTCTTTCTTCCTTAAGATTAATTCCAGATATTGTTGCAATAGGTTTTCCATGCTTCAAACAAAATACCTGGTTGGCCTTTAACCGAGAAGGTACAGTTGATCTCATATAATCAACACCCACAAGAGCTACAGTTCTAAAACAAATGTCCCTACCACTCTTAACAGATTCAGGGGCATTAGATTCATTCTGGTTCTCACTAATAACGGAATAGAACTCACTTTGGTTCTCATTGTTGCTGGAATAGGATTCAATCTGGTTCTCATTGTAATCGGAATAGAACTCACTTTGGTTCTCATTGTTGCTGGAATAGGATTCAATTTGGTTCTCATTGTTGCTGGAATAGGATTCAATCTGGTTCTCATTGTTATCGGAATAGAACTCACTTTGGTTCTCATTGTTACTGGAATAGGATTCAATCTGGTTCTCATTGTTGCTGGAATAGGATTCAATCTGGTTCTCATTGTTGCTGGAATAGGATTCAATCTGGTTCTCATTGTTGCTGGAATAGGATTCAATCTGGTTCTCATTGTTGCTGGAATAGGATTCAATCTGGTTCTCATTGTTGCTGGAATAGGATTCAATCTGGTTCTCATTATTATCGGAATAGAACTCACTTTGGTTCTCATTGTTGCTGGAATAGAACTCAATCTGGTTCTCATTACTAGAACTGTCTGCAATACTCTGCTCACCATCATTAGTATTCCACTTCTGTTCCAAGCAGACATCACTACTGCCATTGTCACATGTCCCCCTTTCCATCTCGGAGATCAGGTCAGAAAGCTCATACGGAAATACTGTATCTTTAACTCGAGTTTCTATCCTTGAAACTATTTCTGGGTCTATGTCTCCATCACAACCATCCCAATCGCCACTACCAGATTGCATTCCTATACTTAATTCATGAATTAGTATTTCTGATTTACTGGCTCCAATAGTATCTACGCAGTTTTCTGTATCACATGTCCCCCTTTCCATCTCGGAGATCAGGTCAGAAAGCTCATACGGAAATACTGTATCTTTAACTCGAGTTTCTATCCTTGAAACTATTTCTGGGTCTATGTCTCCATCACAACCATCCCAATCGCCACTACCAGATTGCATTCCTATACTTAATTCATGAATTAGTATTTCTGATTTACTGGCTCCAATAGTATCTACGCAGTTTTCTGTATCAACTTCGTATGAATTACCCTGTACAAGCTGATCTCTTTGTTTCCGATTCCTTTCACCACGACGTGTAATTTGGCCATCATCACTCAAGTTTTGATCACTGCTACTTGTATCTTCATCACTGCTACTTGTATCTTGATCACTGCTACTTGTTTCTTGATCATTTCTACGTGAATCTTGATCCTCTCTACTTGAATACCGATGATCATCACTGCTGAAGTGAATTACTTTGACAATAGGAGAGAAAGTGACTGTAAGATTTAATGATTCAGGAGGTTTCCCATCTTCATTGTGCTTCAGAATTCCTCCTGTACCACGAGATTTGGGTGTGAAAGCCATTTCTTCAAAAAAAATCTTGAGGGGTTGACATGGAAAATAGAGTTTACTTTAGTAAATAACTTCTCACATAAATCACATCAAAGCTCCAATGAAGAAAATGCCTGCTCTCCTGAAAAACAAAGAAATGCACTCAGATTTTTCAATTTCTGCTCTGCGCTATTCTGATGAAGTACTGGTGTGTATTTCTATACATTGATAGAAGTACTCACATCCTGACGTATCTTCACTTCACAAAATTTACTAACTCTTATTCTTTTGTCCTCTTATAAGTTCTCCTTTTTACAAAGGTTTTTAATTTTATCCACGACTCAATCCAATGACAATCCTAGAAAAAAATTATGGAAACTAATAATATTAATAAGTCATTGAAAAACTTAATTTCACAAAATTAATGCATTAAGAATTAGTACCTTAAAGACAAAATAGAAGTTAAATGATCTTACTTGCAAGGAACAATTTATAATACACACACACAAGGAAGGTAACTTGTTTCACAGGTAATGTAAGGTTTGCTTCACTAAGCAGTAACCATTCTCTGCAAAACAAAATTGACATTGCTATTAATGACATGTTAGGAATTTAAAAAAATAAAAAATAATTAAAGTTTGGTAAATATAGCACCATATATTCATGTTTTGTGTGTGCCTGTGTAGTGATTTACCACAATCACCTTTTAAAGAAAAACAAGTACATTTAGCTCCAGTTTTATTTTACTACATTGTTTACAATGTAGACTAGACATAATTTACTTGGAATTTTATTGAACACATTTGAAAAGTTGTCAGGTTATAGAATTCAACCCGCATACAATCTTCAGGTACTGAATATTGCTAACGTTCAAGGTTAACTAAAGTTTGTCAATGAAAGGAATAAGAAAAATGAAACGACAGAACTATGAGGAATAAGTGATAGCTAGCTACTTAACCTGAAAATAATAATATATAAAAGAAAGAGAAAAAAATCTTGTCTGTCTGCTACCTTTTCAGTATTTAATTACTGAATAGATCATGATGAAATTTAGCAAGGAGATAGCCTATTAGTATGTCCTCTCTGAACATGTCAACCAACATTATTTTTTAAGTGTGAAAAGAAAGATAGAAAATGGTATTCAATGATGAATGTCTGTGAAATTGGGAAAAATCAAACTTCGGATAGATACATTTACTTACACTGTCAAAACAGTTAGAGAAAGGTGACATCAACGAGTTGCAATAATGTGTGCCTCAAACAGTACTATAAAAAAGTCAGTGACAACATGTCTACCTCAAAGGTTAACCTACATTATCAAACGGGAAAGGGAAAAATGTTTTAAAAAGATGTATTAAAATACTTCAAATTAAGAAAGTAAATTAAGTAAGAATAAATAAATCCTTAACAAATTAAATGGGTTCTTTGTTTTGAGGATTTGATAAAGATGAAAACTGTCTTTAAATCTTAAAATTTGGAAGAATAGTTTAAATTTTACGAGAGGGTTCTCACTTTTCATTTCACAGAGCAATCAACCTGTACGTGAGAATGTAGCATTTCACAAAGCAGTCAGCCTGTAGGAGAGCGCATAGTGGAAATAGCGCAGACCGAGTCCCCACCATGAAAATACATCTTTGAGATCCAATACTTCCGTAACTTAAGAAGCGAATGTTTTTTGTTTAGACGTAACACTGGTTGATCCGCCATTTCCCGAGTTCAGCTTAGGGACATTCTAAAAGTCATAATCTATCTATATGTATAAAAACAAAATACCACTCACTGGTTAAATGAAAAAGTGATACAAATTAACAATATTAATGTTGAGATCGTGGTTTTTGAGGCCTCTAAAAATTAGTTGTGATATTCCAGATGACTCTGAAGTCCACGATCAGCCCCTACACACCCAAGGCACATCTTGGGAAGGGGATACCATGTAAAAACGATCGGAAATGACACCAGTGACGAGTCCTCAGTTTTCGGCATCGCTGAATTCATAGCGACATCCTGATACCATGCAGGTAGTTCAGCCCCCACGGAGAATAAGACATACCTTAAGATCAGATCATATCGGGGCACGATACAGCTGGGAATAGAAAGGGTGAGCCGTAAAAATAACATGCTACAACCAAATATTACGGTAAAAATCATAGTTTTCAGAGTTTTTGAGTTTAATAATCATACCCCTGATGCCGCTCGTATACGACAATATGAGGTTCACGAAACCCCTAGAGTTGGGGTTTGGGAAGGAAGAGATACAAAAAATGATCAAAAACGGTTTATATTAGCGACAAAGCCCTATCTTTCAGAGTTGCTGAGATGAATTGGAACACTTCCGATGTTATGTCAAAATTTGGTGTAGTATTTTTGTATAACAAATTTTCCTGACTTTCTCAGGTTTCCAACAGATTTTTTCGCAAATTATTGCACAGTAGTTTTTTTCAAAATAACTGATGGAACAAATTATATTGACAATAATTGTATATTTACAAAATTATTAACTAATTGCAACAATTTTCAATTTTTTTAAATGTAAGTGTGTTTATCATGCTAAACATTATAAACATACATTATAAACTCTCAAACCTTGAATAAAATAAATTATACGAACATCAGGTATTTGTTAAAATAATTAAGCCTTATAAAATGAACAATATGATGCTCAAATTATTAAGACAATTACAATCACTTATAACACAAGTCTTATTCAATTTGAGTAATATTATTTCAGTCTAATTCTTCAAGTTTCCTTTGTGGTTTATCCAAAATATTTGTTTTTACATGTAAGTTCTTTAAATTGTTCTGTATGTTGGTGTTTTCCAGCTTTCCAAGTCTGCTTGTTTATTTGTTTGTTTCATTGTTTCTGTATTTGTGATCTCTTATTTTAGTTTTAAAGCATCTTGATAACATCATCAGATAGCATGATCTATGTTTCTTACTCACAGAAAATCAATTAGCAAGAGAGACGAGTAGCTATCATCTCCCATATTTTTTTCATACTTGGGGAAACTTTTTCTAATAAACCATTGTCTAATACAAATCAATGCGTAAAATTCGCAGATTGAAAAGTGTTAAGTAGCAAATAGATATATGTAACAGAAAATTACAAATTTTTGTATTAATTTCAGTGTATTGAATTGACAAAAATGTTTGTTTTGAATTTCGAAAAGTAAATACATTTATACAATTTGGATTTCATTTAGACATTTAAAAATTTTAACACAATTTTGTTATTTCCCTGACTTCATACAAATTTCCCTGACTTTCTTTCTCCTGCAAACTTGATACTACACTTGATGAAACTGAAGCTCAAAAGGCTATGTATTAAATGAGAAATTCTTCACAATGACACACATTCTGGAAATTCTTAAGTTCTAACATGAGGTGCCAGGAATTTAGCAACAAGTGATTATGACAGTATCTGGGACTAAAATTTTTAACAGTAAGTTTCACCTCAGTTTTGTCGATTCAAAAATTACTGGTACACGTACTGGCACAAGAAAAACATTGTTTTTAAAATTCTTTTATGGGGCTCTAGGGTTGCCAACGTCTGGGTCATTGGTAAATAGTATACTTGGTAAACAATAGTATACTTGATACAAGATGAATAAACGAGAAAGAGATGCAGTTTGCAGTTAGTAAACATTGTGCACTACCTCCGCATTTATCACTCAGAAAAATGTTCATTTCCTCTGAAATTTCCCGCGTATCCTCCCTCTCTGGAATCGTTCACATGTTTTCCCGTTCGGCTAATTGCGTTGGAGGTGGGGGGTGGGGGAGATATTACGAATTTCACATTCTCGCGTCTTATAATATATTAATGCCAGAATATGAGTCATATAATTTAGAAATAGTTAATAAAGGTAATTATATATCAGAACTATGTTAAGAGAAGGAAATAGGAGATGTTACGTTTCCCATATTTTTGTGCCATATCCATATAAGAATGCAACGATTTCAGTTCACATTAATTTTATAGTGATTTTTTGATATCTTTTTATTCCTTTATTCAAAGATGCCACTTTGCTTCTGAACCACTGTAAGAACTTCCCTACCCAGTGAAGTGTGTTGGTACTAGCAATAGAGCAGTGATACGAACAGAGGGTATCCCACCAGACCAGGGCCAGGAAACAAGATAGGGGGAAAATGTCTGAGGTTTGACGCTTCAAGTAGTTTGCGTGTAACACTTACCAGACTGCGCTACCAGTCACCCGGCCACCTATAGTTTGTCCAGCGCTCAATAGATGGCTGCAAGATCGTGTTCACCCATCTCCTATTGGCTGCTCGTGTTCTTTGTTCGTTACATTACATTCTGCGTGTGGTGCTCAGGCTGTACAGTGCCGTAGGCAACATTCGCACATTTAGTGGATTTTATCTAGTGGAATGCCTCGTATTTTTGTGTTGCGTACCGGGGTGCTTCAATGAAAGCGGCAACCCGGAAATAACTTTCCTAGGCTTCCCTACCCCACCAGAAAGGTAATTCTTCTTGTTGTCTGCCACTACCGACATGGGCAGACGTACTTAGCTCAGTCGCTTTGCTGCGATTATTGTTGCTTATTTATTTATAAATATATTTGTTACATTCTCTTGTAGACGACAACTAGTTAAATTGTCTTGGCCTGATGGGTGTGCGGATCGCACGAAGTATGAGAGTGTGCTCCGCACATTTTACCCCGGACGACTTCCATGGTATGTTAAATGAAAACGAATGTTACATGAAGTATTGTATAAAAATTTATTATCTATAATATCTAAGTAATGTATTGATGAATGAAGTCTGTGTATGAAATGATGAACATAAATATAATATAATAATATTTTATTGAACCACATAGATCATAACAATGATGTATAGCGTGTCATAGTACTAACAACAATGGCAATAATATTTGCATATAAGAATAACAACAATATAATAATTTTGATACATTTCATAATATTAATTTAACTTAGACTACGTAGAAATTAATATAAAATACTATTATTTTGTACTATTACGGAATATTAATATTTATTTAGGCTATGGTTATTAGATATCCATTGTAGGAATTCTATTATTTTACTTTTATATTATTAATTTATGTCAAGGTCTATATTTATGCTAAAACTGTATAAACTGTATTTTTGTGATCAATGAATTATAACAAACATTGCTGAATTAAATTACAGTATTTGAATTGATTTTTACAATAAGTATGTTGACTGATAATATTGTATTCTTGTTGTGTTTTCCAGATGTTGTGATGATGACCTGAAGAGTGATCTCATTGATTTTCGCCAGTCTCTACTTGAGTAAATAAATATAACAAACTTAATAATACACCTGGATAGTATCGAAGTTTGAGGAAGTGTAAGGTTACGTAGGAGGCAGTTCATTAACTAGACACAAATGCTATTAAATTTTCATCTTAAAACAAAAATTTAAAGAAATAGTACCTAGTTAAAATGTAAGATTCTGTTTTTGTGTAAAACGTATTTGTAATTATACCTGACGTGGTAGTTACGTACGAATAACTAGAGAGAAATTGATGTTTGCATCTTATATAACGTTATTGTAGTGTGTAGAAGAGTTACATTTTTCATTGAGCCACCTTTTTTGTTTTAATGTAAACTTGAATTTTTACAAATTTCCTTTCCACTGTGTTTATTTACTACTTGAGTGTATTGTGACTTCTTTTGGTTTTCTGAAACTTTGTTATTTAATTTTATTTTCACTTTGTTAGTTTAGTACTTGAGCTATGGTATATTGTGGTGTTTGTAACTTGGTAATGTTCTTTTTAAACCATGAGACTGATAAATCTAGTCACGTTATCCTATGGATATATAAAAGGTTTTACGGTAAACTTTTCTTTAAAATTAACATTGGCATTGGTACAAATTTTGTGAATTTCTTATTGTGAAGTCAGTCTTCTCACAGATATTCTCAGGTTGACAGACCTCTCCCATTTCCTTGATGGATTGATATTCAGTTTGTAGAATGGAAAATTTCAGACTTTTTTTATATTGTATTTGTAAATGTGAAATGTAGTGTGCTATTGAATTGATTAACACCTTTCTCATTTGTTAAACAGAATGATATTCAACTTGTATAAATCAAAACTGTATGGTTTCTTCATGGATTATTGTAACTAGTTCATACTATGATATATCTATCGCTTTTGGTGACATGGTACTGGTGGATTGTCTTCATTTCTTTATCAATTATTTCTACTTGACCTTCATTAGATTTGTGGCATGTAATTCTCTCATGCAATGAGCAGAGGTATTTATACACCACTGTGCCACTGTGGCTTAAAGCAAAACCAAAATTCCATTGACAGCTTTCTATATAGCCTTTCTATGACAGCTTTTCTCATGTGACTTGTTTTAACAGTCTCATTTATTTATTAATGATATGAATAGTTGGTGGATATAAATAAATGAGTACCTTATTGCAAGTATACCCCATTTTTGTATACTGGATTGTATATTTCCATTCATATGAGAATGTCCTGAATCTTTATGATGAATAAATAGAATTATGTATGTATTTTCTTTGTGTTCATTTCCTGTCAATTTTCCTGTTTTCATTTCTATTTCATATGTGTAGTAAAATATTTCAGTTATACATCCTGTTAACTATTCACAAATGTTAATTTTTGTAGGGAAAGTATTTTCAGCTAAATTATTGTGAAATTATGAAGCATGAGGAGCTGTTAACACACCGTTAGTATGGGAGAGGGGCGTCTGGTTTATAGTCTGTGCACCAGACCCTTCGGTGACAAATTTACGCCATCTACTTCGCTCTCGCAGGCAGGGAAACTAATTCAATGACGTCACGTAAACGCATGGCGCTTCTTTCAAAACGGGGCATTTAACCCAAGACTTTAATTCATTAAATTTGCATTGAATGTACATTTTTTGGTATCAACCAAGGAACTTACAAAATCAAAACTGCAATTAAAATTGAAAGCAACAAATCGCTAATAAATCCTCAACCAACATATAATAATTACAATTAATGAGTAAATGGAATAAATGGCAATAAAATTACACAAACACATGACTTTTTATTGAAAGCAAGTATTTATTATAAAAATATTAATTACGGATACAGAGAGGATATACAAAATGGTTCCAGGATGGAGAACAGAAAATAAATTTAGCTATTAGACGTTATGAATAGTGGTAATGTACACAATAGTACCTATTTTGAGAAGATTTTTGAGAAATAGTTCCATCGCAAATTAAACCTACTTGTGGATACAGAGATAATGCAAAAAACTCTGCCTAGACTGATTACACATAAGAAAATTAACTTTTTGAGGGTTCACATAAAACGAAAAATATTCAAAACTGAGTACAGATAAGAAATAAAACTATTACAAATTGCGTATAATTGTGGATACAAAGATGATGCACATACCAGTGCCTACACTGAGAACATTTAGGTAATAGTTCTATTACAATTTAAACCTACTTGCGAATACAGAGATAATGCAAACAACACTGCCTTGACTGATTACAGATAAGAAAATGTATTTCATGAGCATTCACAAAAACAATTCTAAATTGAGTACCGATAAGAAATAAAAATATTACAAATAATTGTGGATACAGAGATAATATACACATCACTGGTTATATTGAGAATATTTAAGAAATAGTTCTGTTACAAATTAAACCTACTTATGAATACAGAGATAATGCAAACTACTCTGCCTAGACTGATTACAAATGGGAAAACGAATTATTTGTGGATACACATAAAACATAACTCTAAATAGAGAAAAAGAAAGAAACGGAACTATTGCAAATAATTGTGGATAAAGAGATGATATACACACCAGTGCCTATATTGGGAACATTTAGGAATGATAGTGATGAGGTGTAATGTAAAAAAATCAATAATGACTTGATAACCAAATTCTTAAATGAAACAATCTTAATTAGGTTTATGTCTGAGGTAAACAAATCTTTAAAAATTTCAGAATAATTTCTGGGGGCATATATGCTTAATTTTTCATTCAGAAAATGAAACCCAGAATGTTGATTTTCAGAAATTAATTCTCAGTGCTATTTTGTACTGTTAAATAAAAAAATATTTCAGAATTGTTTAGCAAAACACAGTTTATAATAAACGAAAAAAAGTGTATGATTTAAGGTTTTTAAATTTTTTTATTTTGGGCAACCACTACTTGCTTTCTGGCTTGGCATTTTTTCCCGAAGTACGATATTCATGAACACAGATACACATAAATAAACACAAACTAGAATTAAGGCACGAACGGGGCACGAATATCTGACTTTCGTCTCCATGCTGCCTCTAACATGCTCTAACAGGTGTCATTAGACCAACCGTCGATGCTCAGCGCGAACTCATTTTCAACTCTACTGCGCAGGCCACCGTGGCGCTACCTATTTCGATCTCGCAACTAACGATTTGTCACCCGAGTTAGTACCCCCTGGATACGAAGGAACGATTGGACTGTGTCGGACTCGTGAACGTCGTTCGGAGTAGAAACGATGGCCAGACTCGTGAACGGCGTAGGGAGTAGGAACGACAACTGGACTCGTGAACGGCGTTCGAAGTAGGAACGATGGTCGACGAGGATTTTTACGTTCTGAAAGATCATTTCTTGACGAATTATGTCAACTATTAATAGTTACATTGAAAGATTGTGTGGATAATGATTGCGTAAAGAACAATATTGTTTGATTATCTATTCGAGGATATAAAACAATATATACTGATCATTTTTTTTTAATAATGGAAAAAATTTTCTCTTTTTTTCCTTCGGGTAGAGGCGGATTTCTTATACAGGTTCTCTAGGCTTTGTCTAGGGGCGTGTTTATTGTAACAATAAATCGTGAATTTAGAGTTTTTTCAACTCTTATGATTTTTAAACACTATACTCAGAATAATCTACAGTTCGATAATAATTTGTACATGTAAATTTACAAACATATTTGCGTTAAATTACAAACATATTGACATTATATATGTATTATAACTCGCTAACTTTTTATCTTATCTAGGAACTTTTTATCTTATCTAGGAACTTTTGCTGAAAATTTTGAATCCGTCTCTGCCTTAGGGCCCTTAATCGGAATTGATGGGATGGTCCCTTGCTTGCTTCCGGAGAGTAAATTAGTTTATTGTCCTCCACGTGGTCATACGCAATCTGTACTGTTTTTTGACAATAAATTTATTAATCACAGAATTCAAAAGCAGTGTTTATGAAAAACTTTTGATTCATTTATTGAATCCAGTATTGATGAATATATCATATGACCTTTATATGGGCTGAACACAATATTTGTTGTGACAGTATTTGTTGCCACTGTAAAAGTGTTTAGGTTTTTTATATTCCAATATGTTAACGTTATATCATATTTTGTTTTTACGTTGCTGTGTTTACTGTTTGTTTATTCTGATGTAATCTATAATTGAACAGATATATTTTCCACGATATCACTCAATTTTCTGGAGTAACTAAAGGAAGCGAAAAATTTTAATATTCACATGAAAGAAGAACGACCTTCACGAAAAGGAACGATTGGGGTGAACGATTCACTGAAGGAACTCGTTCCGTTGGAATTGTTCGTTCACGAACGTCACATCTCTACCTCTTCGTCCTGCCATGATAGCCTTCTGGCCAACCCTGGCTGTGGCCTGTCTCTCTCCATTTAGACGTAAATAAAAATAAACTCCGTTGTCTCGGCTGTTAGTTGTCCGTGGTAACATGAGACAGAAGACAGACCTCTTTTTCGGGCAGCCGTGTGGAGGAGGGAAGGTATGTAATGACTTGTGCCCAGCAATCAGCAGTCAGAGAGGGGAATCGAGTTATCCCACCCAAGTACATATTCTTGTATTTGTAAATGAGAAATGTAGCGTGCTATTGACGCTTATCTGCATGGAGCGATAGGAGTTAGTAATTGGGTGGTTGGGTATAGTTAGTAGGAGGGTCGCTTAGCTGGGTTTACCAACAACTACGCCCACATGGAGGAGTTAATAGAAGTAGTTAGTAATAGTTAGAGTTATTGATACTAGGAGGAGCTGGTTAGAGGAAGTAAAGTTTGCTATATGAACTGGGACACAAATGCCAAAAACTATAAATTTTCGGGAATCGATCCCGGCATAACATGGTGATGGGCGACAACACTACCACCTGAGCCACGGGTGGGGTTCCCCACCCAAGCTGATGTGCCAGAGAGACAGAGACACCGAACTTAGTTTTCACCTTCGGACAACCGATATATAAGACCGCTGAGTCCATTTATATTTATTTCTAGTCTCTTTAGGTGGTTAGAGACCGTACAGGTCACAGACCAGAAACCCGGTAGTGACCTTAATGTTCGAGAGAACCGTCAAGGGCGGAGATATTAAGGGGATATGCGAAAACGCCATGTTTGATCTTACTTCACAGATACAGTACATAGAACCCTCCTATTAACATCTTGTTGTCGTTTATAATTTTGAGTTTTATTAATCAATTTGCTATTTAAATATCAACTTGAGAACTGCAATTAAAATCCCATCGCTGGATATTCATTTTTCCACATATAAACAAGTGCTTGGAAAAGATTATTAGTGAACTATCAAGGTTCTGTTATATGGTTGTCAACGATTGGCATTTATTAAAATAATTTTGCATTTTACAAACAATTTCCAGTTGTTACAAAATAAATATCTTGAATGTAATAATTATAGGGTTCTAATGACCCAAATGTTGGCGATCCCTGAAGCCCCAAGAAAAATAAAAAAATTAACATATCAAATTTTCTTTGTCTTGCACTCATCAAAAGTGGTCATGTCCTGTGAAAACAACAAGAAAATAGTCAACAATACGGTATTACGTTTATTACTAAATTCACACCTATTGTTTATTTCTCAAATAACGTAATCACTAAATATAAATTGATATTATTTCATTGAATGGAAAATATAATGACCTCTCAGAGCACTTAGGAATTATAATTATTTAAAAATATTTTTACCTTCATGAAAGTTGACTAGTACGATGAACATATTAAATTTGTAATGGCATCTCTAAATGGAAAAATCACTTGATTTTTACTTCATATATTAAATTTTTTGAAAATATCGTGCTCTGATTTAGCGTGTGTTTGTATGCAGTTGCTGTATACTAGGGCACTATATGCACCTTATTGTGCATTACTATATCCTAAGCCATTTGATGACATCAAACATGGCACATGAGTGTACCATAGAATTAAATATAAATAGAAACAACCGTCCCTGCTGTAGGTTGTCCGTGATAACATGAGAGAAGATACTGAGAGGTATCGCCCTCTCGTTTACACACCCCCTTGGTAAGGTATTACTGCGCAACGACTTGTGCGCGGCAGTCAGCAGTCAGTGCGAGAGAGAGACACCTTATACTGTTTTCCCTTCGGACAAGCGGTGCATAAGACTGTGGGTCTACATATATTTAAGTCTATGGCGCATACCTATCTCTTACGAGCTCTAGGAAATATAAAGCGGAATTTCTCATACTTCCTGAAAATACTACGCCCACTTTCTCATATTGGTTTTTTAATCAGCGGCAGTGGATCTCACGATTGTGTCGACATTTCCTCCTTTGTGACGAGGCCTCCTTTCCTATCTTCGTGCTTCACCAATAAGAAGCAATCGCCGAGTGACAGCTGATACCAAAGGGATTTTGAGAATTTTGGCCTAGTAAATATAGCTGTTATTGGAAATTACATACTCTTAAGTTGTAGACTCGGCCGCCCGGCAACGCAGCATGTCCCAAGTATTCTTTCTCTCAGCTGTCCAATCCAACCCACGATGAAGTGGGCCGAACGCTGTGTGATTGTATTGGCGTAGTACCAGCAACTGCCGTATGAGGCTTTCCAGATATCGTACGAGTGGATGGAACGAGAACAGTGAGATATGGCTTTCAAAAACCGTACCAATGTTGAGTACATATAAAATAATTGGAGTTATTATTTGGAGAAACACCTGAAGGATTCAAGTTTCACACAATATATCGAACCAATTTTAATGGCAGTATTATTCTCTCCTGACTAATCGAGGGCCGTTCCATTAGTGACATGCCATCTGGTGGTTATCAGAGGAACAATGCCAAAATAATCACAACCGAGATGGGTGTTCGGCTCGCCTTCGTCTTCTTCCTCCACAGGTCCAACGAAAGAATCGTTTTCCAGTACCAGATACTGGAAGGAGACAAGATGCACTGCATCGTGACGTCACTTAGTGACCAGTGAGTCACAAGCGAGGTCCTGAGCGCTCGGGTTCAAATCAAGCCATGATACTGTGAAGTCAAGCCACAGCAAGTTTGTCAAAAAGGAATTTTTCATTCTTATCCGATTCAAACATTTTTGGGTTCAAATAAATTACGCATCATTGCTCAATTTTGGTAAAGCAATTTTATACCTCGCTCACATTTACATATTTAACTATTTATTAATGGGGTTTAAAAGGCTTATCGCGAATTAAAAAACTTTATTTGATCAATGTGTTTGAACCTCTCCAAAATTCCCCATCCTTTATTATTTAGTGAAAAATAGCTGCGTTAAATTATAAAAAAAGTTGATTGCGCAAGCGCTTAGGCACCTGTAACATTTTCAGCAATGAATTAGCGCTTTATTATGCAAAAAATTTCTCATATTTTGGATGGGTTAGTGTTGTACTATTTCTTATATACAATGATCTTACTTCGAGTCCTTTATATATAGAGAAACGACAAGTCGAACAAAATTCCAAGGAGTATCGAGTAGGTTCTTATACTTCGGAGCGCGCATCATCAGTTAAAAGGCACGTAGGGTGACCAAAATGTCCGTCCTGTGTTCTTGTATTCGTTTGTTTCTCATAAAGTAAAATGAAATTAGCGATAACGATTCAGGGTAAATGTTAAAATAAATTTAGGAAAATGGTTTTATCATTTTTTGTTGAATCAGGTAATCAGACAACTCTAACTTATCCTAACTCTTAACGTAACTTATGTGTCCTGTCTCATGGCAAGGAGACCAATATGGCTGTCATCAGGCTGTTCCAGCCATACTGGTGAGGTGTGTTTCAGCGGACCCAATCAAATGATGCGACGTCTTCGTTGCTTCTCTCTCATATAAAAGAACTCAAATCTTACTCCCCCAAGGGGACTTACATCTAGTAAGTAGTTGTTTGGCGAACACGAGGCCCCGAGCAGTCTGGCATTACTTCCACTTACTTATGCGAGACTCCTTCCTTTCTCTTTCCTGACCTGCCTTGGTCACCTCTTGTTCTTTTCGATCCCGACGCTATTAGGGCTAGGGTATCTTTAATTTTCCTCATTTTTTGACCTCAATGTTTTGATGTATGTTTTGATATATAGTAATTCACGAGGGTTTTTAGTGGGTATGGTTGAGTCATTCGGCGAGTCCCACACGCGGGGTGAGTCATGTTGGCTCTCCTTAGTGCGTAACTGCATTTTCCCTACCTGTACAGATTTTAAGGGCTCTAATGACCTCGATGTCGACGACCCGTAAATCCCCACAAAAAAAACAAATCTTACTCTTCCTTCGAAGGTTCATTGTGCAAATTTCATCATATTCAGAGTAAAACTATTTGTATATCGGACGACGCACGATGGGAAACATTTTTACAGAGATAAAAACTGCACTAATTTTTGTACAAGATTATTTGCAATGTAAGTCTCATAGGGGCAAGTAGTTACCCATAAACATGCTTGTCACATACTATATAATTGACCGCCTTATAGCGTGCGAACAGCGTGTTACTGGTTTCAGCGCTCCAAACGAAATTCAATACCAATTGCTCTCAAGTCTTGTTCTAAAAGCGACCGTCAGGGCACGTGGCGGTTCCCGATTCCTTTCCCCTTCTAGGTACTGTACCCCTCCCTTCCACGATCTAATGCTTCCATATTTCACATTGTATTTAGCTGAAAATACTTTCTCTGCAAAAATTAACATTTGTGAATAGTTAACACAATGTACAGGGTTGGGCAGGGAGGTATGGATGATTTGAACGGGGCGTCGTGCAAGGTGGGGATAACCTTGGCGGATAAAGAGTGGGGGTATCTGTTTGTTATGAGTTGCCATTTTAGTAGCAATGGAGACGTGGTCGATGGAGCATCGCGTGTTTGTGTACAACACCTTTATTGAAACGGGCCGTTCCGTCATTCAAACTCAGAGACGGTTCCGGAATCATTTCAACGTTGGTCGTCATGGTCGTGTTCCGAGGTTTGAAACAATAATGAAGTGGGTGAATAACTTTCAACGAACAGGTTCCTTGAGACCTGGAACTGCACGAGGTGGTGAACGAACGGTACGAACCCCGGAAAACATTGAAAGAGTGCGTCAAGCAGTTGAAGCAAGCCCTCGTCGTTCGGCTGTGCGACATGCTCGTGCTCTTCGCATGTCGAACCGATCAGTTCGCCGGATTTTACATTTGGACCTGCATTTTCATCCATTTAAGCTGATGGTTGTCCAACAATTGCAGCAAAACGACTACGGAAGACGATTCAGATTTGCAGAAACAATGGTGGAAAACATGACTGATGATATTGTTTTGATTATGAGTGACGAAGCCCATTTTCATTTGTCAGGAGTGGTAAACAAGCAGAACTTTAGGTATTGGGCTTCTGAAAATCCACGTCAACTCCATGAAAAACCTCTACACAGCGACAAATTGACTGTTTGGTGTGGCGTTAGTCGAAACTTCATCATTGGCCCTTACTTTTTCCAAGAAAACGGTCGAACCGTCACTGTCAATACAGATCGTTACCTAACGATGCTGCGTGAGTTTTTTCTGCCACAATTGAGAAGACGACGTATCAACCTCAACACAGTATGGTTTCAACAAGATGGGGCGACATGCCATACATCGAGAGCAGCTATGGAATTTTTGAGGCAGACCTTCCCTGGGCGCCTCATTTCGTTGCGTGGAGATGTGGAATGGCCTCCTCGGTCACCGGACCTGTCACCTTGTGACTATTTTTTATGGGGCTACCTAAAAGCACGTGTATACATAAACAAACCACGTACACTTGAAGCCCTGAGTGAAACAATAACACAAGAAATTCGAGCAGTACCACGTGCAATGCTTCAGAGGAGTATGGACAACTTCTCACAACGTCTACAGGAGTGTATGGACAAAAACGGACAGCATTTAACAGATGTTATTTTTCGTACGTAATCAATGTTTCAATTTTTTCCTCTTTAATTTAATTTTAATTTAATTTAATTTTTGTAATGGCAACATCTAAGGTACACATTAAAAAAATAAATTTTGAGTTTCGTTTAAAAATGAGAGTGTAAGTGTTATTTCAAATCATCCATACCTCCCTGCCCAACCCTGTATAACTGAAATATTTTACTACACATTTGAAACAGAAAATGAAAACAGGACACAATGGACAGGAAATGTATACAAAGAAAATACTCTTAATTCTATTTATTCATAATAAAATTACATGACATTCTCATATGAATGGAAATATACAAATTCCTGTATACAAAAATGGGGTATACATGCAATAAGGTACTCATTTATGTATATCCACCAACAATTTGGACCAATAATAAATCAATAAATGAGCCGGATTAAACAAGTCACACCAGAAACAAAATATGCAGATAAATCCAAAAAAGTGATACAATTTTATCAAACTCGAGAGGAAATGTCATTAAATTCCTACCTTCTCTACTGGCTGTATAGAAAGCAGTCAATGGAATCTTAGTTTTGCCTTAAGCCACAGGGGTGTATAAATCCCTCTGCTCATTGCATTGGCGAATTACATGCTACAAATCTTATGAAGGTGAAGTAAAACTAATTGACAGAAAGTTATTACAACATTGATAATTGTTCAGATGAAACTTAAGTCCAAAACTAAACGATGTTTCTTCCTTCCGATTGGTATCAAAGAATGAAATGAGAAAGCAGAACCAGTTCTTCCTCCCTGAAATGACTCTAGAAGACTTGTTCTGTATTGTGGGTTGAAAATGTAATAACAAAATGATAAAGAAAGGAAGACTATCCACCAGTACTATGGATCCAAAAGCACTAGATATATCAGAGTATGAACTAAATGCAATAGTCTGTGAAGAAACCATACGATTTTCATTTATACAGGTTGAATATAATTCTGTTTAACAAATGAGAAAGGTTAACGTAACAAGAGTAACTTTGTCTCAAGAGATACTGTTCGACTCACATTTATGTTTACTTAATGAACTGCCTCCTACGTAACCTTACCCATTCCACAAACTTCGATACAATCCAGGTGTATTATTAATCAAATGAGAGCAGAATAAGTCTAGAAGACTTTCAGTAGGTGTCTTGAAAAGGTAGTAACAATAAAATGAAAAATAAATGAAGATAATCAGCCAGTCCCATTTAACAATGCCCTGCCAGGAAGTAGTCTGAAGATTTTCCATTCTACAAGTTGAATATCAATCCATCAAGGAAATGGGAGAGGTCTGTTAACCTGAGAATATATGTGAGAAAACTGACTTCGCAATAAGAAATTCACAAAATTGTACCGATGCCAATGTTGATTTTAAAGAAAAGTTTACCCTAAAACTCTTTATATATTGTGGTATGCGTACCACTAGTTGTATTTGCCGCCGTCGCAGCAGGTATCGGGACAGCTCGGGCTGCCCCGGCCGACGTCGTGCCGTGCGCGCTCAAGCGGAGCGAGCGAAGGAGGAGCCCCTCCTTCCCCACAAGACGGCCTGCGCAGAGAGCCCACCGCGCATGGCCACCGCCACCGCCGCCATCCGGCCAACAGGTCACCGCCACCACCGCCTCCAGGGTGGTCTTGGTCCGGACATAATTGTTCACTGTTCACAATTACTGCAATAAAACCCGTTGTTGAGTTTTACCTTGTTCTTGTTGATTCGTTCCCTGACGGGACACAACATATATACATGGGATAACGTAACTAGATATATCCGTCTCATAGTTAAAAAAATCATTACCAAGTTACAAACACCACAATACACTATAACTCAAGTAGCAAACTAACAAAGTGAAAGTAAAATTAAATAATATGAAGTTTCAGAAAACCAAAAGAAGCCACAATACACCAAGTAGTAAATAAACAAAGTGGAAATAAAATTTTAAAAAATTCAAGTTTACGTTAATACAAAAAAGGTGGCTCAATGAGAAAAATAACTTCTACACACTACAAAAACATTTTTCAAAAAAATTCGTTACGGGTACAATAACGATACAAAGACGCAAACATCAATTTCTCTCTAGTTATTCGTACCTAACTGCCACATGTCAAGTATAATTACAAATAAACGTTAAAAAGCAGAATCTTACATTGTAACTAGGTAGTTTAAAAAAATTTAATAGCATTTGTGTTTAGTTTATTGAACTGCCTCCTACATATACGTACCCACTCCTCAAACGTCGATGCTATCCAGGTGTTATTACGTTTGTTATGTTTATTTACCCAAGTCGAGACTGGCGAAAATCAATGAGATCACTCTTCAGGTCATCATCGCAACATCTGGAAAACACAATAAGAATTCAATATCAATCAACATACTTATTGTGAAAATCAGTTCAAATACAGTAGCTTAATTCACCAAAGTTTGTTATCATTCATTGATCACAAAAAATACAAGAGAGATAATTTAATTTACCGGCAAAGTTTTTGGGAGAAAAATGCACAGAACACAATCTTGAATGAAAAGTAGGCCTAAGTCATACTATCGGACTGATAAATCTAATTCACTTATTGTCATCTAAAAGAGAATGCAACTTTTACTAGTGTACAACAATATACACAGCCAATGTGGCCAAGCTCATCAACGTCTACCCACATGTTATGTGCCAATTACCTAAAACGTCAAATTACTGAAATACTTAAAACGTATTATTACTTACACATTTTCGAATGCAAAAATTTTTGTGTCCGATGCCAGAACTGTTGTACCCCCACGAGGTGTCCATAAGACATTGTGACTTACGAAAACTGTTGTGTTCTGTAAGTAAAAATTTTTCAGACTACTTCATCTTGCTTCACTATTTTATGATTTCATTTCAACTGATTTCAACTTGACTCGTTGCGAGCAATAACAAGCTAATAGGACCGCGAGAAACCTAACTCAACACGAACTTGCTGCCATCTATTGAACGCAACCATAAATATAGTTGATGGCGCTTTCTGGGCGAAATTACACACAAACTACTAGAAACTTCAGACCTTTACGTCCTATCCTGTTACCTTAACCTGATGCTAGTGTTCAAAAACAAAATGTATAACAACACTAAATCACAACCAAATATTTATTCTATTAATTATTGAAAATAAGTCAGATATAGCAATACTGTAAACCTTTTTATAATTCTTGTTTACAAAATAATTGCATTATCAATTTATACCTAACATTATTCCGAAGTCACCGGATTATTGAAACATGAGTTGATACTGACACAGAATTTACCGCTTTTTAAAATCTAACACAACTTCTGAAATAAGGCAATAATAACACTTTTGTTTTTAATTCTTTGTTTACGGTGCTCGCAGCGAAAGAAAAGGAATGAGGGAGGAGTCTAAACACACTTGAAAGTCGAGGAGTCAATGTTAGTATTGCGAGATTGCCGACTCTTTATCCTGCTGTAGGCACAAATGCGTTTTCCTAAAAAAAGCAGAGGTTAAGTCTGGATGCTGACGCCCACATCAGCCGATTCGTAGAACCGGCAGTAATTGATATGTGAAGTGTGACGGACTTAGGGCTTTATTGCTAACCTTTGACTGAAAGAACAATGTTTGAAGTTAGATTTTAGAACTGTTTAGAGCAGCCTTTGTATGGGTGCCATGGCATGCCATCTGGAGTGGGTGGAGATACCCTAGGGCACTTCCCGCTGCATCCATATGACAATATCGCGCTTTCGCTCCAGTGGTTTCATCTTGTTACTCTTCTTTCGCTGCGAGGACCTTAACTTTGATTGTTACCATTGTTTCATGTATAAATTACACCAAGTCACCAAATGTCATGAATCTTATGTTCAGGAAGAGAAACATTGACATGATGACATTCAGGCAGAATTGACAATAAATTATTATTGTTTTTATTTATACGAAAAAAATATTTCTATTAATAATTCTAATTTTTACTTGATCAATTAGCCTAATATAAAATTATGAAATAAAATTTATGAAGTTATTTTACAATGTAATTCCAAAATAATTGTCATTATTATACTATTTCTTGATTGCAGTAGGTAACCGCAATGTGTTATTTATTAATAAATTACAAATTTCAACAGTAATTTGTGATTTATTACATTCTTTGGAGTAATTTCCCAGGTCGCTTGTATACCCAAATTTCCACGACGGATCCTATATACAGAACATGGAGAAAAACTATCTACGGAAAAAATATCAAGGCCCTTGATCACGTTGCTTTATTCTATTGTTCAGCTATTTTGATACGAATGAGAAGTTTGCGTTCACTTGTTATTCTTCTAGCGTTTGAAGCGGCTCCGCCTCTAATCATTAAAGCATGAAGAAATATTACAATAGGAGAGGAAAGTAGGATCGCACTATCTAGGTGGAGTTCCGTCAACTAAATCGACAACCACGCTGCGGGTAACCGTTACCAAACCTACTCGGTAGTTAGGTTACCAGGTCTAGCAGTTCTTTCTGCATCTACATTCTTCATTCATTGCGGAAATAGTTCGCTTCCATAAGTTTTATTACTTACATTTCAAATTCAAACAGGTCACCTATGTACAGTTTTTGGGGAAGGCGAAGTAAAAGAACAATAAAAACATTTTTTTTTTGTAATGTACATACAAAATGTATTCTAAAAGTAACGATACATATTACATCTAGACATATTCAATAACACAAGAAAACATTCCGTAACGTTGCAGAACATACACAAAGATAAAGGGAAACGTATGCAATAACACTGGAATAGATTCTATAACATTGAAAAACTTAAACGAAGACATGGGTAATCCCGGAAAACGTGAACACAACCAACCGTTTCTTGAGCATTTTCGTTTTACGAAGTGAAACAGCAGCAACGTAATCACAAACTCGCGCGATCTCCACTGTTTATCATTATAAAATACATGAACGGCCTACTTCACCTCGCTTGTTATCGAAACTCGCCAATTTTGGTGAATTTCTTTGATGATATTGATGACAGAACTGATAATTCAACTTCCTGCAAAAGTATCTCTCTATGTCAGACAGATTGTACAGCTAACAGAAAAGTAGTTAGAGGAACTCCCCCTATACGTCACTACAAGTAAAACGACACCAGTTGCGCAACTGACCGAGTTTACCCTTCTGATGTTATTTTACTTCATGATTAAAGGACGAATATCGCACTACTGATGAGACTACCTTTTCTCCTCTTAGTATCATGGTTGAGTTGTCACCATGGTTGAGTATAATTGGAATGAAAGGTGGACGTGCTGA
The DNA here is from genome assembly GCA_002313205.1 of Laupala kohalensis. Taxonomy (NCBI): domain Eukaryota; kingdom Metazoa; phylum Arthropoda; class Insecta; order Orthoptera; family Trigonidiidae; genus Laupala; species Laupala kohalensis. The sequence goes on along the minus strand of NNCF01125847.1, from coordinate 130,729 downwards.
AGTTGTTCTGCGAGTGTCAGAGGAACGGCATGAGGAAGGCGAGTGAGTGTTTGTAATACTGTGATAAGTTGATTAAATATCTAATCACTCACAGTCTCGTTTGTAAATTGGCTGAGTATTCTGGCGCAGCATTACGGAAGAAGGGCAGTGCTCGTGACTTGTTGCATGAGGTGTATTTCTCTTACAGCACTGTCGTTTCATTACTCATGTTACTGACTTAAGCCGCTGACTAATATTAATGCACTGAAGTACAGTATTAGAGAAGAAGGAACATAACTAGTCGTTTCATCCGAAAATTGTTGTTGAAAGGTGTATATATCGTTTTCGATTGTGATTGTGAAGGATATGCCTGGCGTAAGAAGTTGAACCTATTTATTTTTGCTTGAAGTTTTATGAGCAATGGTAAGATTTTTTGATTGTCAATAATATGTTTTTTCCTATCTGGTTTATAAAGAAAATTTTGTATTGGTCTCTTAACCGTCATGACTGGCGATCACTGTCTTTTCTAAGTATTAACACTTTCTCAAAATTCTAATAGTCATTATTTATTGTAGTTGTGTTACTTGCACGTACGTTTCATGTGTTAAGAGTATAAAATCGATGAATCCATAATAAATAACTTTAACTAGTAAAACATAACCTAACATTTGAGAGAGTTCAATAGTGAAATGTGTGTTCATTTGTCAGTAGCAACTTTGGTGTGTTTTGCAGTATGTGTGTTATGGTTAATTGGACTGTATAATTGAGGAAATACATTTTAATTGGCGGAAATTAAGAGCAGTTAACGAACATTTCTTTATTGTGGACTTTTCTTTTACTTGGTGTTTTATACATTGACCTTCACTTCTCAATAGCTGACATATTTTAAAGTCCCTTGAGTGCTTGTTATTGTTAAATTTTACTGTATACTCTTGCACTCACCATAATATTTTAAAATGATGAAATTATCAGTATTGTGTTTTCTGTTTAGGAAATTCTTGTGGTAATGAAAAATTTCATATATTGGAATTTGAGTCATAGAAGCTAGTTGTAACTTTCATTGGGCATTCAATGATTTAGTTGTAAGTAATATTAGATGGAATGAAGAGTTTGTAGCAAATTCAGAAATGTGGGTTTATTTACTCATAAATGATTTTCATTGTTGTTGTTTTCATAAGGCACTTGCCAAACACCCAGTCATTGTATTGTACTAGAAAACTGATTCATTCTTGTCTATGAGTATTGATTTGTTTTTTGTTTTTTATCTTACATGTTCATTTGTATTATCCATTTTAAAGGATTGCTGTTTTTCTCCTTTTGCCATTCAAAATAGTAAGCTTTATTATATAACTTCTCTTCCCCTGTAATAAATTCAGATAAACTTTCCATAAGTTTCTGGAGAAAATGGTGTTGATTATGAGGAATAATGGATTTGATATTTTTTTGATACTAGTTAAATTGTAATGGAATATTTTATTCTTGTGAACAGACTTCGTTTTCTTGTTTTTGCTGAGTTTCGCAAAAGTTTTGTCGTTAGTATTAGTACCTTTTTTTATTTGACTGAATGTTTAATCCATTTCAGTTTTTGCTTTAACAAAACTGTCTGAGTGCCAGTGAATGTGACATTTCATACAACACTACAATTTGCAGTAACCATATGAGCCGGTGTTTGAGGCCTTCGTACCAGAACTGTCTACTATCAAAACTGATCTATGATTTTCTGCATTTGCTTCCCTGGGCTAAGAAATTTGTGCCTAACACTGAATTTATGTGCCATGTTAATTTAAGTAGAGGTTTGCTGGTGCATCTTCCTCTTTAAAACACGATATTGACAATTAGTCTATTGAATTTATATTGTAAAATGGTTTGGTCCATATCTTAAGAAATAATTCTCACCCATCTCTTACGTATACACCCTTGAGTTGGTTAGGGTATTTAAATTTTCTTCATTCAAACTCTTAATACTATTGTATGAATGAGGTGTGTCATCTTCAACTCCATTCTGAGCTGTTCTATAAAACATTCAACAGGAGTGACTTTTTAGGGTTATTGTTGCACTACCTCTAATGAAGTTTTCTTCTGATGAAAAATAAGAAATGTGGGCTCTCCAAGATAATTCTTCTTCAACACCAAAATCAGGATAACTTTAATAAGTAAACTTTATTTACAGCATTTTAGTTATTCTGAAAATTTGCTGATGAGCAATTGTTGAATGTATCTTCAAGTGTCAAAAGCTTTTAGCATTTAAGAAATAATTTCTTTTTACAACCTCTTCCAGAAAAACCTTTTTTAAATGAAATTTCAAGTAAAGTATGGTATTTCTGTTTCACATTAAATAAAAATATTCATATGTCATTTAAGGATTACCCTTGTGGTCTAATATTTTAATCTGAAGATTCCTTCTAAACTATAATAATAATAATATTTTTCTCTGATAATTGCAATTATCTTGTCATTGTAGATAAACTACCATTATAAATTTTATTTTTTCAATATTGTGCGTTGTACAAAAATGACCATTGAAATCAAATGACTGTGCAACATATTAACCCTGCAGCGGTGATGTGAATCTTAGTTATATTACTTGGGACCTCGGTCTATGAGATCATGTTCATTTTAAAAAACTTTTTCGTTTATTTAAAATAAGTTTTTGTTACCTAATACAGAAAAATTAAATAATAAGATTTTACAGTATGAGGACATGTTTATGGAGTAAAATAATAGAGTATTACCATAATAATTTACTCACTACTATATTTAAAAAATATAATTATGAAAATTGAGAATGAATACAGTCTTTTAGAATAGAAGAGATATTTTTGTTATTTGCCCCAAGTTAAAAAAAGGTTTTCCCCATGATGAAATGCGTTTTCTGACTTATATTACATATTTTTAAGTTTAATTTATTAGTATAGTGTGAAAAAGAATTACAATTTATTAGTATAGTGTGTTTAATATATTACAAGTAATATATTAAACATTTGAAATTGTTCTGAAAATTTACTTTCTATTTTATTATCATAGAAAAAGCTTTGTTTTTGTTTTTGACCCACATTCTTTGCATATTCCAGTAGTATCCTCATGTACGGTTTATAATAAAACCATAATACTAATAATAGTTTTTGACCTTCTTAAAATTTCTTCTTTATTAGCAATTATGTTTTTATGATGGTGGTGATATAATAATGATATAATAATGAATGATGATATTATTATAAATTAATGCTTATTATACAAGAAAAAAATTTAATTTTCCTGATAATTAAAAAAATATGTAGTACATTAGTGGTGACGGCGGCGTAACAGTCCTTAGACGCTAGTGATGTCGGTCTAGGAGACTGAAATTAATTATTAACACAAAAGCGAGGAATTCTTTAACTTTGGTCACATAGTATACATTTCCCAACTGCCACTGTGAGAGCTACTCAAGAAGCCTCCCAGCTATCTCTAGCAATTAAATTTTTAACCACAAAAAATGATAGACACAGTACATGTGAGACAGTTCGTCACCACTGTAGGGTTAAGGAAATTAAGATCCTCATTTGCTTTCAATTTTTTCTAAAAGAACACTTTGTTCAGGCAGTGGTTTCTTGCAAGTATTATGATGATATCCTTTCATAACATAGTTAATGGTGCTGAAATGTCACTGCATCCTCATTTGCTTTCAATTTTTTATTATATATCCTTGTGATTTTGAGTTTCAGCTGCTGTGAATTGTTTATTTGATTTGTGATCACTGAAATATGCTATTTTCTGCGTCCTGCATTGGTTTGGTTGACTTCTAGTACACGTTTCCTTTCTTTGTCATTGTCATGAGAGCTTTCTAGCAAAATAGCATTATTTTTATTTTTCCCATGTAAAAAGTGTGAATGAAAGGTGACTGGAGGAAATTTCTGTTTTATATAAAAAGAAAAATGTATATTTGTTGAAAAGTTAATGAGTAAGAACTAAGGAAACAATGCATATAATTTGATGGTGTGAAATGAACTCTTTGTCTCTCTAATATTAAACATCATTCATTAATATTTTATAAAAGCAGTGAACCTTCCAAGAATAGTTATTATTACCACAAAGCGATTTTAAAATGTCAGTGCGATTTAAGCTTGACTTATTTATTGTTATAGGTTATATAGTTTCACTAAAGGACAATTCCCTCCACTTGTCTTCAAAGTGATTTGTGTAAGAAAGCATGGGACTGTTGTATTCTTGATGTACACCTGAAATTGAAATCCCTTATATGGGAACGTGTGAAGGATAATAAATTAATAGATTTATCTTTCACTCTCGATATCTTCCCTAAACCTGAAGAGCATGTTTCTTAGAATTAATGTCTACTGAGGGTGGGTGAATTGTCCTTGGAAATATTATCCTTGGGATAAAAATTAAGAGTGCTGATTTTGTTCGAGAAAGATTGATTTATTAATGAATTATGTTCTTAAGACTTCATGGTGTGGAATTTTTTGAGAATAGTTTTTTGTGAAGTAGTTTTGTTTCCAAATATTAATTACTGGGATTAACAGGAAGGTATTTATATGAAGTAGTGTGGGATACTAGTTATGTCTTACTAGCTCTAAATTAAATGCAATGTAGATTTAAGTTATACACCTCCTAATTTACATACTGGCTCAGAGACAGTTATTTGTTAGAGGTATAAACTATCCCCACATCAGAGATAAATGAAGAGTTTATATAATGTGTAACATTTTGTTGTTGTTGAAATAACATGTAACATTTTTGTGTAGTCTGCTACTCTGCGCCCATATTTGACTGCTGTAAGGCACACACTTACTGCAGCAATGTGTTTGGACAATTTTTCTTCTCAAGTAGTTGAGAGACATAACAAACCAGAAGTAGAAGTCAGGTGAGCAAGTGCTTTCAGAATATTCTTTTAATTTTGTGCGTTTGGTTTCCATTTTATTGGCGTTTTAGATAACATCTGACATGATGATCAGTATACAGGTTATTAGAACATTCACCTCTAATATCTCCTCTACAGAGAAAGATATTGAGGTGTGGTTTTTATAATGATTAGTCTTGAAATGAGGTTACTACTATGAGGCATCAATTGATTTGGACTTCAGCTACGGTGGTTTTGTCTCCTACTTTGATTTTGTAAATGAGACCATGTATTTTTTTAGTAATATTTTAAAACCCCAAGGAAAGACAAATTAATTTTTTGGATTTGAACCAATAGCAACAGCTTAACAGTACTAAAAAAATCTAAACAAATTTACAGTTTGACAAAGATGTTCAATGTTTCCAAATGTTCAGATATTTATGGTTTCGTTACGCTACTGGTGTTCACATACATGCAATAAATGTAATATATTTGTATCAAATTTGCTTATGCTTAAAAAGTAACTCTGATTAAAGAATACCTATTTCCATGTAGACAAAGTTAGTGTCAAAATCTTTACTGCTAAATAATTATGATTTTTTAAAATTATTAGCCCCATGTCATGACTTACCATTGGGAACAAACCATTTGGGATATATTTGACATGAACATTGGTGTTTAATAATTATTTTTATTGACCAGTGTTTTCGTATGGCGCTTTGCAAAATGGTTTGCAGGATACCATAAATTAAGTTATATTTTCAAATGCCTTCACCAATTTTATCCTTCCGGTTGAGAGCATGTTTTTGGGGGACCTTATCACTATTGTCAGCCCCACACATTTGAATGTGTTTTTTGGACAACTTGGTGGTGGGTAGATATTAATTGAACTCTTAGGACTATTTGCTATGGTACAGACCATGACATTGTCTTCCACAGAGATAGTCGCAGTTACCTGTTTGTGGGAAAATACAGCAGATGTAACAATTGTACATTACATACACAACTAAAGTATTAAACTTATAAAATTGTATTTTCTATCTATTTTTGAATTATTGGCTCTTCAAAATTCAATGATAGGGATTTAAGTTTATGAAAGTAAATACTTTCTCATATGTTAAATTCTATCAGTTGGTCAACCATAGTGAATAATGTTGCCCTATCTTGAAGTTCATGTTTATCTTGCCAATAACGTACTGCTACTGCATATTTTTCTGTTTGTTTAAAATTAGATGTGTCAAAAATGATTGTATTGCTTGATTCTTATTTTGCCTGTTATCAGTGATTGTGGTTTACTTAATTTTCTAATTTCATTGATACTTAACAGTCCATACAAAACATCAGTTAAGACATCAGGGAATAAAAAATATTCCAGCATTTGGAGGGGTTTTCTGTGATAATCTCCATGCAATATTAAAAATAATTTGTAAGTAAAAGTGATCAATGTTTTATGAAAAGTTAATTTTTGTATATTGAACGGTTATATATCATATTATTGAGTTCAAGTAATGATTGGTCAGAGTGAAGATTGCTTGGACAGAGGCTCAATGATTTAACTACAATCTATGAGTCTCATAATGTATCACATGTTTCTTAATACTTGTTTCCTTAATTAGCTCTGTAAGGAACTTTTACAATGTATTGTTACCTAACTGAACTTACCAATCTTTTAAGACAATTTTGTATTTGACTTTTCAAGGATGGTTTACAAAATGTGGATTGGTAGTATTGTGATTCCTTGCTGTCCAGTTGGAGCCGCATCGAGGGTGGGAAACATGCCGTTTCAGCTGCAATGCTATAGCTTTCTTCAGAAGTGAGCACTTGCTAGGTTGACTCCATAGTGACTTTGATGAAGGAGTCATCCCAGCAAGTAGTCACTTTTGAAGAAGGCTGCAGCATTGCAGCCAAAATGCTGTATATTCTATCCTCAGAGGGGCTCCAACCATACAGCCAAGAATTACAACACACTGGCTTCAGAAACCTTCAAGATTATTTAGTTAGTGTTGTTTCATTATCAGTAATTTTTAGCTAATATTAATGTGCTCGTATTAATTCTCTTCCCCTAAAGGGGCAATTAGTACTGTAGATTGTAGTAAATTTACTGCATCTTGTTTTCTTAATTTCAGAACAAGCAAAGAACTTCTTTTGACACCAGTGGTGATTAGTCGTAATGAAAAGGAAAAAGTATTAATAGAAACTTCTATCAATTCAGTTCGCATTAGTATAGCAGTTAAACAAGCTGATGAAATAGAGCGTATTCTGTGTCATAAATTCATGCGTTTTATGATGATGAGAGCAGAAAACTTTATCGTCCTTAGGCGTAAACCAGTGGAGGTAAGCAGTTTTATTTATTTTTTATACTGGTATAGAAGTTGTGTAATTTTTCTTGTTTCTATTTCAAGGGTTATGATATCAGCTTTTTAATTACAAACTTCCATACTGAACAAATGTACAAACATAAACTGGTAGACTTTGTTATTCATTTTATGGAAGAAATTGATAAGGAAATCAGTGAAATGAAACTGGCTGTAAATGCACGTGCTAGGATTTGTGCTGAAGAGTTTCTTAAACGGGTAAGTCTGTATACCTTTTGGCTAATTCTGTATTTTACTAGAAGTAAATATACATTTAATATTATTACTTTTTCACGATCATAAAGGTTCTTTGCCATCTTACAAACTTGTGTAATACTGTACTCAATGTCCGATAGTGTAACATTCATACATGTAAATATTGAAATAATATGCTCATGTGTTATTGACTAATGTTTATGAATATATGTTTATAATTGATAGTCTTCCTTGACCTTGTGTTCTGTTACTAAATTGAATATGAATTTTTCTTTTATCAGTTCTAGTCAGAAAGATATGTGATAACATGAAGCCATGTATCAGTAATGTACCACGCTGATACTTTGAAAACTTGAGAAAAGTTTTGAAGATAAAAGAAAATTGTGAACGTTATTCGCAGAAGATTTAATTCTTGAGAAATGTCTCTGGGTTATCAGCTTGTGAATTATGGATGTGTGTAATCATTTATATTATATAAAGGTGAATGTTATGAATAACAGTGCTAATGTGTAAAATTACTGAGAACTGAAATGTAAATAATCAATTTGTTTTTCATCAAGTTTTCAAAACTCCGCATTTATGCCTGAAGAGACGAGAGTTATTGTTTTTGTTTTTGAGTCGTATTGCTGAATGTAATTTTTTAGATTTTATTTCTCTGGGGATTTTTAACACTGTCCGAGGTGAAGAGCTGTTTGCAGAATGTAGAATCACAGGCAATGGTTTAACTAGTACTTAGTTCTGGGCCCATAATTATGCAGAAAACTATGTGGTGTCATGTTAAAGAAAGGTTCAAATAGTTATTTGAGTTGAGCTATTAATGTTAGCGTATGAACTCTAAAATTACACGTGGTATAATTGGTCTTGAAATACTCTTTTGAAGTTTGATGAACAGCAGCAGCTCTTTAACAGAATTCTTGTTATGATGACATGAATTCTCATTCTTCCCGGGTTTTGCTCAACAATCTGTGCTCATCCTTGAAGGGTAATAGTCACTAAACTTCAGTTAATTATGCGGACACACATATCCCTGGTTTCCTATGTATGAAATGTAAACGAGATAAATGAAGAGATGAAATTCTGTTGTTCCAAAATTTTGTGAATCTTGTAGTGTCAGTTTTATTATACAGGTTGAAATTTCACAGCTTACATAACACATCTGGAACTTGACTCTGACCTGGGACTATGTGTGTTACAAATTCCTGAAGAACCTTCAAAATTAGAAATTGTCATATAATCCTTGTTCTTGAATATGCAAAGCTTAATATTTGAATCCTTGTGAGTCAATTTACCATGGCATACCTTACATGGGCCACTTGTTAAGAAAGAAAATAAACTTTTTATGAATAGTCATTGCATGCCATATACAAGCCAAGCAAAGAATCGGAGATGAAGTTGAGGTACACACCTGAGATTAAATGGAGGGAGAAAATAGAGACAAAGAGAATGTGTTATGTGTGTGAATGCTTTTAAGAAAAATATTACAATTTTATGAGGTATTAGCAGTTATCGTCTACCCATGTGAAAATATACAATTGAAATTTAAAGATATTTAGTTCTTTGATTTCAAGTTTGCAAATATGAATGTTTGAATTTTATTGAGTGTGGAACCCGAGTTGGGTATTGTCCTTCAAACCCAGACTTTTTCTCTTTTAAGTTATTGAAGATTAAAGAATTTTTTAAAATCTGGAACCTTATCTAGGCTATGCCCTCAGTGTTCCTAAACTATATAAAAAGAGTACACTTGAACTTTTTAACTATTTTTCATTTAGTTTTTTTAATAAAAGTATTTTGCAAACAAATGTGTGTGAAATTTGAAAATATTTGATAGTTTGTTCTTACAGCAAATGTTTAGAGATAAACAATGTTTTTGTTTTTTTCTGCAGTGGTTCAATTGGCAAAGTTTTCCATTACAGAGAATTGGGTAGATACAGAGAATTGGGTATCTCCCCTGGGGTAGATACGAACAATATAAGTTTGTGCATGAAAAAATTGCAGTATTTTCACACACATCATTAATATTTATCTTAGCTTGATCATGTTTTCTGACAACCTTCCTCCCATTGTCTGCTGTGCATATTAGAATTAAAAGAGTCTTCAGGGAAGTAAAACTTTGGTAGATACCACATAATTCCTTTTATGTTAGTTTTTTACCAAGGCAAATTTCAACTTGCACTTAAAGGCTGGAATTTGTAAAATTAAGTGTTGTGATTGTGACCAACTATACATTGGACAGACAAAAAGGAATTTACATATTAGTCAAAAAGGAAGTACAGTAATATCAAATTTTAACTGTTTTACAGTAGCAGTACGTTTTTGGTTGGATAAACATGAACGTAAAGATTTGGCTGAATTATTATGACTGGTCTACCAGTCCAGATAGACTTCAAAACATTTTAATTCCAATTGTTGAAGTTTGAAGTACTGACAGAAAAATATGATTGAGTGATAATATCCAACCACTATGAGATTGTCTGTAGAGTGAAGATTGTTGTGAGTGGCTAACGATGGAGGAAAGGTTCTCAAAGAGCATGCTTCCTTGAAGACTTTGTGAGGACTTTCCTTAGTAACATCATTTCTTAGGAGGGTCATTTACTGCCCAGGTTTATTGTCGTAATAAAGGCTTTATTTAAATTCATTTTCAGATAAGAGAAGAATTAGGAAAGTAAATTTGTAATTTGTTTTTATTAAACACTGAAGAAGATACAAAATCGTCAAGGTACATTAACTTAAGTCCTAATTTTTTCTATGTCTAGTTTGTGCTTACTATTAGTTTCTTTTAAGAGACATGATTTAAATGTATGTATTAAATGAATGAGGAATGACCTTTTTCCAGTCTCCATAGTTCCAAGAATGAGTTATCTCAATCTGACCATTATCAAGAACTTAAGTGCATTCCCAAGTCCACTCAACTATTATTAGTACTTACAAGTTTTATTTGAGGAAAAGTAATGTGAATAGTTCAGTATGTTTCTATTATGAAATACTTTTATTTTAATTGAGCTAATAGATCGTATTGTATTTTGTATTACAATCAAATTGTATCAATGTTTTTTGTCAGCCTAGATTTTGGGAATCTGTATATAAGGTACTGAGGTAACTGGAGCTGATGATTAAGTATTATCTTTAAAAGCCTTAGTCAAGTAAAGTTCTAAATTATCAATCAATGAGGGAAACATAATTTCTGTATCAGAGTTGTTCAATAAAGCTTTTTCAACTACGGAACAGACATCTTCAGTGCTACAAATAAGAAATAAAACTAATATTTAATGATTATTATATTTTATAATTAGTAGTATGTTACATTGTTTTCTATAGCATTTAATTTCTTTGTAGCACTGAAGATGGTTGTTGCGTGGTTGAAGAAGCTTTATGCTTTAAATAACTGATGCAACCACTACATTGTCCTCATTGATTTATGTAAATTCTATCAACACCTCACCATCGCCTAATATATTCTAAATTATCTTCAAAATCTAAGTCGAAATGCGTTTCTAGTGTATGAGCTCTCATTGATTCAGATTTGATGCATAATGAACACTTGTTAAAATTTACTCCAACCTTGACGCTAAAAGTATCCTTCTGTAATAAGTTTCATTCTATGCAATGTTAAACTACCACTTATATATTACTTGTTAATTCCTTTCATAATGTTTGAAATTTATCTAACTTAATTAAAAATTCCTCTTTGTAATTTTTCCTCAACTCACCTAATTTATAATTTTTTCTTAAAGTGTGTCAAATCCCTGGTAATTAATTTTTTATTTGCTTACTAAGGGAAGGATTAATTTTTACAGGCTTATGTTAAATAAAACTAAAATTGTTTTATGACAGGAGGTTGTGATGTACTTTATAGATATATCAGCGACTGCCTACTTGCCTCTCAATGTGTGCGAGCTGTTTCTTTATTGTTATATGTAAAATGAGATGCTATTGCTATTAAATTTTTTTATTGTAATATTAACCTTCAACTTTTCGCTTTTGATTATCCTACAGTATATTTTGTAAAAGTGACAGAATAATGTTTGTATGCCTATGGATCATCTTCATTTCTCAACTATAATAAACATATTTTGGACAAATTAATATTTTTAGCTTGATATAAATGAATGAATTAATTCATTGAATAACACAGAAATGGCATTTCTGTGTTGGTTGTAGTTTTTTACAACTAGTTATGTGCAGTGTTACCAGTAAATTTCAGAATTGGTAAGGGGATTTTCTTATAGTAAATCTGTCATCTTTCCCTCCTGTTGGGGTAGAACTTGTACTTAAAAAGCATTAGTAGTGTAAATATTTATCTCAGTGGTCCTATGGGTTTGACCGTAATGTCATTTTTGATTATTTTTACTTATTATTCCCTTCCCACCTCACACTTAGGTGTGCTACCCCTACGAGAGCTAAATTAGGACAATACTGGCACTGATGACAGTAATTTTCCTCTGATTCTGTAGGACAAGTATGCAAAATTTAATTGCAAAGAACCCAAGTCCTATGTTGTGAATGAAAAGAGATGGGAAAGGTGTAAGAAAACTGTTTGTTTATTTCAAGACCATGTGGTTCCACAAGACATTGAAGCTAAATTATTACCTTTCATTACAATCATGTCCCTCGAGCTGTAAGTGGCCTAATGTGTGGGAGACTATGAAACTTATAATGTATCTATTTGCGTTGAGCCATTTGCTCATGAAACAAATGCGTAAATAGTTTTCTTACTCAAAATTTTCTGAAAATCATTGAAGCTAAAGTTTAGTTTGCTGGCTTGCTGTGGCCAGAAATTGCAAGAAATCCGATGATTAACAATACTTATTTTCAGTTGTTATTTTTTTCTCTCTCAACCAAAGACTCTGATACTCATAGTAATGATTCTTTTTAAAATGTTGATAGTAAAGGACATTATTAAGCCGCAAAAAGTAAAAAATGAGATGCAGATTTTGAGATATATTTAAGTTCCAAAAAGGCTATTTTGTCTTAAATTTTTAAGTACCCCACAGAGGAAAAAATACTCCAGAACTTAAAAGGCATCGTGAATTCCTTGCATAATTTCTAATGGAAAGCAGATAAATGTATTTGGAGTTCTGCTGTGTAATGTTTGTCAAATCTTTCATAAGTCTAATTACATCCTTTATCTATCTATAAATTGCTTTGTGTATTAGTTTTATGAATAATATTAACAAGTAATGATGGGTAATTTGTTATAAAAATTCTGTCTAAAGAAAAATCCTGAGAACTCACAAATCTGTTCGTGAAGTGACCTTGATGCATCCCTCATACTAGAGCGAGAAACACGTAAAAAGAGATTTGTGACGAGACCAATGGGTGTTTTCAGGCTGAACAGCTGTCCATGAATTTCTCTTTTTGATGTGTGGGGAACCTAACATTATCTGCACAGAGCATTATCAACATCTGCACGGAAGTCATTTCACATTCAAGTCTGGTTAGCAAAATTTTGAACATACTTGCTAGGTTTTTTTTTCTTTATAAGTACAGGTACAATGAAAAGACATGTCCTAACAAAAAAACACAATTTGAACATAATCAATACTCGCACACACTCAAGTAACTAATTACTGATTCCAACACCCCGCAAAATATTTCAAACTAATTCAGAATAAGCGATTTTTAAATACAACTTGGAAGCTTTGGTGTCTCTGAGAAAACAGTATTTTTAATCAAATCAGACTCTACAAACTAAGATTTAAATTCAACAATGCCAATATGATGATAACCTTATTTGAAGTGTAAAAGTATTTCCATATTGCTTCAAAAAAATTTTATTAGGATGTTGAATTTCAGTGTATAAATTTTCTTCTCTTAAGTTGTTTTCTGGTTTGGGGAATTCGGAATATATATAGGCACAATATGGCACAATATTTTTAAAATTAAGAAACTCGCTTTCCGATTAGGTTCAAACTTATTTTAGGGCGATGAAAATAGGATGTTCCTTGGTTTATTTTTTGCGTAGTGGGTGGTATTCAATATTTTTGCTATTTTGAATGAATTTTCGGTCGAACTATACCTTGTAGACCGATACTTCGTTTTGCAACCTATGTTGAAAATTCTAGTTCGAATTTTAGAAATTTTTTCCACTATTAAATAACGGTGTTATTCGCACAACTTGTGAAAATACTTAACACGTTATATAGCTGATTTATTTGCACACCTGTGAGAATATCATACCCACCGCGGGCTTACTATTTCCACAAGTTGTGTGAATGGAGGTACACTGCGTCGCTGATATCTAGGTTGATGTATATTTTGGGATAAAAAAAATACAAGTCTCATTTCCGAGTATGATGTTTTGAGTCCTATACTATTTAATGAAAGACGTTTTTAATAGATGGATTCAAAATATTTCGTTTACACTGCGAAGTGTTCGGTAAGTAACATTCCCCTTGAGTTTGTATGTCACTATACAGGTTTATCAAGTTTTCGAACTTACGTTTATTTCAATCATTACGGAATTCGTGGCAGATTTCAATCTCATGTAGTGTGTTTCATTTAAATTTAAAATCATTCGTTAAATGTCATTACCCTTATTCAGATTGTGATTAATATACTTACAAAATTTTAAGCTGCCTTATCAACCTAGTGGCTCATGAAATAGTGTTCCGACGCCTGTTGCAGAACGATACGCTCGCGAGTTCAAACCCTCTACAACATTTTTTTACTCCTATTTTGCTTACAAGTCTGTAGTAGATTACGCAAATTGTCCGATTAGTGAGCCGTATTTCCACTAGTTGTGCCGATAGTGAGCGCACCGTGGTGCGATTATTTGTATGAATTGTGTCAATAATTATATATCGTGGCAACTAGTGAACCAGACAGTGGCGCGGTTAGTTGCACGAGTTGTGGCCAATGCAAATCACTGCGTGGCAGTTAGCGAGCCAGCCATGATAGAACAGGAAACAGGAAATCTTCCGTAAAATAAAGTCCGAAAAAAATTAGAACAGGGAATAGTATCGTGCAAGATTAAGCGTATTGTTATGTAACGTTTTATTTGAAATCAAAACGAAACCCTGTAACATGTAAGACTGAATTCTGCCACGAATTTCACATTTGAGCAACTTAAATAAGAAAACTTGAGAAAGAAACCCGTATGGAGTGGTATAAAAATTCTAGTGGAATTTTACTTACTGAGCACTTCGCTGTGTAAACGTAATATTTTGAATCTATATATTAAAAAAGTCATACATTAAAAGAAAACTCAAAATATCCTACTCACAAATAAGACCATTTTATATCGTCTTCTTTATCCGTAAATACATGACAGTCTTCCTAGCTGCCATGCTATGCCATAATCGTGCATATAATGCGCTAATCGCACAAGATGTGGAAATAGTGGGTTCGCTATTTCCATAACTTGTGCAAATATCATCAGCCATAAATAAAATAATCCTTTTTTTACTATTCTTCCTAATGGAAAAGTAAATTATATTTGTTTATAACAATGAGACTGAGAATTACAAATTAAAATGATGTGAATTGTAGCAAATTATTCTCTCTCATTCGAGCCGTATGTTACTTATGTCAATTTTACTGAGGGGTAGAAAGAAAAGAAAGTTCGAACCGTAGTTACGCCAAACAAGTCGTGTGCGGAGGGCCTAGATATGGTGGAATTGGAATAAGTGCGGAAGAGCTTTCGAAGAGTTTCTCCGGAAAAGTCCCTGAACAATACACAAATATAATTTTATTTATTTACGTGTCCGATTTTATAATTTTTAATACTTCACTCGCTATATTATCTTTTGAACAATTTTTCTCCGTTCTTTTGAGATTCATGTCTGTCTAGGTGAACTAATTTTACATATTATCCATCAACATTATTTTCAAATCGGAGGCAAAAAAAATTAAGTTTCCGAGCGTTCTCGTCAAACTGTAGTTCTGAGCGCAGAGGACATCTAAGGGCGACCCGAAATCGTTACCCTGGTTTTTATATTACGAGAGAGGGGGCCCCCTCTTGTGCACTATATAAACGGAGTCATCAAATAGCACAGAATATGCCTAGTACATTTCGTAAGGAAGGTAAAACTTAGGTTAAATATAAATGGTATTGTATCCAAGATGCCAATGAATCATATGCTTCGTTCACGCTTTGATGAAAGACGAAATGACTCGATAATTTGAATTTGAAATTTTGATAAATCATGTTTTATATAATAAATTTTGCTTGATACAGTACTTTATGTTGATAGTATTTCATTAACGATTGTTGTTCAAGTGTCATTTTGGAGAATTATTATAAACGTTATTGTGTTTACGTTGGCCATATTGGTAGCAGTGATTTCCAATGAATAACTATTTGTGATTGTTATAATCTCATTGATCAGACATTGACAACAGTTACTGGGACATCTTTGTTTGGACGTCGACTAACGTCGTAAAATGTAGATTTAAGGGATTTACGAGACGTAGTATTGGATGATGACTTTTTTGTATAAAGAAACATTTTCTCGGTGATATATCTTTTGCTTAAAACTGTTTCGATACTTCAGTAAATGATGCGGTTTTATAAGCGAAGCTTATATGATTCGCAATTGTATTGCTCCCAGTGACACAAAGTGGTTTTAAAATGCGTTGAATTTTCTTGGGGGTACAAAACCAGTGATCGTTCCGTTTTAGGATAGACTTTGAAAATGTGAATCTTCTGATACCTATTGCTCCACAAATAACATTAATGTGTGAAAGTGAGGTGGGGGTTGTCAGCTATGGCAAGCCCCTCTTTACTGAGGTTTACTTTATGTAGTTTGCATTTGCTGGCGCTAACAGAAAGTTTGAGCATATGCCCGTCTTCTTGTTTGTGTGAGGAGAAGAAAGTTGAATGTGTTAATAAAAGTCTTCATGAGATTCCTTCTGCTCTTCCTGTTCATATAATTAACTTGTATGTATATTTTTAGTGGAGAGTTTATTGTGGTAATTTTATTGCCTTAAGTAGTGTAATGTGGTGAATCTGTTGTATGTGACCATTGATAGTATTCTTGTCGAAGTAGATATAGTTAGTTCCAGTACATAAATATATATTTTCCATATTTATATGTTGTCCCAGTGAAGTAATTTGTGTCCTTAAAATGGCAATTGCATGTAAAACTAGAGGAGTTAAAATTAATTTTGATAAGACGAAACTATTAACAAATAGTATTGTACCCGAAGATGGTGATGTAGTGAATCATGAGCTTGTCGTAATTACACATCAATTTGAACTCGGAATCAGTGTGTAAATTATAATTAATTTGATATTAGGAAGTTACGTGTGTTAAGTCATTCATTTATTCAACAATTTTGGTATCAAAATTTTTACCAAGTCTATCTGTGAATGGATGTCTCATTTCTTATGTTAGCTATTCATGAAATTATGGGGAAAGTTTTTATTTAGGATGCAAGTGCTTAGATGTATATTGCAGATTAGTATGTAAGGAATCGGATATTTCCAAATTGCAAATGTGTTCTTTACTTCTTCATTACTATCAGAAATTTTCTGAGCAATAATTTCAGTTTAATTTTGTTTGAAGTTTTTATTCATAAATGTATTTGACCTGTGTTATTGAATTCTCAGTTGTCTTTTTACTTCAGTTAATTTAATTGTAATTTTGTTCAGTTATGTTGAAAATTCTCTGTATTATTTTATTATCAGGAGTTGGGGTTCAAATATTCTGAAAATTTTTTAAACTGGTGATGTTGAGCATTTATTAAGTAATATTTTTTTTTTGATTCATCACTTGTTTATTGTGTGTCAAAGTTCATGTCATCAAACCTGCTTTCACCTTGCCACATAATTTTTGTGAAGTTATTGGAAAGGGGAGTTTGGTTCGGATTAATACTGTATAATATGCGCTATAATGTACACATTAGAAGTACAGAATTAATATTCATTATACATTAGGGTTTCATGGATGCAATAAAGTTAAGGTACCGAGTGTTGCTGTTTTCAAAGTGTTCTTTCATGAATGTTTTATCAAGAATTTTGAAACCTGAAAACTTGTCCTTATTGGGATACTGTCCTGAAATGGAACTGCCTTCATAATGAATTAGTATTAGGATGCAGGATATCAATTGTGTAGTTAAGGGGTTGAGTTGTACATTTATGTTAATATATATTGCAGTTATATTCTTGTGTGTGTTGACAGACTGTTTGTTCCCTCTAAGTTATAAAATACATTTCTGTCTGTTCCAGGAATCTCAACAAAAATTTCATTTCACACATTGATCGTGGTAGTCTTGATAAACTAGAATCTTTGATTGAATTAAGATTAAACCGCAATCAGCTTACAGATATCACAAAAGATGTTTTTCGGAATCTCAAATTTTTAGAAATTTTGTAAGTTTTTAATGAACATTTTCTATTACCTTTAAATATTTTTATTGTAATTACACAATGACCAAGTTGGCTTAAAAATGAAATAAGTGTTTTTATTTGAAAGTAAATACTCCTGTTCTGTCGATTATCCATTATTTATCTTCTGTTCATATATTTTTATACATTTTTTGGTGCTCAAGATCCATGTTCTGTATTTAGACAGTTGGCTTGAGAAGAAAATTTTACTTCAAATTATTTTATAGTGCATAGGTGTAACGAATAAAGAAAATATAAGAACCAAGGGAAATTCATTTTGTCAATGACCTGTAATACAAGTGAACCATGTATCTTTTAGTTACATTTTTCTGAGATAGAATAATACGAAAGTACAGAGTTAAAAATATACTCCTTGCTTGACTTATTGCAATGAGAGTTGGTCAATATTATAAAAATCTGCCCCTTCAAAGACACTACCACTAGACCACAGCTGTCGGCTTTACAACTTGTTCTCTTAAGTGTATCTTCAGTATAATGCTGATATATCTTGTAGGTCCAGCATTAACTGAAAGTTTGACCTCTTCAGTTTGAAAAGTGTGGAGAATTTTTTCCCCCCAATTTCCATGATATGGAATGATGTAAAAAGTAAATTTCTCGCTGTATTGTTACTGAAGGAACTGCAAATTTTATATTCCTTATTGGGAAGTTTTCTCATTGCAGCCAGTGTTATCTGTTCATAGTTTAGTTGAAAGCATGAGGCTTATGGAGAATGTTTACTCTACTACCTGCTCTTAGAATTTAAAAAAATCTGTTTAAAATCATATTATGTTTATACAGGAATGAAAATTGACTATTTGGACTAGGTGTGGTACAAGATTGATATTGATGTTGTACCAATCACCATCTAGGAAATTATAGTTCCAAGACTTAGTACAACAACTTCTTTTGACAGTGATTAAAAATTTTTAAAATTAAAATGTATATGTACAAGACATTTCTTAACAATATGTTGAAATTTGGTTTCAATCAAAGGAAAAATTCTTATGCTATTAATCTTATAGGTACATGATGTGTCAAAAAGCACCAGAATACATTCTTTTCCTTTGTTCTATCATTTTTTAGTATAATTAACTTTTATATGGGTCTTTGAATTACTTTCTATTATTTCACAAACTAGGGTATTTGTAATGTTATAACATCAGTAATGTTGACTGTAACATTTAATGGCTATTTCCATTTATGAAAATACCTTATTTAAAATGGTGGAACTGTATCGTGTTTTATGAAGATGTATTTGGAAAATAAAACTAGTTGAAACTGTAATAAAATGAGTTATAATTATGGAGATTGATTTACATTGGGATTTGTTACTCTAATAGGAATCTGTGATTAGTAGTATTGCATCGACATTTCTGAGTTATTTTCTATACGGTGTCAGATTTCAATTTTGTGTTGTCGTTAGGTTGTAATGAACCAGTAGAGTAAAGGGTTCAAAATAATTCACTTAATTTTTTAAAAATTGCCTTTGTCACAATTCCTCTTGTGAAAACATGTTACAAACTCTGAAATTGATAGGATTATTCTCCTGGTTTTTGTTTTAAACTGGAGACAGCTCTCTTAAAACAAACAACTATGATATCGGCATCAGGGTGGCAAGACGTCAAGGTTTTTCCATGACTGGTGATAACTCTCACATCCAGCCGTGCTATATTGATACTCCCTCACCATTGTATTCGAACAAATTATAGTCGGTACTCAGTTTCTGGTGAGGAGGCAACTTTGTAATTTCATGGTATTATTCGTGGAATTTTGTATTGCGTCATCTTTAAGTGTTTAGCATTCTGTAGTTATTTGGAGTTTTTGAGATAGTTTTGTATTTAGTGTTGGTGTAAACAGTTTTCATGCTTATATTTAAATAAAATATTATTTGTGTAAGTTTAAAGTACACTTTGTACGTAAAGTTGTTCCAAAAGTACCACTATAGTACTTTTTCTTCAGTAAAGGAAAGACAAACTTCAACTACAAAAAAAAATTGTATAGTATGGTATTGACAATGCTAATAATGTTGAGTTTCATAGTGACTGAGGGTGAGCTGATGTTTTCGTATGGGCAAATAGTACTAGATCACATTTGAATAGCATTGGCTATGCTTGCCCATACTATCAACTACACTGTGGAATTGGAAACGAACTGTAGTAATGTGAGGAAATTACTCCAGTATTTCCCTGCTGTGTTATTTTAGTTATCTCTTTATGCTAAGAGATATTAACACTGATTTCTATAATACGTAGTTCAGTGATAACACTTCTCTAACAGAGTTGTTCTGCCCGACATGGAAAATAATTCTTCTAAAGTTTTTGTACAAAATTTAACTTCCTAAAATTCTAGTGAAACATGAAATTGTTTTTCTCCATTTCCAATTTCTTTATCTGTTGATATCTCAAAGAGTACATCCTGGATTATATGTCAAGTGCCTGAGTGGGATATGGGAAATTATTGGAGGAATGTTGTCATTCCGCTGATCCCATTCAATTTTTGCGCTTCTGAATTTCTTTTTAAATTATTTATGTAGAGAGAAGGCTGCATTCGAACTGCAAAGTAGTAGGGAAAATCATGCTACGCCCTGCTGGTTATTGGGAAATTGAATACTTGAAGCTTAAAATAGTCCTTAAAAGATGTAAAAATACTCACTTTCCTCTATTTAAAAACTAGTTCATAATTTAATCATTTTGTAACTTGTTTTATGTGCTTTAAATATTAGTTTTTCATACCTAAAACGGTTCTGCATACAATGTGTCTTTTATGTAAGCATTTTGTTTCCATTTTTCCTTTTATATGAGCATTTTGTTTCAGTTTTTCCTTTTATATGAGCATTAAGCATTATATTAATTTTGGATTGTGTTTTAGGGAATTGAACAAAAACAAGTTCACAAAAATTGAAGGATTATCTTTCTCTGGTTTGGAGCGTCTTCATACCTTAAGATTACAACGCAATAATATTTCTACACTTCTGGATGGTGCTTTTTGGGGACTTCAGACATTAAGCACATTGTGAGAGAATATCTATTCTTCATCACTTTGCTAATCACAATTGTTAATTTTCTTTTATGTATGTATTTTCTATTTCAGGCAACTTGATTATAATAATATTACGAAAGTCACCAAGAGTTGGTTGTATCGCCTAGATTCTCTAAACAAATTGACTTTGAGTCATAATCGGATATCAAGTATAGACCAACATGCATGGGAATTTTGTAAACAACTTTCAGAGTTGTAAGTTTTGTTTTGTTGAAATACTAAGAATAAATTTATTATTTGGTATAATATTTTACTAATTTCTTTTGATTTGTTTAGGGATTTGTCATACAACAAACTTAATGCTATAAAAAGTGATACTTTCCAATATCTGGAAAAGTTGACTGTCCTTCAGCTAGATAACAATCAAATTGAATATGTTGCTGAAGGTGCATTTGATAATACACCACTTTTAGAGAGACTGTGAGTATTCTCTACTTACGTTTTACCTCATGATGGTGAATGATGGAGATGTGTGTTAGGGACTGTAGTGTGCTGGAGACTAATGTTGTGCAGGTACATTATGGCTTCTGTTGCATTCCAGAGACTATTGATGTAGGTTCGCATGAGACATTCAGTTCAGTTTTTTTTTGTCAAATGTTAGAATACGCTGGAGGGCACAGTAATGTTGCTGCATAAATGTTGCATATTCTTAGGAACCAACTCTACTTCTCTCTTAGATTGTGTCTCAGTTCTCTCTTTCAGAGTTATTTTACTTTGTTCTATGAGGTGGACGGTAGTCTGGATGTGACCATGTTTGGTGAGCGCCGGTGAAGATGCCCGTGCAGGTCAAAGTGTTATGATATCATAAATGCTTTTCTACATCGACTTTTGAGAAGATCACGACAAAATTCGCTGCTCTGACTCACACTTTGTCTCACTTTCTTGCTATGTGGTTATTTTTACTTTCAATACATTACTTTGACTTCTGACTCAGTTTCTTAGATAAAATTTTTTCTGATTCTAATTTCTATTAATATTTTTGAGTGATTTTTCAAAGAGGGCAAATACAGCAAAGTTAACTGACAAGGTGCTAGTTATATGATAACTAACTAGTGTCATAGTGAGGATTTATTGGATTTCATATCTTATTCATTTGAGGATATAGAGATTCGCGCATTGTGAGAGATGAGGGAGAGTTTCTTAGCACTAAGTTTTCAAATTTGTCATATTTTGAGTCTTACTCTTTAAGATAAGCAAAAACAAAAAATACAAGAAAATATAAACACTAAAAACAAACTTTTTACTTCACTGTTGCTTGTCCAAATCTCAGATCAAAACGCAGGATAAACATTTTTGGTTTATTTAGTATTTACTAGCGAGATGGAGAAGTAAATAACCTCTGGCTCTGTTTGCTGGCTACATGACTTGGTGTGAAAAGTGAAGTGGTGCAGTGTATGCTTAACCTTCAAAAGGATACAATGAATTTTTTTTTATTAGGATATTAAATTTTTTTTGAATGTTTTAACTATTTTTTGTTTACATTTATTTCCAGGGAATTGAAGTTCAACAAAATATCTTGGACAATTGATGATATGACTGGTGTATTTTTAGGCCTTAGTCACTTGGTTAAGTTTAGTCTAGCTGCAAATCACATCAAAACTCTAAACAAAAAGGCCTTTATTGGCCTTGAAAAAATAAAAATATTAGATTTAAGTAGTAATAACATTACTACTATTCAAGAAAATGCTTTTGCACCAATGTCCCAAATAACTGAACTGCTTCTTAATACAACTAGTCTATTATGCGACTGCAATTTAAAATGGTTTCCTGTTTGGTTGGAAGAATCATCATTTAAGTCATTGAACACCAGTTGTGCCTATCCTGAATGGCTTAAAGGGATGTCTGTTATGGATATTCCACTATCTAATTTTACTTGTGGTAAGTTCTCAATTACAGTCTCTCTTACAGTTATAATGGTTTCAAACTTAATTCTGTTTGTAGATGATATGAAGTATTCCTTAAAATCAAGTGTTAGATGTTTAGTGGAATTTTAATACTTATATTATTTCTTTGGGGAGACAGTCTACAAAATCTCTAAATCTGATTCTCATAGAACTCTTGTAGTGTCTTAGCTTGAAGTAGATGTTATAGTAGCTCAAAGATAAGTATTTTGTCGTTTATCTTTTTTTTTCTTTTTCATTAAGTAAATTCATCCCAAAAATTGTTGTTTCATGTATAATGAAAAGGTCACTCTCTGGTTGGGTATACAATTTTTGGTCTTGATGTAGTGAAAGGAAAGAATCTCTTCACAATGATTTGGTCAGTAATGGGTAGGTCGGGTGTACCTAGGATTTTATTTCTGGGGAGGATATTACACACATTATATATGTGTGTGTATACGTATATATAAATTATATGTTTTATTTAATGTTAACCCCGCAATTCAAAAATTTCTCAACATTTGAAAGCGGTCACCATGTTGCTCATACTACCTTAAGTTAACAGGTGTCCTTTTTTTATATCCGTTAGCTGTTCATTAGTAATATTATGGTGAGATGGAGCAGTGGATTCTGTTTTTGCTGGGAAATTTTAGAGAAATGTGTCGGGTTGGATGAGTTAATCTCATATTAAATCAGCGGTGTAACTATCACTGTGCAGGTCATTGCAGAGCACAGGGACCCCTACATCCAGGCCTCACGTTGAATATGTCTAAATATTTCCTAACTAGATCTGTCAAATATTTAAAAATATTAACTTGCAAACATTGAGAATTTTTTGGGTAAACTTCAGTTTACATGACTTGGCTGTAAAAAGATGACATTACCTGCATTTGGTTCCAAATAATGTTACATTTTACTATTGAGGCATCTTTTATTGAGCAGATGCTGGAATATGTAGTGATAATAAAAAATTAGGTGCACTATATAGTAACGCGAATAGTGGGAACACAACATGATGAACATGCTGATTCGTCAACGTTACATGTTTTCACTAGCGAAGTGCGAAATACGAAATATTCATAAAATGTATTAGTGCACTAGTTAGAAAAGTAGTTCTCCATTACGTAGTTGAATGACGGAAGTGAAGGAAGTGATTGTGAACTGTGACCACTTTAAGAAACGTGACGAAAACTCATCATGACAAAAACTCAACTTGATGAAAACTGATAATATGGTATGTACATTAATGTGAATTTATGGTGATTATAAATGCTTATGGTCATTTTCCTAGGCTAAATTAGTGTATTGTGCACCAAGTGGTGATACGACATTTAAACTTGTTTTGATAATAAATTTCATTATTATTATCCATAGTAATAATGATGTAATAATATTATTATTATAAACCACATTATCATTATTTTTACTTATACTTCTTTAAGCATATTATGATAGGTGTCAATAAAATTATGAACTACATAGACAACTAAATCTGTTATATTGAATATAGTGTTTGGGTAAATAGGTGTCCATTAATAAATACAACTTTGGCTATAAAATACTATGTTAGCATTGGCAAAAATGTGAACTGGATAAACAATTGATTTTGTTTTATTAATAGAGTGTTAGGATGAGAACGTGTCCTCTGCTAAAAACGACAACTTTAGCTATAAAATACTATGTTACTTATTTTGAAAATTGAAAATATTGTGTTATAATATCATTAATCTTTATTATTATTAATTAAAGTGAATTTTTTTTTGCTGATATAGTTAGCATCTTCAGACTCTTAATTCAGAAGAATATTTTGGCAAATGTGTGCATGTGCATTTGGCAAAATATTCTTCTGAATTAAGAGCCTGAAGATGCTAACTATGTCAGCAAAAAAACTTTTCAAAAACTTTACAATTTTCAAAATACTATGTTACTTATAGATAAATTGAAACTATTGTGGTATAGTATCACCGATCTTTATTATTATTGTTAATTAATGTGAAAGCTTTTGAACTGCATTTATATCTTGTTTTCTTTAGAAATACTATTTTTAGGGTGATGTGTGGAGTATTTAAATTAGATTTCATAGTGATTTTGAGTGAGTCTGTAAATTACTGTAGGTCACTCAGTTGTGTGGTAATTTTGTTATTTATTGTTATTGCATATGTTTTCTATGTGGAGAATCATTTTGTAGTGAAATAATTTATTTAATTTACTTTTTTTGGTGATAGAAATGGCCGTGTTTGTGTATTTTGGACATAACTCTGTAAATAATTGTTTGTTCATGCTAAGTCCTTTTCAGAAATGCATCAAATAATGCCTAAAATATAATATATTTTTTTCCAAGGAAATCATGTAAACTGAAGTGGAGCCAAATTTTTAAAATGTTACATTCTTGTACCATTTTTTGAAAAAACTTAAATTTTTACAATAGAGATACTATTACATTTAATACAATTGATATTTGAATTTTAAATTGTATGTAAGTAGCACATTGTAAAGAAAGGTTCAGGATTAGACAAAAAATCTATACATATCAGGGTCCAAGCACGAACAGCCTTCGAATGAACGAGATTGAACATACCATTGTTATGAAACCTCAATAATCATGCAACTGAAATACCAAGTCAATGATGCCTATGTGGTGAAACGTTAAAATTTAAAACCACGCTTGTAATATTTCTAATAAATCGTAGTCTTCAGTTTGAAACCTAGGAGTTGTTCTTTTCAAATGCATTTTCTTTCCGTGTAATTAAAACTTTATAATTCTCTATTATAGCCAAAAATTTATAGAATAACACACATGACTAATTGTACTAAAAATAAAAGTTTAAATTTCATACATTTTATGGAGTATAGTTTTATTTTAATATCCTTTTTTTTGTGTAGGATATAGGACCTCGCTTTTCCTCATGCATTAGGGGCCAGATTTTCCCAGTTATGCTACTGTATTAATTAATCCTGTAGTGTTACTCTTCCGCTAGTTTGTTGAGTGAGATACTAGAGTACGTATAGTGGAGTGAAGCTTAAAATATTGTTTGCATGAAGTTGATTCAACACTCCTACAATCTTTTATTGTGTGAAACATTTTTAAGTCAATTGCTTGGAAGACTAAAACCATGCTAAAGACATATTTGGGAGGCTCCTTGGTTCCTTCAGTGAAGATTGACTGTGACACTGTTAAACTAATGTCATCTCATTATACATGTGATTGGGTGAATAGCTTTGTTCTAGAAAATGACTGTTACGGGATTGTTTTCCGTAAAAATATTTGTGTCTTCTGTAGTGGAAGTATGTTGGTGATTCTTAAAAGTCGGGGACAACTGCAGATGTTTTCTCACATGTAACAGTATCCAAGACTAGTTTCAGGAAACAGCAGTTTGGCAATAACAAGTACACTCATTAAGGAAAATTCGATCAAAAATGCAGGTCTTAAAGGTGGCATGAAAGAAGATAAGAATTTCATAAGTTTACTTCACGACTCCAAAATTAGAAGAAAAAAACAATCTTTTGAGATAGAGATACCTTAAAATCTAATAACTAATATGACGATAAAAACATGAAGTATGAGTATTTGAAACAAATATGGTGAAATCTCTGCATAACAGTTTTGTGTACTTTTCAGATGTGCTTTTGTATTTCAGATCCCCATTAAAATTTCCTATATTACATTTCACTTTTATGAACTCATTTGCTCAAGTCTATTTCATGATTACATTCTAAAACTATATGTAGGTTTCTGTTTTTTTAATATTTTTTAAATTTCTTTTTTATCTATGATCAGCCATAGGTTTTCTACAATGTACTTTTCATAGTATTTCATATTTGATTCTGTGAATTTTGGTGTGAAAAGTCATTGCATGTCAGGTCTGTGACCGCCGCCACATACTCCAGCTCCTGTTAGCGAACAACATTTTATACAGTTTTTACTTAACAAGTTACACTATTGTGGGAGGGACCGGGCCACTGGACATTCAAACAGCACCAGAGACCTCTCTCTGGCATGAGGATTTTCCATTCTCTCACCCATGTTTCATATAAGGAAATGTTTAAAGATTCACAATGCTGTTTTTCTGTTGTGGCTCGTTCAAATTCAATTTTTTTATAATCTTTGTCTTTATATTGTAATCAGAGTAAATAACTGTTATAAATGCCTTAACTTGTGCTCGCTAATGTGTATATAGCTTATACCATGACTTAAAATGCTTCAGAGGAACAAATGCTTAAGTGTGAAAGAAAGAGTGACTTTTGATGTTGATTTTGGTGTTTCCCTGCCTAATATGTTATAGTATGGCCACTTCCTGTTATAATTTCCGGAATAAGACATCTTTAGGAACCTCTAGCCTTACATGGACTTGTTTTGTTTGTTTTCTCTATTGGCAGAAGTTAAATGTCTTGAAATTTTGTAAAACTTTTAATCAACCCTCATTTATGTAAGAAAAAAAAAAGATGCTATGACATGGGTGATTGATTATTTGCAAAATTTTTTTTATATTATTGTTTTTTTCAGACGATTTCCCAAAACCTAACATTGTGGAGCATCCCAAAATGCAGACAGCTTTTAGGGGGAATAATGTAACTCTTTATTGTAAAGCAGCGTCATCTGCAGATCTTCCTATGACATTTCAATGGAAGAAGGATAATGTTGATATCAAACCTGTTAATGTGAAACAGTTCGTTCGAAGTAATGACGGAAAAGGGACTGAACAAAGTTCAGAATTTACATTATTAAATATCACTCAAAGTGATGCAGGAAAATATCAATGTGTTATATCAAATGAATATGGTACTACTTACTCTGTGAAATCCAAACTCCAAGTTTTTGGTGAGTTGATCCCAATATATCACAATGGTATTTTTTAAAATGTAAATTGCTGCTTCTATAACAAACCATTATTGTTAATTTTCTTAATTTGAATGCAAATTTTTGTAGTCTCATTTTCGTTTGATGAATTTCCTTTTTATATCTTTCTGTTGAGTCATGTATTAAAACAATCTAAATAAGCTGTTTTACACTGCTTTATATAGATCTGCCTAACAAGTCAGTCTACTAAGAGTTATTTAAAATTGCAGTATGTAATACTTATTTATGTTTTCTGCTGTTTCTTATCTTTTGCTAATAATATTGAACATTTCAAACATGAAGAGGACTCTCAATTTATCAATGTAATAACTCTTTAGTAATAACTCTTTAGTAAACAGCTCGTGTTCCAGCTTATGATTATTATTTCTATCAGTGGGAAGATTCTCTTTTATTGGATAAGAATTATGAAGTTTATTTTGTACTGGAATTTTATTTAAAGTTGAAAATACATTAATTTTGATTTTGTTTATCTAATCTAAAGCTTTTTTGCTTATTGATTTGTTTGTTTTAGTATTTCCTACTTTTGATAAAGTACCTGGTAATATAACTGCAAAATCTGGCAGCACTGCAAGATTGGAATGTGCTGCCTCTGGTTCACCACCTCCTCGAATATCGTGGAGAAAAGATGGTGGCAATAATTTTCCTGCTGCTCGTGAGCGGAGAATTAATGTTAACCATGATAATTATTTCTTTATTTTTAACATAACAATTGTAGATATGGGTGTATACAGTTGCACAGCAATGAATAATGCTGGATTGATAATGGCCAATGCCTCATTAACTGTATTAGGTGAGTTTTGTTTGTTGCAATTTTTTTATTTACCCCTCTCATTTACTTGAAATTAATAATTCAATAGAAAAGTTTTTTTAGAATAAGTTGCACAATCTAATAGGTATTTTGTTTTCAAGTGCCAATCGAGTCATTTTCTTAGTGTTTACTCATCAGACCATATAAGTTATTCAGTATTTTCAATATTAATGGGGCATTAGTTTTTACAGGTACATTTTTCATTTAAAATTAGAAGATATATATGAAATGTAAAAAGAAGATATTGACAGCAAGTGTTCATGAAATTGGATTTTACCACAAATTCTCTTTTTAAATTGTATGTTATATGTGGAAATTGTGTTCAGTATGTTGAATTACTTGGGAGTTAGAATTGTTGAATTTCTTGGGACCTTAGGTTTAGTCAAAAATATCTTTTGTATACTGTGTGTTTTAATGAAATTTTCTTTGTTGTCTTTCTCTTATTTAAAAGTATATTCAATTTTTTAATTGTTTCTAGAATCTCCATCATTTGTAAAACAAATGGAGAACAAAGAGACACCTGTTGGAGGTACTGTAGTTCTTGAATGTATGGCTGCGGGTTCTCCAAAACCGAAACTAGTTTGGAAAAAAGATGGAAGTAATTTAGTGGCCACAGAGAGGCATTTTTTTACTGCTGATGATCAATTATTAGTAATAGTTGGTACAACAATGGACGATGCTGGAAAATATGAATGTGAAATGACAAATTCTCTTGGTACTGAGAAGGGCTATTGTCATTTATCAGTTATTCCAAGTAAGTATATATCTATATCAGTTTTGCAAAAAATAAAAATGCCTAAGTAGTGTAGTCTTTCATTTATATATATTATGTCATTGGAAATTCTGTTATAGGTAGTGATATGACAGGAATAATAGTTATAACAGTTGTGTGTTGTGCTCTTGGAACATCAGTCATTTGGGTAGTAATTATTTATCAGACGAGAAAGAAAATGGGTTTGGTGGAAGTAGTAACTGAGAGTTGTCAGTATCCCAGTACTATGTTGCCATCAAATCTGAGTTCTGTTCCTCATCTCTATGTAGACACAAATTCAGAACATTCAAGTGGTAAAGATAGTGGCACTGGAGACTCTGCGAAAAGAAGCAGCGATGACTTACTTTTGGGTAATGATTTACCTGGAAGCTTGGAGAGTAAGTGGTAGACAACCTGCTATTCATTCAGTCTAGTTTTTGTTATGTCTACTTATGTTAGTGTGGTTCTTTCAGATGGGAACCATCCTAATCTGGAAGTGACAAATCATTTGTTACCTAAGGAGGTGCAAGTGAGGATTGATGAAACTACTCCTCCAGTTTTAAGAAGTAATTCACACTCCAGGAGAACTGATCATGACCGGTATTGTAAAGTTAGTTTGCTGTGTGGTGGCTGTTCACAGCGATGGTCAGCACCGCATGGTGTGGAGATGGAAATAAATAAATTGCCTCCTTCTTGTTCATACCATAGCCTGCCTGTTAGCTTAAGAGCAGAATTAGGTCAGGACAATGCTAGTCAGTTGGAAAACCTAGAAGGCATTCAAACTATTGACGAGGCTACACCGTGTGTTGCTAATGTGTAGTGCTTCTTCCTAGTTGTAGATATCTTAAATAGTGGTGTAAGTTACTGCATAGATAAAGCCCAAGGATTTCTATTAGTAGCTTTGTTTATATTCTGTTAATTAAAAATTCAACATAAGATTGTGATTAATTGCATTTATTGTAATGCTAAATTATTTCATATATTATGAGTTGTTTTAAACTCATCAATTGTGATGTTATTTCGTATCTGCAACCTTATTTCACTTTCCTCATATAATCTGAATTTTGAGAAAATAAACTACTATTTTAAAAATAGATAAATGGTGATGTTATTTTTCTTCTCATTATTTGATAAGTTTCCTTGAAGATAAAAACTGGTGAAATAGTCCTTTCCTAGTAACATGTCTTGATCTTCATTATGTATGTTTGATGTTATACAATCTTGTATGATTTTGTGTGATAAATTACATTTATCATGTTTTTTCCACACGACTTAACTCAATTTACGGTACAGTGGGAAACATTTTCAGGAGGCTTTACTTGTTCCTCAACTGAGTGTTACTGGATCTCTTCCTTCAAAAGAACTGTTTGTTTGATGCAACTCCTGATGAAATTTTCTCAGTTTGAACTTTGTAACTCAACAATTTTGGGAAGTTTATCCTTTCCCAAATGTTTAACCGTTCGTCAATCAAACTTAATAATTTTGTATCCTCTTCGAATTCGTGTTTTTCTGGCAAAAAATGTGCTGCCACCACTGAGTTTTCTATTTGTTCAAATTTGATACTCGTAAAATATTCTTTTTGTCAATGCTTATGTTTCTTTTTTGTTGGGTGAATCTATAATTTGTTACAATCATTACAATCTATTTTTAAAATCCCAGATTTTTTGTCAGAGGGTTCTTTTTCCTTGTAATTTACCTTTATCAAAATTTTAATAATGGATGGATTTTGCGGTACATTGAATTTTACAGTCTTGGAAGATTTTTGTGAAAGATGAGTTGTTAATCAGTTTTCTTGAATTGTAATTATTGCTTCACAATTTTTTAAGTTGTTACATTCCTCATATATTTATGAGGAATATATATTTTTTTATTATATATAATATTTAGTATAATATGTACCTTTCATGAACTCCCTGAGCCCCTTCGGGGCCAGTTGTGGAACAATCTAACTTTTGACCATTACGTTTAAATAACGCAAGTGAAGAACGACGGTAACGAATATTGCAAGTTGTATGCTGAAAAACATAAACTTTTCCTGTGTCTCTTGTAAGGTAATAACAGAGGTCACATGAAAACTGGGGTTACTTGAATTGTACGTCGGCAGACTTCTTTAATATATATTTTGTTCATGAACATTGGCAGTTGCGCACAGCTAGCCTTTTTTATATTATGGAATATTATTGTACGCTTTCTCTGCCGATACGTAAATCGATAAATTCAGAATTGATGTTTCTTATGGCTTTCAACAAATTCAGTTAATTTTAAAATCATTGTCTTTTTCTCCTCTGCTTTGGTAGCTAAGATATTTCTGAGGGTGACTCGCGTGAATGTAGGGTGCAGGAAAAAAATTGGAGAACTAGAGATGAAATCTGCTATTGATGAACAAGTGGTTACGGATACTGAGAATTTCTTTGCTCATCAAAATTTTTCCCAGTGTCTGAGGTCACAGTAAAAAATATTTTTTGCGAATAAAAATGATTGGCTAACTGTGACAAATAAAAGTTTTGCTGCCAAATATGCCAAAAAGTAACAACATTGGGTCTAGGCACAAACATGGAAGGTATTAAAATTTCTTTATGGCAAACGATCAAAGTACGAATTTGAGCAAAAGTAAAAAAAACAAACTTATGTCTCCACTGCAAAAAAAAATAGAGCATAAAATATGTTCCTGTATTAAGGTTACTATTAATACATTAACTGCTGCAAAAGAAAAAAGATACTAAGAAACGGTAGCATGCCACTCAATTATTCTATATCTGGATAGACACGAATGCGTACCAGTATAGTGTTTCTCAAATAAAAAGCACTGACTATTCTGAAGGATTTTGCCCAAGTGATGGTTACGGATTTTCACCTTGATTTTCGAGAAATATAACTTTCCTGTTTTATTATACAATGCTTCATACGGCGTCGTGTCCATTTTCTAATTGTTTGTACTAATTAGATCTTCAGGTTTTTTATTTTTCAAGAATGTTTATATTTAATGTTATAGCTTGTAGGGATCCATTCTTCCTATGTCCCATTAGCAACGCAGTGTGGAACTTTGTTTGGAAACATGGCGTGCGGTTGCTGTGGACGAATTATAGTACATTTTACATTAAGCGTTTGATGGAACAACTTGGTGTTATAAATCCATGCTGTCAGAATGTATATTTGACGCAGCATGTCCGGTAAGAGAAAATGGAAAATCGTGATCGGAATTACCCTGTCAAACATTAAACTATGTAAATAGTTTATTGGAATATTAAATATTTACTTGACTTTTAAAATTAAAGAAATATACTGTATAATATTTTCACTTTTTTATTTATCGGGCGACATTTTGCCAAACGCATCCCGTGCCGGCCCGTTCGATCGAAAGTGTATATTGCTACGATAAGTTGGACAGCCCTGGTTTAGCGGTCTTTTGCAAAAGACTTCAGGAAAGTAGTGGTGCCATAGAGTTAAATATAAATCGAGGCAACCTCTCTGCTGCAGATTGTCCTCGATAACATGAGACAAGATACTGAGAGAGGTCACCCTCTCGCTCGCACATCCGCTTGGAGGAGGTAAGGTGTTACTGTGCAAGGACTTGTGAGCAGCAGACAGCAGTCAGCGAGAGGAATCGAGTTCCCCCACCTAAGACGATGTGCGAGAGAGGCAAAGAAATATCTCATCGTTTTCCCCTCCGGACAGCCGGCGCGTAAGGCAGCTGGATCTATCTATCTATATTGTAACATAATTTTGAAGGGGTCTTTATACTGACTAATAGTACATACCTAGCCCACTTGGCCGGCTTACGCTGAACTGCTTGACTTGCCCCAAAACAATAAATTAAGGAAGAGTTGGGGTTCGGCCTGTTTTTATTTTCGTGAAATATACACATATCCTTTATAAATTTGTAATGTTTGGTTTCATTATTTATTTACATGAAAATACACTCCACCATTATTCAAAAGGAAACACTCCCCATCACAATATTGCCTCGGCACTCTCTCATTACAAAGTATCCCTCAAAATGCACAGTCATAATAATATACAATAATACATAATATATCTACTCTTTTTGATCACTTCAGACAAATAAAAGCTGGTTTATGGAATGTCCAAGTTAGTAATCATAAATCTAGACATTTTTAAACACAAAACCCATTTGCATTGGCTGTTTATCATTTACACCATTATTAATAACTATTAATTAGCGCCACAAGAGTCTTTGGCGTCGTCACGGGAACTTCGTCAGTATCCACTGGCACTTGATGCCAACTACTGTACGCAACAATTCATGCAATGACCTTATTGACTGTAGGCTTCACCTTCCACTACAAAACGTCGTGGCTCACGTTCGTACATTGATGAGTAGATGCCTTCCGCTACCATGATTCATGTCCCCAAAGGGCCTCCGCTCGTACGCTCACTGCTACAGAAACTAGGTAGCCCTCCGCGTGAAATGCGAGATGTCATTACTGTCATCAGCTAGCACAACTTGAGGTCGTTTCGGCTAAATGGCTGTAATACTGTTCATTGCCATTGACAGCTCGACAAAATGTTCATCATTCACGTAATAAAAATTTTCAACGTCACTCGCGCCAAACTAATTAAAAATTGCGGAGAAATTGCAACGCACTCGAATTTAAGCAGTCCGTTGCACGCCGACTGACGAAAACTAATAATTGATCAACTGATACAACTTATTAGAAAATAATAAAATGGAATTATCACCGGGAACTTGTCCAGTCTCATCCAGCCGGACTCTAAATGAAGTAGTCAATCGGATATGATAAAGAAAAAGACAAGCCAAATAATGCTAAGTCTCACAGACACTCAGAACTTTCATTGTCTGATCTATGTCATCTGATGTAATCTCATAATCGAATGTCTCTCCCTCTTGGAGCGTCGCTGCTCTTTGTTTAAATAATAATGTCCCCACTTCGTGTCCCAAATTTTGAGAAAACGACTCCGCCTCTTATGATGTACGTGAGTTTCTTTGACCAATGAATTATCACTTTTCTTTTCACGTGACACGCCTATGATTGGCTTCCTTCGCCGTGACGTATTTCAATTTTCACTAAATAGCGATGTTTGTTAAAAATGACGATACTTCTCTCCAAACCCTAGTTTTTTTCCATCCCTCTACAACTTTCTTCTTTCCGTAAAACAATATTGAATTTTGACAATGAACATCCCCCTGTGCTCAGACAACACCACTTTATTTCCAACGTGTTTGTCAAATTCAACTCGCACCTCTTCCCACTTCGAGTTCCAAAACGTATTTTGCGCGGTCGCTCCCCACTCCACTGGTCTGCCCAAAATCACTCGCCTTTATTGTTTACTCACTTGGCACGTGTCCCGGCGGTCAGTTGCTGACCTTCAGAGCCAGTAGCAGCCAGTTTGCCATACCAAACGGACCTCCGTCTATGTCTGCAACATTATTAGCATGCCGCGACAGCGTTAACGTGCACCGTTTGTGCAATTGACGGAGTTTGAGCGAGGGCATATAGTGGCTGGGTGGCCATTCCGCAGAATTGCGCAACACGTGGGGCGAGAGGTCTCTACATTGCATTGATGTTGTCGCCGGTGGTCAGCAGAAGGTGCACGTGCCTGTCAGCCTGGATCCGGACAGCTACTATGCACAGGTGCACGCCAAGACCGTCGCATCTTAAGAAGTGCTGTGTAGGACCACATCGCGATTTCACAACAAATCAGGAGTACTGTTGCTCCGGGGGTGTCAGCGAGAACCATTCAGAACCGTGTCCGTGAAGCAGCGCCTTGATCATGCGTGCCGTTAGGACGTCTTCTGCTCACGTCCCAACTTCGTGCAGTTCACCTCCAGTGGTGTCGCGATATGCGCTTATGGGAGGACGAATGGCGGCTTGTCTTCAGTGATGAGAGTCGCTTCTGCCTTAATGCCAATGATGGCCGTATGCGTGTGTGGCTTCGACAGGTGAGCGCCACCGTCTGGAGTGTATAAGCTAGAGACACACACGGCCAACACCTGGCATCATGGTGTGGGGAGCCATATCTTACAATTGCCGTTCTCCTTTGGTGATCGTAGAGGGAACTTTGAACAGTCCATGGTATATCCAAAACATTACTCAACCAGTCATTCTACAGTTCGTGCAGCAACAAGGTGATATCCTTTTCCAGCAGGACAATGCACGTACACATGAAACACGTGCCACCCAACGTGCTCTCCAAGAAGCACGCCAACTACTCTGGTCAGCACGATCCCCATATCTGTCCCCCATTGAGAATGTTTAGAGCAGGGACCGGATGAAACGTCATATTGCGCGTTTTGCAAGACCAGCAGGAAATCTGTCCCAAATGAGGCATCAGGTGCAAATTGCATGGCAGGTCATTCCGCAAGAGTACATTCGTAGCCTCTACGTTCGTCTCCATGGGAGAATTGCATCCTGCATTGCAGGGTACTAGCTCTGACATTTCGCAGGCCCTGTCGACTATACGCTTATGCGTATGACTATCGGTGTGATCGTTTGTTGTATACGTCCTCGTATACATATACACACGCCAACATATCGCGCGGCAACCCAAGGTCATGAGTTGGCACGCTTAGACGCTGCAGCACCGCGTCACCTGCCGACCACGCAGAGTCTCTAATCTGTTACGCAGTTTTCAGAGCGACTTGAGCATTTATTTTGTGGGTTGTAGACGCAATATTTTCTGCGTTCTATTCTACAGAATGATAATGAATGTTTTTTCGTTACTAATGCATTGAATCTTCCTTCCAGCAACCAACAGAATCATATGTTTTCCTTACATTATGAGATCTAGGTAGGAAGGTTCGACCCGGCTAGTGGCTCTAGAATTGGGGCCCGGGAGTCATTCGTGATCCCTAAGAATCATTATTCCAATAGTTTTGAATGTAGTTGAGGAAAAAGATATTTCTATCTATCTCCCCCCAGGGGACTTACATCTAGTAAGTACGTGTTTGGCGAACACGGGACCCCGAGCTGAGTCTGACATTACTTCCACTTACTTGTGCGAGGCTCCTTCCTTTCTCTTTCCTGACCTTCCTTGGTCACCTCTTGTTCTTTTCGATCCCGACGCTATTAGGCCTAGGGTATCTTTAATTTTCCTCTTCTTTTTTTATGTTTTAATAAAGTCTTCAGATATGTTGGGATTTATGTTTTGAGTTGTAATTCAGGAGGGCTTTTAGTGGGTATGGCTGAGTCATTCGGCGAGTCCCACACGCGGGGAGAGTCGTGTTGGCTCTCGCTAGTGCGTAACTGCATTTTCCCTCCCTGTACAAGTTTTAAGGGCTCTAATGATCTCGATGTTGACGAGCCCTAAAGCCCCACTATATATA
>NNCF01125847.1:0-91963 GCA_002313205.1 Laupala kohalensis | reverse complement strand
GGGGGTCTAAGTAATGTATATCATCACTTACCTCAATCTATTAGTCGACTTACGCAGAATCGCTTACTTTGCCCCATAAATATAAAACTAAAAAGGAAACTCTTCGGTGGACACAACTTATTAATTGCGCAATATCCATCGCTAGGCAATGAAGAAATCTTACGAACTGCAACACTAATGATGACTTCTACCAAAATGATTGTAGAAGAATATCATTGTCACTTGGTTTAACATTTGACTGGCGTAGATTCTTGTTTAGAGAAACATATATTGTCTAGAAAAACATATTAAGTAGATCAAACAATGAAGGGAATTAAATATGTGTCAATTGGAAGTCCAAAATCAAACAAAATATATAATGCGAAGATAATTGGAACTCTAGCTACGGTAAGAGCGAAAAAAACGTACCAGTGTTTTCGTTGCATTTATCGCTTTTCGAAGTGCTAACATAAACTCTCTCAATTGTCATTACTTGAACGTTAGCGTCGCGTCGCTTCTCTCTTTGCTTTTATTGCTTCATTGCTCCAACATAAACGCACCCGAACCAGTGTTGGTTGTAACTGTAAATAATGTTATTCTAGTTTAGTTGTGTACTAATACAAACGAGTTGGACAGAGTCAAGGATGCCCACAGTTGGCGATGTTGGTTACAGACGGCTCTTCACTTGGCGTATTTGCTTTATTTGTCCAAAACGGTCCAGTATTGAGGAGCTATTTGTTACTATTTGATCAACTGAGGCAAATAACACAAATAGCAACCACCCGTTTCCGTCTACTCGTCGGTTTTAGTCACCCATATTAGGATTCAAATAAGGCAAATATTTGCGTTGACCTCCACACTCGGTTCGCTGAGTGGTGCGCACTTGATTGCCATGACCAGAACTGTCGACATCAGTGATTCTATTACTGCGGGCAAGTCTACTACGGATTGGAAGAACGAAACAGTAATGCTATTTTTGGAATTGTAACAAGAGCATTCTTGTGTTTGGGAACCCAAAAATGTATGAGCTCTATTTTCTCTCTCAGCATTTAATGACGTGTGGGTCATTCTAAGAAATCCTTTTGCGGACAATGTTCTACGAATGTAATATCCAAAATTTATCAAATATCTTATTTCTTTCTCACCGTCATATATTTTTAAGTCCCACGACGATCGTTGATGCGAGTCTTATAAATATTTTTGCTTCTGCGATATCTACCGCATAATTCTGCGCTTTTGTAATTTGTCGAATTTCTCAGGCCAGCAGAAGAGCTATATGGATGAGATGGCGACAGTACTGAAAGATTCATCGGGATCATGTTATCGGTGACGTATTCCATCTCTTGTACTTTGTAGATGTGTAAGTCATTCGGCTGATGACAAATTTGGGTCGCGCGCGTATTATTTGTATGTCACAAAACCACTTTCAATCAGTATGTTTGTCCTGCGCATTATACGGTTTTGTGTGTCTCCCAAAAGTAACTGTAACCGCCATAGACTATAATACCTCATCAAATTGTTTTTTAACTATATTGAAGTAATGAACTTATTCTTCCGTGTACCCTACATGTGGAGAAGATATGTGACAACTTTCGGTCAGATGAAAACGGCGACGAACCGGGAATCGAAATGGTGTACAGTTGTGGAAGGCGAACGGGTGGTGTATTGGTTAACACCCCTGCAATCAATGCACGATTCTCGGGTTCGATTCCCGACTCGTCACCATTTTCACCAGACCGAAAGTTGTCATATATTGAAGTAAGTTTTTGTCTTTTTCTCAACAATATATTTCTCCAATATATTTTGCCAATAGGTTTTTAGGAAGAAGTTCAATAATCCGGATATTTGACTAGCCGGACAGGATCCAGTCCCAATTGATCCGGATTATTGGAATCCGTATAACTTTTTAATCTTAGATTCTCCAAAATACGCACCAAGACACATTAAATAGAGAATAAGTTGCGTCTGATATGGGAAACAATAAGAAGTTAATATAAAGCAAATGTGAACGATTAATGTGAAGAATAAATTGACATATAATGATCCCCCTTTTACATTAGTTATCACCCAGGTAATATCAAGGCACTTATCGGGGTCAATTCCCTTCTTGGTCTGCTGTTGGCACTAGGGCCAGCACAATGAACCCATTTCGTAAAAGGAATTTGTCCCAAGAGGTCTGTTTCTACCGCACCTTCAAGATTAGCCTAAAATGAGGCAAGACCCAGTTGGAGAGCTTTGTCTGTGTGATTTTCCCGTAATCAAATGGAATTGTTTGACTAGACAAGCGGAAATTGATGCTCACACACCGAGAAACTACGCCACATTCAGCATGAGGCACGCGGAAGCAACCCCTTTGTTCCCCTGTCAAAAAGGGTCACCTTTGTTTTCGCAAAATACCAGGGAGGTAATGTGGGCACACCTACAAAATACAAGGCAACTGACGAAATCTGAGACAATTCTTTTGTCGAAAGTATCGATGAAAACCGATGTAAAAGATGTATTTATACTTTCATGTACAAGATGTATTCATACTTCCATAATATCTATGGTAATTTCCGAGAACTAATATTACACCCTTTTGTGAAATAAAATGTAATCATTTCTTTCTTTTACATATTTTACCAGTTTTCCTTTCTCAAAATTTCCTTAAAAGCCAATACTTTACCTTTACCTCTCGGGTCCACTAAGTGTTATAAGGTCCTGTCTTATAGAGAAAAATAAGAAATCATCATTGTTCGGTATACACAATCCACTATAAACAAATTTAACTATATGGTTTTATTCACGATTGTATTTGCAAGATCATACAAATAAACTCAAGAAGGTAAAATGTCGATAGAAATGTTTGGCTCGTATGTTACAGAATTTACCCTTGCTTAGACACGAATTGAAATGTGTTGAAGTGTTGTGTGCCTACACGGGTCACCGTGAAGCGGGCCCATTGCACTCTTAAGAGCATCTGGATAACATTTCCGGGTGCTCAGCTGGCTCCAGGCTTGTTCGGATTGGCCTATTTGTGCTTGCTATGTATCGTCTTTGGGAAGTGGAACGGTGTGAAAGATCGCATTGGCTTGCGTTGGGTGTCGAAGTCGATACTGCCAATTGTTTCGGTGTCTAGATATATTGTATTAAGTGCATTTTATTTGCAAACCCATCCCGTATGGGTTGTTTATTGCTTGTGTAAACACAGAATCTTAAAAATCCATCCCAAGTATTGTTTTTTCTACAGTGAAAGACATGGCGGTTGAACCGTCCCTTTTAAATAGATTTGCTTCCTCTTTAGGAGCCACTGAACCAGCATTACGGTTATTAATTTCTATTTTGATTGGTGAGTTTAACCAAGAGTATAATACAAGTCTTTGTGTTGTGTTCTTGAACACCATTTGCATATGTGTGTTATTGAGGTACATATTTTGTTAATTGTGATTGTTTCAACTTCCAGCTTATCCATTGGGTTTTCTGCATCGATATACTCTGTATGGCAAAAGTCCTTTGATTCAGCATCTGTTTTTCTTTGGAAGTGGCTTATCGATTGGTTACTTTAACTATGGTATGTTGAAAGGCTACTTAATAGGTTTGTGTGCGAGAGGTAAAAACTTAATGCCTGTGCTATATATGTATGACACTGATTATTTTAATACTACATCATTTTTATGTTTATATATGTCGGCAAGACAATTAGTCAACATGAATTTGATGTGGATTATGAGGTGTTCTACACCTTTCAAGTTGAACCTTATATATATTTGTGGCATATCTTTTAATCCAAGAACTTCTGAGAGGGAATACTTACTTAGAAATTATGAAATTAATAACTTTTGAGTCTATATTAGTGGTGGTTTGGGTATTACTTTATTTGTGTGTGTAGTTCATTAGTTTGTTGGGCAGGTTCTTGACATTTGTTGTCATGGTCTCACTGTCTATGACAGGAACATTTTATCAGTGTCAATTCTTACTCTTAAATAAAGTACTTATGATATTGCTGCATTGAGTGCTCAAATACCTAGATAATGTGTAAATAATCACCAAAATTTTCAGATTGTGACTGCAACCTTTAACCACTGCCCAATACTATTGTGGAAAAATGACTTAAACTTATATGTAACATTTCCAGTAATTCAATCGAGGATTTGTTTATTTAATAAAATTTATCCATAAAATTTAAATTGAAGTGGATTTGTTAACTATGTAAATATCCCCTGTCCATTTTATATTGTAATGTTTTGATATACGAGAAATTTTTAAACTTCAAGCTGAGAGATTTCTGAATATTTCATAACAATCATGCTTATTATCACCTCTTTGTTTTGTGAACTACTTCCTTGAAATAGCCATCTGTTACAACACCAGTTAAAACATTGGATGTGGTGGGCAACAATTACAGTGAAACTTCTCATATCAGACATTTGTCAATAGCGGATATTTCTTTGTTGTGGACCCTATTTCATTCCCTGTCTCACACTTATTGAATTTATGACATTTGATACTTCTGAAAAGTGGACACTTTCTATAATGTATATCGACAGATTTCCTAGGCTCATTTTGGGGGAAAAGATTCTCTATAACAAAAGAAATGAATTGCCTAAAAATGTTTTCACATCGGTAGGGGAATGCCATTAGGTCCTTCTGAAGACACCACAGCTTGCCATTGATCAGATACAGCAAAAGTATTTGAGGGCACTTAGAAGTACAAGGAAACTGACTTTAGGATATCAGTAAAATGGATGAACAAGTTCATATTGTGGTGTCAAATTTCCTGTGTATTTGTATGTGGGAATGTTTGATAATAGGGATTGTTGAATGTAGCAAGCCATTAGAAATTTGAGATGGAATTATACAGGCTATTTAGAAAGGTTTTCAGTCTATACTTCTGTTGCTGGATAATCAATTTTAAACAATGAACGGGTTTAAGTTATGGAGGAAATTGAATATTTGTAACAGAGCCTTGTAAAGAAGTTTGAGAATTGGGAAAATTGGAATATTTTTCACTTGACCTATAAATTACTTTCAGATCCTACCTTTCAGTAAATATTGGTGCCCATGAATTTTTTATTGTTTTTCTTGTCAATATATTTTTACCAGAAATATAACAAATTTCAGCACTTGGTGATTGAAAATCTATGATTAATTTTGTTTCAAGTATAAGTATTTTATTAGTAGTGTGAGAATTTTATTTTCCTACTGAATGAATGAAATAAGGTCAGAAGGGCTTTTTTTCTACTAATTTTATATTTCCTTTCAGGGACAGACATCCTTCATTCCTTAGTTACAGTTATAACTGTGTATTTAATTATTGTAATATGTGGTGGAACTGCCCTGTCTGTCCTACTGGTATTCTTTTTCTCAATGGGATACCTTTTAACTGGTAAGTAAAACATTCCTTTTGATTGAAGATAATTTAACATTTTTACTGCATCTTGTATCATTAGTTTTATTACACTTTATCTTGAGTGCTGAGTGAATGATCTAGTGCAAGTTTCATTTTGGCAACTTCCACAATTTTACTCACCATAGTGCACGTCCGTGAGCCCAGTTCATTGGAACCTTTTTTATATTATGTTGTTGAAATTATAATACGTGTTCTAGCCAGCAGTTCTAGCCTTTTTCCTGCTGGCTAGAAGTTTCCCTTATCAGT
This sequence comes from Laupala kohalensis, assembly GCA_002313205.1. Lineage (NCBI taxonomy): Eukaryota > Metazoa > Arthropoda > Insecta > Orthoptera > Trigonidiidae > Laupala > Laupala kohalensis. The sequence continues at coordinate 86,349 of NNCF01125847.1, read as the reverse complement.
TTACTCATCAGAATGACACAGTTCAAGGTATATTTTGGTGTATTAGTGCATTTTAATTTCTCCCATTGCTTTTTGTACTGATATGATGACTAACTCAAAATACATATTGTTGCTAGAACTGCTGATTTGACTAGACAAAATCTTTAAATTTTTGGGAGAAATATTCTTGATACTACAACCATTAATTGCTCCCTTTTTTGGTTCAATTTTTTTATGTTTTAATTCAGCACTAAAAGTTAACATGTGGAATATCACAATCAAATTATATTAGATATGACGGTTGCCCTGATCATGATAAGTGATTTAAAATTGATTGTTTCAGGGTATTATTTCACTGGTACAGAAACATATGATATAAAATGGAGTATGCCACAATGTGTGTTAACATTGCGGTTGATTGGTCTTGCATTTGACCTGTATGATGGATCTAAACCAGATGTAAGTTCAACATTTATGATCATGTATAAAATCGACATATTTAAATATGAATATATCCAAAATCAACAATTTTAATAGTTTCTAAATGTTGTCTGAATTTGGTTTGCCTATTACATTAGTGTTATTGAGTTGTGATTGACAGTTGAACTTTATTATTTTAACAATATAGTAAGATGATAGTACTTTATACAGGATTGAGGCTACCTTGTTTCTTCATTATTAGTTGCATAAAATGCTCAATACCTCTCTAATCATTTGAAATTGTAGGTGTGAGCATTGGTAGATGAAAGTGACTAGTGTTCAGATATTTCCCAGTCTTTATACAGAAGTAAATACTGGGGAATAAGTTGTCTATTTTTTTCTAGTTGTGTAAAGTTGATTTGTTTCAAGGGTGGCTTTGAATTAAGTTTTCGGAGGGGGGTTCATACCTGAGGTCCACCCCCTCCCCCACCCCCTCTCCCATCTTTCAGGAAATATGGATTTTAAAAAACAAATTTTAGATAAAGTATGTGCATTTTTTAATGCAAAAAATGTACATAAAACCTCACGAAAACAAGAAAAGTAATGAAATATCTCAAAATTGAAAAATCGTGCACATAAAAATATGTTTTTCACTCGTAATAGTTCAAGCCAATTTTAGTTTTAGCGATGTGGTAAAGCCATAGAAGTAAGTGTTTATCCTCATAAACTATGTATATCTTAGTAATAAACATCACAATCCATAACCAAAAGGAAGTCTACACCTGGAAATATAAACTACATTTGTTTAATGTTTTTTGTTTTTGAATGAGGTGTGTTTTGTTTCCCATTACAAAATAATATTCTATTGTACATCTTACAATACAGATCTTGCTAAATACATTTTGGGGTTTGGAAAATCAGTTACACTACAATAGACTTCATCATTGCATAATTATAAGTTCAAGAATTCTTGAACGGAGTACATATATATGGAGCTCAATTCACAACATTATTTATAGATTAAAAATTATTTTAAGTACATAACTATTAATGTGTGAGTTGTCAGTTGTGAAAGTAGTTTTGCTCACATATTATAATAAAATAATACTTTTGGAAAAGGTATACCATAAATATAACATAAACATGAACACACTATTGAAAGTCAGCTAAACTTATATTTATCTTTCCTTCTGTGTTATTTTTGGTTATTGATTTCAATAAATTATGTATGCTAGAAGAAGTCTAAGGCTACTGTTTTGTATTAAGTAATGACTCAACCCAAAATAATAATAATAATGGGAATGTAAGATATTTTGGTCAAATATTTGTCTACGTATTTCTCAATATTTGAACATTTGGTCTTCCTTTACAAAAGTGTTTAATAATTAACCAGTTTAGTAATTAGTTTTTATTTTGTAAAATGTGTAGTTTATCTTCAAATTTGGAGAGAGCTTTTAATCAAAGCAATGATGTGCTTAAAATTGTACTTCTCAAAATAGAAACCATAGTGGGAAAAAGTGATAGAATGAAATATTTTATTTTTCATTGATTACCTTCTACTGTTGTTTAGTTAAATGAATATACTTTGTCTGTTGAATGTTGCAAAATGACATACCAATTTTTGATGATTTTCATTGTGACAAATGTTTCTTTTTGTGATTGACATGATGTTATTCCATTATGGGGAAAATGCCTGTGAATTCATATCCATTTTTCCGCATTAATATATAAATACTGAACTATCTGTCAGTTTGTTTGCTACCTTTACACAACTAAAGCACTGAACTGATCATGATGAAATTTGGCAAAGACATTGGTTTACAAGGGAATTTGGTTTACGTGTTCTGAAAAGACATAGGTTAACTTTTATTTTTAAAATGTGTGAAAAGAAATATAGAAAATGCTTTTTGACAATGAATGTCAATGGAGTTTGGAAAGAAATTCATTTTTAGAGAGGTATATTTGTTTACATGGCTGAAATGGTTAGACATAGGTAACAATGAATGGCAATATTGTATGCCTCGGAGAGTTCTACTAAAAAAGCAGTGACAATGTATGTCTTCCTTCTAAAGTTAACCTAAATTATTGACAAAATGGTTTTAAAAATAGAAGTGTTTTAATACTTCTAGTTAAGAAAGTGTAATTTAAGTTAGAAAAAATAGATCCTCATCAAATTCAATGGACTTTTTGTTTTGTACATATGACAAAAGTGAAAACTGTCTTTAAATCAAATAATTTGGATGAATAAGTTAGATTTTGCAAGCATGTTAGTTTCAGAGACCATCCTATGAGAATGTCCTCGAGCTGAACTCTGGAAATGGTGGGTCAGACACAAAAGAAAGTATTGGGTTGCAAAGATGTATTTACATGCCAGGGTATTTCTGTTGGGTGCCCACCTACAGGTTTGACTTCTCAGTGGAAATGGCTCAGTTTTCATTTCATAGCCATCAGGAGCGAATGGTGTGGATTGCTTTTCCTAACACGTAGATAAAGTTGCAGGTATCAGCTAGTTATTAAGGTAAATTTAGTTTGTGGTAGTTGTATATTTTCTCGTAAAATGAGGCATCATTAGATAATTGTTATTTATTGATATCGGTTTGCATACAAATCTTACGGCATACATTTCTCTTACTGTCTTAGTGATGGAGATGGTTCTCTCCCTCATCCTATTTCATTACTTCTTATCCCGATTCATCATCAAAAAAACATTACTCACTAAACTTAGTTATATTTTGATGAGTAACTTAAGTCTGATTAAAAATCAGGATTTTTCATGTTTAGACTTATTGTAACTTACTAATTGAGCACATAGAACATTACAAAATCTAAGAAAATAATTAGCTATGGCAAATGAGAGTTGCATTGAGGGGCGAGACTGTGCGAAGTATCTCTTTGTTTCTTTCTTCCTTTTTTTTCTTTCCAAATGTGTTTGTTGAACACCTATGCATTTTACAGGTCACCAACATGGAAAATGTATTCAGTGTATCATAGTTCTTATTTTGTACTACATAAATTGATACAACATCTTAATGTACAAGAAATTTGCAATTCACATGAAGGCCAAATTTGTTTGGCTTTAAAGAAAGAACCAAAAATATAATTAGCAAATAGTGTTTTGAATTGAATAAATTACCAGTTTTTAGGAATTTTCATTTTAATGCAGGGGATTTAAATACAACTTTAGTATTTTCTTACTACATAGGTGTAATAGGCTAGTTTTACAAACCTTCTAATAGTGATATTTGGCATGAATTGCTGATTTTCAAATGAGAACAAAAAACCTGAAATTTTCATGAAATATTCTTTTAGTGACTGTTAATTGACATGATATTTCATAATTGTTTTAATTATGGTGTATTAAATTTGAAATATGTGCATCTAGTAAAAACCAATAAACTGTTACTCCTCTACTGATGATATTGTCTGTCTAAATGTTGAAATCAATAGGCCATTGCAAAGGAAGAAGAAAGTAATATTTACTTAAAATAATGTTCCATTGGCGATAATTTTCTCAAAACCTTGTCCCTTCTTCCGACTTTTTTTTTTTTTTTGCCACTTCTTGCTGGACGAATGCCTGAGATCGGAGAGGTTGCAAAGAGGGCTGTCTCAATTGCTAGTTTAAAATCACATCTTGACCGGATTGGCAGCAAAAGAAATGTTCTAATGTAGTTCTGAAGGAATTAAAGGTATTTCATGTGTTTTTGTGTCTTTGAAACAAATATAGTAAAACTCAGCCAAAATTAGTTTTTCATTGCTTGATTTCATATGGGTTGATCCTTTCTGTTTTTACTTTCTTGTCGACATTCTTTAGAAGAAAATTATAAGTTACAATGAAGTGTACATTGCTACGGCATAAACAGCATCATTTAGTCTTTCTCAAGAATTCTTCCTTTTATATAATTATAGCTTTTGATTTTTCACATAGCAACTTCTACAACACATAGCAAATGGTTCATTATTGTTAACTATTAAAAATTATTCCATTATATTGTTTTTGTGTATTTTTTATTGAACTTTCTTAAAATGTAGTTTTGGAGGGGACAGGAGTAAAATGTTTATGTACAGTACCATGGACACATTTGTTTGTAATAAGAATACATCACAAACCCATTGAAATTTGAAGCTTTTCCTTTTTTCATAATAATTCAACCTGTTAGGATAACGTATCATGGCTTAGAGCAGCAAATTAAGACTTCACAGGTTTTGATGTTGGCTATTTTGAGTCATGATGCACATTTAATATGATTTTTGGAAGCCATTGCCATGTTTTTTTTTTTGAGGTTTTCCTCAAATTGAAATGGGTAAAGTTAAATTGTTAAAGATGTCAGCAAATATTTTGACTTGAAAATCTCAAGGAGGCAGAAGTAACAGTAGGTAAAAACAGGTCTTATGTTCCTCAAAATCTAAGCGGACAACTTTTATTAACATGATCTTGTTATTATGTTGTTCTTCACCTCCAAATTATACAAAATTGCTACGTTTAACTTGGAATGCTGTTTCCCTGAGGTATTTTAACACAAAAAAATTAAGTTGGTTGTGCTTGCTTATTAATACAATTAGCTGTTGAGAAAATTGCATATACTAATTCTTAACCATGTAGAATGTGTTTGAAGTGGTAATTCTTATTGGGCCATCTCCTTTTCTGCATGTGGATCTTCATCTTAAAGCCTGTAAAGGATTTTGCATTAAAACTTAAAACATTTACTTAGTTTGTTTGGGAATTCTTTTTAGACGGTGTGCATTGCTTTTGGCAGTGAGTATGGTTGGGTAGTTTTAGTATTTCAGTAAAATGCATACTCGGATAGGAATTTTAATTTCTTTTTTTGTATGTACTTGTTCTGAATATTTTAAGTAATTAATATTGTATTTATTTATCTGTCTATTGTTTCAACTTCAGGAATGGTTTTTAGCGTGTTAGCTCCACTTTTTATTATAATTCAAAGCTTATAAATTCTTTACGATTTTTGAATGCAACTATTTTTATTTATGTAATGTGATTTCTCAGTTGCATGAATTAGAAATGCACTTTTTTTCTCAACAAATTTAGTATTTTATTTATATTTGAAATATTTGCTTATTTGAAAATTGAAAGGTTTGAATGACATTTTGGTAATGACAAGAATTGAGTGATCATTAAATAATATTTGTGTTAAGTTCATGAGATCATTTTGGTTGATTAATGTCTTCTCTGGTTAGATCTTGTATGGACTCTTGAGATCCTAGGCCCAGGGGCACATGTGCTAGGAGGTAAACTATTTCAGTTGATAATAATAGTATCTTCTAAGAAGAAAATTGTTTAACAAGAGACCTGCATGATTTTAAAATTCTTGACTGAAATTATTTTAGTTGTTTACTCAGTGTGTCAATAATTGGCTTTTCCTTTTTTCCTGGTATTTGAGGATGATTACATGTTACAATTTTACGACAATTGTAATGGTTGTATGAAAAAATGTTTTGTCCATGAACACGTTTTTAAGGTACATTTTTTATAAGTATGGAAATACATTCTTTGTAAAGAAAAACTATGGGTATGTGCATACATAACAGTCCTACACATTGTTTGGGTTACTTTGAGGTGTGTAGGACCCTTAATTTTGACACTGATGTGTATTCAAAGCTATACAAGAACAATATATATAAGTTTGTATAGATGGCAACTTTCTAAATTTTAATTCTAATATTTTGACTCTTGTAATTTGGTTACAGCTTGTAAAATGATAATTTAAGAGAATCCAACATTTGGATACTAATTTACATTTTTCAATATATTGATCCATTCTAAAAACCATTTCAGTGATGGTTCTTTGACAATTTTTGTGAATGTCTGTTTTATTTTATTCACATTTCTCTCCTATGTTCTGGAATATGCTGTGTTATGATTTCTCTTTATTTGTCAGTCATTTAACTATAACTTGCTCTACAGAGATCTTTTAAGTCTCCCTCCTGCAAAATTTTTCTCCTTGGTTAACTCAATCTTTTTTCTGGTAATAAAGTATCCTGAGATCAAAACAGCTACCAGTACAGTGAAATCTAAGTTTAATGGACTTAGTGGATAATGTAGTGTTTTTTTGAACGGTATCTACATATTTCTAATCCCCCCCTCATATTCCCTTTAACACATACTAATATGTTCCACTTTTGTGAACTTGTTAATAGTAAAATGTTCTATTACGTAGTGTAGTGTTATGTAGGATTCTAATTTTTCACTCGTATTTTATCTATGTTCTGCCATATGTTCATTTGTATTTGTTATATAGAGTTTCTACTATTTAAATTTTGTAAAATTTTCTTTTTTATTCTGGGAATTTTGTTGTGAAAGATCCTTGCCTGTCTTACCTGTGACCCGATTGAGGTGCTGCGCCATGCGGCAGTTGCCAACACGATTACCTTTTCAATTGTTGCGAGGATATCTGTTACAGGTGTCTTGATGACACGTTGCCATGTGCATATCTGTCTCTGAAAAAAGGAACACATCTGTTGTCATGGTTTTTGAGTTTGCAGCTCAGAGAGAAATTTATCTCTTGTAAAATTTTTATTGATGTTAACTTAAAAGTTATATTGCCCTTAAAATACTTAAAATTTGCTCAATTTATAACTTAATGTACAATTTACAAATGATAAATTAACAATGTTTTATGCAGTACTTTCATTTCAACACAAAGAATTCCCTTAAGTTCCACCTCCCCCCCCCAGCAGTCGTGTGTGCTTGTGAATTGGATTCTTCCTTGTCTTATTTAGTTTTACTGCCATAAAAGTTATTAAACACTTACAAAGTAAAATTGTTTCCCTCACCTGGCTTGTAAAATCCTCCTCCTCTCCAATTTATGATGTTAGAAATTTGTTTGTGTAGTTTTTTGTGCGATATTGTGTCGGACTCATCATTTTCTTGTATTATCCGAGTCTGTTAGGGATAAAATGAGACAGAAGTAGGCCTAGATAAAAGGTATGATGTATAATAAATGCTCCTCATAATATAGCTTTAATTTTACCAAAATTGTGGTTTCAATATAACATACTTTTCAAAATAAAGTACAAACAGAATATTCCCATCATGAGCTTTATTCTGAGATTTCACTGTATCTCAAAGCTCCTTTGATTCTCTTAATCAATGATCTTATGTAAAGAGAAAATTGGTATGGTCTTTTGATTTGCCTGAGAGACGGTAGTGTTTGTACAGTGGTTAACTTTTACATGTTGCTTTTCAAACTTTAGAAAGTGTTCTGTTATAACTTTGATGATATGACAGTGACAATTCTTATATTTTTTTCAGTACTGATGTGTAAGTGGTTTATGTTTTTATTTATGTTCACAGCAAGAAATTGATCTGCAAAACAAATTCTTGCTTCTTGTGAAAGTTCATCTCAAGATAATGAAATATTATTATGGGTTTAATTTTCTCTTTTTTTCTTATGTATCAATATATTTCTCATATTATTATATGAGAGTACATAAATGTAATGTCAATGGATCCCCAATATTTACTCCCAAGGAAATCATGGCTAGACTTAGATTATCATTAGTTAGTGCAAAAAAGTAAGAATGAATAAATTATTTTGCTAAGTACCATGTGGTGATTGTATTTCTTTTTAAGCGAGATGAATATGGTATTATTCTAGATTATTCCAGTCATTAATATTTTATTCATCATATTTCATTGGGCGGTGTTGAAATTGAGTATGGTGTGTGTTTACTTTTCGCAAAATATTGCTTCAGTGAAATAAAATACTTCAAAGAGAGTCTTCATTCCTGAAGGTTTTTTTAAGACTTAAATTATTGGAATTAAATAATCAGATAAAACGGGTGGATTGGTACGAACTTAAGAGGGAGAAAAAATATTGTGGAAGTGTTGTGATATTTTTAATCTATCTGGTTTATTTATGTCTGTTTTTTCTTGTGCTTGCTATCTTCCTTCTTCTCTTTGCTCTCCTTTTGAAAACAGCCTCTCTGTCTCTGTTCAGCTGATAACTTCGGTAATTTTTGTTGTGCAGAATCGAGTAAGGATGAGTTCTGACTGGCAGATGGGGCAGAGCTCATTGATATTCCATCCTGTGCAACCTTAGCCAAAGGTTGAATAAACTGGTGTGGAGAAAGGTATCTTTCTTTAATATAAGAAGCCTTATTTGGTAAAGAGGATTGTGTGTTATAACCAATTTATGGAGTTAAATAAGGCATGTAAGATGTGCTGTTCTCTGTTTCAACAATGTGTTATAGAAGTGGATAAAAATTTACTGTTTTTATGTGGGTTAGTTGTTTGGTGTGGGATCAATTTTAATTTCTGATGGTGTATTTTTCTCTGTTGCGAAATGTTGCATATGTCATGAGGAAATAAATCATAAAAAGATTTTTTCAGGCATTATATATTTTTATGATCGAGAGAAGTTCTTTTGATGAAATTTGCTTCATCGTGTATTGCTGCTGTTCAGAGACTGATGTGTATGGAATTCTTGTCATGGATTGCATGTCCCGGGGGTTCTGCATGTTTCTTAGTTCTTAGTAGTTTTTTGTTGATCTAATAATTATGACTTCACATGATATAGTTTCATTCGTGTTTTTATTTAATTTTTAGTAAGATGTTGATGCTATTGTCAATTTTGGTTTAGTTATGTATTGAATTATCCATGCATTTATATAATGTTATGATTTTTAAAAAAATTCAACTTGGAATAAATCTGAATAAGTATAAGTAACATGTAGCTACCTGTGATGTAAAAATTCTTCAAGAACTTATGCAGGAGTTGCCACATAAAGTATTAATTTGGTTTTGTCAGCCTAACTTTTTGGGAGTTATTATTCCCATTTTCAAATACTGATGTTTTCATAATCCCCTGGTGGCAAATAGGCAGATTCTAAATTAAATTAGAAAAGTATTACTGTAAATCAATTCTTGTAAAAGCAGGTTAATGCTTTTCCAAACCAACAATTCAATTTGCTTGGTAATGCTATCCATTAAAACCATCTCCATAACAATTTCCTTGCTTATCATCCCAAGAATGAGCTGTTATCACTGAATTTTCTGTTATTCCAAATGTAATGTGCCCAAAATATTTGAAGAAAAGAATAGTTAAGGCCCATTAAATTTGGATAAGCTTAAAAATCACCTCTTGCAGCTCATTTTTGTGACAAGGAGTGTAAGATTACCGAGGAGTTGATAGTAATGAATATGTTGACAAGCATGTGAAAATGGTGACGGACCAAGACTCCCAGAAGGTCCCAAATTCAAGTCCAGCCCCTTCGCCATTTTCTTCTGGCCATTGATGTTACATCTACTTTGCCACAAGTATGTATTCAAAAGTTAAAATTGCAATTCAATTGTTGTTTGGGAACTATTGTTTGTCTGCTTAGTCAAGAGTAGGCTTAAAAATTTTCAAGAGCCATTAGGTATGATTTGATTTCAATATCCATTAATTTTCAATTTGGAAATGTTTGATCAATTAGCAGTAATTAAAAATTAATCTCGTGAAAATAAAAAGAGAATAATTGGGTTAATAAAATAGGAACAATATATCACCACCTTGTTTGATGAGGGTGCTGAACCTTCGTCTACCCTAAATCTTTTACAGAGTTATTGAGGTGCTTGTCAAACTGGTCTTTTACTCTAGGATACTAAGGAATATCTCTACAGCAACGTAAAACCACTGAACTCTGTTTGAATATGTTAATAATGAGTAGAATCCATTAATTATGTAACCATGTGGACATTGTGAGATCTAAACAGTTGTTATTTTAGTGTACACTTAGAACAGAATTTGCAGACTTTTTTGTCTTGGAAGACGTAAGGTGCACATCATAGGCTCTACAATTTCAATATTGGTTTCTATGTAGTAAGAAACTGTGGAATAGTTCTTCAGACACTTCAAAATATTTCTCAAAGTATGGTGATGAATTTAAGTTTTAGGAAATTGTTCTATATTTTTTCTTATGGCAAACTTATTTCTTTAGTTAAACAAATTTGTAGTTATTTTTAGGTGACATGAATTGCGACATGTGAAGGATATTATGAGATCTCTTGTTCCTTGTTGGATAAACAATGGTGGTGTACTATTAACCTGAAGCAGATCTACAAGAATCTCCTTTATATCTCCCTTTTGTAATTTCTGAATTTTTTCTTGGGCCTGTTTTTACATTGATGAATTTTATGCACTTTCTACATTTTTAGTCTTTTAATATTGTTGCTCTCATATGAGTGTTTTCTCTCCATCCTATGTTTTTCTTTCTTTCTTTCCTTCCACAACACTTCATGTGTATCCCCCCCCGTTCATTTTGTATGATGCATTACTTTGCTTTATTCCATTTATGGTGCCTGTTTAAATTCTGTTCAGTATAGAGCCGTCAGGTGTCATATCTTTTTTTTTATTCGAAACTTACATGCTATTGTACCTAAACTAAACCATTTTAACCTGTCTTTTTTACTTCATTGTACAATTGGTGGAGGGGGTCATATGTATGACGCATGCCTGAGTAACATTTATTAGACTTGATTGGTAGGTACAGCACGTGCTTGCTTGCATTAACTTTCTAGTGGATGTTTATGTACCACTTAATTTTCTGTATTGTTCTATTGGAGTCTTTCTTTTATTTTGCTACTTAGTGAAAAAACTTCTTGTTAAAATTTGTAAATCCTATTAATGCATTTTTCCTATGGGAAGACTTGAGAGTTGTGTTTTTTCTTACTTTTTCCATGTCTTGATGTGTATTAATGTGCATGTTTGTAGTTTGTTTGTCAAAAATTTGTTTTATAGTGAACAAAAATGCTTATGTTATTCAGCGGGGTATCTTATAATTTGTCATTTTCTTGTGAAATTGAAGTGAATTTTGAAAGTAGTACTTCTAATGCTTTTTATGAGTGACATTTATTTATTATTCTTACTACTTAATATGTGTATATAATGTATTTTGCATTTTAATGTTGACTAGTCACTTTATATGCTTGCTTGTGTTATTTGTTTATTAAAATAATGGAATGTTTTGAATTAGGAATTTTTTCAGTTGGTTGTATTGATTTTTAATATTTCATTGTATTTTAATATATCATATTGAAATGACATGTAAACTTTTTCTTAAGTTTTTCTAAGTGGAAGGTTTCTGAAGTTTTCTAAAGTAACTAGTCCTGATCATAGGGTGTTTTGAGGTTTGGTACACATGTTGAATGCTTTGAATTCTGCTTGTTTAGACAAAATATCTTACCTTTTTATCTGTATAGGTTGCTGTTTGCCAGACTTACTTTCTATGCAGTTTTGTGAATAATATTTTTGAGCGTATAAGTACAAGGTTGTTACTGCAGCTAGTTAGGCTTCAGAATGGTATACTCTTATTGATATACTCTCTTCTTCTCAATTACATTAAAATTCTTGGTATCACTCATACCTGAGGATCACCAGTACAGCGGGCATCTCAATGAAAATTCTTACCACCAAAATTATTTTAAAAAAAATTATGGTTTGCCCTTTTTTTATCATTCTTCCTCACAAACAAAAAAATGAAATTCCTCTTTTATTACTGACAAATTTCAATATTTAAATAAAATTTACAAACAAGCAAAAATTATTAACTTACACTACAATTCTGATTCTGAAATTAAATGATTTTTTACATTTATTGAATGTTCATTCTTTTCACTTTTTTTTCCACTTCAGACCACGTCATAAATGGACATAACAAAATGCACGTGAAGTTTATGGTTTACTTCCTGCTGTGAGAATCACAACTGAAATTGTTCCTCGTATTATTAAACATTAATTCTTTCGTAAGACATTAATTTGACAATCTATTTATCATCTTCTTTCATTTACATAATTTCATCATAAAGCATTTTGTCGGGGCCAGTCTATTTACAAGTTCTCCAGCCAGGACAAATCACAATGACGTTTAGAATTTACAAGTTCATAAAATACATCCTTTTCGGACGTAATATTCAGAAACACAATCACAGAATCTGACCACCTCCTCCGAAGGGTTCTCCGCATAGACTGCCTTCCACTCCACGGCTGCGCTCGACCACACTCGTTCTGTCTATTCGCGTATCTATGCTGCGTAGTATTTCACTTCCCCGGCGCCTTACATCCGTTCACCGCGTGAACAAAATTACTTTTACTACGCACAGCTGTTCCGTCTCTTTCAACCACGTATCGTATGAAATGTTTCCTCGATCGCGACTTATGACTAGAAACTTTTCGATAACTAATGAAAGTCCATCATACGCGATTACGTGCAAGTGAAATTGTACAACTAAGCATCGTCATTAACAACTGATCGGATAGAACCTTCTGTCCTCGCACACTTTTATCGAGTGACTTCCGTGACAAAAAACCGGGAGGTCTCCTTGTGTCCTCGTCGTTGACAAAATATCAAGAGAGCTTTGCTTTCCTTCCTACCTTCCAGGAAAGCCTTTCCCCTACTCCAATTTTAGTCCCTCTCTCATTGTACTTTCTAGACCCAATGATATTCTCCGCTGATTTCACGCCTTCGTAACCTGCAGCGCATTTCATTCAGTTCGTTCGGAGATTCAAATGTCAATGTATTTGTATCGCGCGCACCGTTCGACGTCGCCTCTTCTTGGAACTAAACCAGGCGCGCTCCTTTCAAATTTAACTTGTCACAATTAGGATATCTTTTCGTATAAATTTGGGACTACGATGAGATCATCAGAATAAAGACTGAATGATCAGGATGCTTGGGAGATACGAATGAATGAAAATTGCTTACCCGACGTATTTCAGAAATACACTATCATAAAAATGTTACAAATTTCAAAACACCCCATGTAGTGAACTGTTATACACATTTCCACTGCGAAGATCCTCAACATTTATACTCTTTCTTCATACTTGATGGTAAGATGAGAAAATGAAATTTGTTGAGGTGGTGTGCTTCTCTAGTGAAGTTTTCTTAGTGACTTCATAGCACAATAACATTTTCTTTATTTATTTGATATATATCCATGTAAGGACAATTGCTTTAGTGTTCATTCTGCAAACCTAGATAAAACTTACCATATTTCAAGGTTTTGTTAAATTGCTCTTCTTGTTGTGTAAAAGCATTGACAGAGTGCGGTTAGGGGTTAAAGCTCATACAGATGTGCTAATGTCCTTAAGTTTCCTGCTGTTCACCAGTTTACACCAGTAAAATCACACATCTGGATGAGGTATACAATACCAAGAAGAATTCCGTACCAAAAAGTACTACTCAACAAAACATTGACATGTGGCAGATTTTTTCTGGTTTTAGAAAAAGAGATGAAATCTGCATGGAATCTTACTAATGAACATATCATTTCACTCTTTGTCTACATATTGCACAATTGTGGCTATATCATTAGCCAGTGTGGAATCTAAAGACACTTCAGACTATATTTGCCGTGCATTTATGCAAACCTACAAGACTTAAAGTGTAGAAAAGATGCTTAGATGGAATTTTTTTAATTTCACATTCCACCAAGCTGATTTTTGAGTGTATATCAAAAGATATTAACAAAAGTTTTGTAATTTTCTCCATGTTGATAAATAACATAAATTATTTACTTGTTGTTCAAAGTAAAAATCAGTACCTTAAAGGAAAATTTATCATACAGTATATTCCCCTCTGGAAACACTCCTTGAATGTGCATTTTGGAATATAAAGATTAAATTAAAGTACATAAGCGGAATGAAATTATTTATTACATACTTCTATAAAATGAAAGAACTGTTGAAGTAGTCTGCCTCAAATTAAATCATATCTACTCTCGAATACTCTCCTACCATTATAGATTAGCCATCATAATCTGAAACAATGTCATGACCCCTGAAAAGAAACTTAGGTAATTAAATCCATGTGTATGTTAGATAGAAACATTTTTCTCTCATGTTTGTCACAGGGAAAATGTATGTGATGCCCACTTATCATTAATTAATGTGAAAATTTGCTTGTAATTTTTGTAATTTGTTTGTGAAAACCAGTAGAAGTATTTTGATTTTTTGTTAATTTTTTTGAATCCTTTTGAGCACATTTGATGAATTTTTTTTCGGATGTATGAGAAGTAAACCCAATAAAAATTGGAAAGTCAAGCTGACCCTATTCAACATTTTTATGAAAGTTCCGACAATGCTTCCTCTATCATCTTTTTTTTAGCATCTGATCCTAAGATGTGGCTTCAAGGATTGTTATTTGTGTATGGCAGTCTTAGGTGTGGAGTCTTTGTAGTGCATGATGTGGTGTTGATGAATGATTTTTCTTGATAAAATCCTTGATGTAAAGTATATTTTGAATTATGATTTGTTACATATTTGTGGGGAGAGCATGCCAACTCTTGGTTGGTTTTGGTGAACAGGACAACCAGGTTTTATCGTAAACGTTCTGTGTATTTTGTTACAGATTGGTGTCGTATTTGTGGTAGGTTGTTGGTCATTAGGATTGGTCATGTTTTAAATTATTCCCCTTCTGAAGCGGAGCCAGATTTTTGGTCCAGTAGTACACATATTAACACCTAATGGAGAGGACAAATGCAGGGATGAGAGGAAAGAACCAAATTTGGTTGTTCCGTGAGGGGTGATAAGTAGAGCCTGAGCAAGAGGTGAAATTCAATCCTCCATAGATTTCTGATTTTTTTACTCCTTACTGAATTGTTATATTGCCACAAACTACTGAGATATTGTTAAAAAGAGGACCTGATCACTCTTGGGAGTTTTTCCCCTTCCCCTGCCACGATTGTAATATTGCTGTAGTAAACTCAGATATAACACAATGGAGTCTATTTAGTTTGTAAACACTCATATAAATTTCTGCTACTTACGTCCTCTTAGATGTTCTGTCTTACTAATATGATACATCATTCCTGAGTATAAGTTGAGAGATAGGAGGATAATTTGATGTTACCATAATTAAACATTAAATGTTACACCATTTATTATCTCCTAAAATGGCAATAGTCTGTGCTTTGCCAATGAAGTCTGCTGTTGAGCATCAGAAAAGAGAACACAATTTATGTGTGAGCTGATGGTGGGTGTGAAAATGTCCCTTTTCGAATATTTGTTGAGTTAAATTACCTAAATGAATAACTAAGTGCCAACTACTCACCCAAGATACCCTTATTTTCTTTTATCATTTTTTGTGATTATTTGCACTTCCTTGCAGCAATAATTGTCACATGTTCTTTGCATCTGTCAGAGTCCTTTAATTGATTATACTTTGTGAATGTCCTTAGTGTTTTTCTTCATCTTTTTGTTTCTTTTCTTCCTGTTGATAAGTATCAGTATCCTAATATTGATAAGTTATTCTGAACTTGTGGAAAAATTGAGCTTTCTAGGTCCTTGTTTGGATGACATTCTCTTTCTGGTTTTTCCGAGTTTTACTTTAACTTTCTCTGTATGTGCAAACTCATTTTTGTTTGTTTTTCTAACAAGAAGAAAGTTTCATGTAGGTGCATCAACACAGTGCCATGTATAGTATTTTCATAATACAGTCAAGTGTCGATTATCAGTTATCCAAACTGGCATCATAGAAAAGAAAAGTAAGAAAATTAAATGCGACAGTGTCTGTTTCCATTCTCAAAATGTACCAAGACCAGTCAGCTCCTCATTAAGTGAATTTTGATTGTCTGAATTTTTGATCATGTGAACCATCCCTGATGACATAAGTTCAGATAACCTACTCAACTGCATATTCGTAATCCAATCCTTCTACATTCATTTCCTTCAGAACTTTACACTTGCATGGCTGTTAACTGAATGTCTTCGATTCATGATTAATTTTGACTGAACATTTCTTCTCTTATTTAGCAAACTTTCCATTATTTTCAATTATTGTAATCTGTTTCCCAGCAGCAAAAGTTAGTTATTTTTGGAAATAGTGAAATTTAGTGAAATATTGGCATAAACCAATTTGTTGTACAACTCACTTTACTTGCAGACTCTCTCTCCTTAATATTACTAAGATTGATCTGTCATGAATAAGCTTTCGATTCAGCTGGAGTCGTCAGCAAGGTCATTTCCCTGATTTTCTGATATCAGTTGTATCTTGCACCATTTACAAAACAGGTTAAAAGAACCCATACATTTTTCATTGTTTATTCCATGCTGTGGGAAAAATATTCCTGTAGTTCTTATCATCTGCTTCTCGTTGTTATCTTGCTCAATAGCTCGTCTATAATCATATCACACCAGCCTGCACATTAAACTAAAGTTAATAAAGCAACTGAAGCTACTTGATGCATTGTGAATGTTTGAAGATGTTAATTAAACAGTCTTGACAACTTCAAATGAAGTTCTATTTTCTCCCCTATGTAAATGTTACTTAGTTAGGAATTCTTGGAAGAAATGTGTATTAAGTCAGCAAAATGTAGATGTCAATATTTTGAGAAGTGATGGATTTTTACTTAGTGGTTATTTTTGAGTTGGAGAGATGAGTCTTTTAAGAGGGACGTCTCCTAGAAACTCGATGATCTCAAGGTCTAGAGAAAAAAGCATATTTATATACTCTACTATCTAACCTGAACGTATGATACAGAGATTTTAACAGAAATGCTGATTTTTTGGGACAGTCGTGTGAAAAGATTTTTAATATCTTTCCTCAATGAGCAGTGTTTGAGCATTAAAAACAGCTGTTCCAAAATCATTTGTGTTATTTTGAGCAGTTCTCCATCATAGTCAATGGCTCTTTTTAGTATGTTTGTAACCAGAACAAATGTGCGTTCCTTGTATTTTAAATAAAAAATTTGTTCATGTACCATCCTTTGCAATTATTAATGTAGAAAAAGATAAGGAAATGATTTCAAAATATTAATCAATATTCAGACCAAGTTTTATTGAGCACATT
Organism: Laupala kohalensis; assembly: GCA_002313205.1. NCBI lineage: Eukaryota > Metazoa > Arthropoda > Insecta > Orthoptera > Trigonidiidae > Laupala > Laupala kohalensis. The sequence continues at coordinate 69,162 of NNCF01125847.1, read as the reverse complement.
CACATCAACCCCTACACCTTCACAAAAACAATACTAATCAAGTGATGTGCTTTACATTTTGTGGATTTAAGTTGTCCTGAACATGTACAGTATCAGAACAAAACCTTTTTTACACTCCCTTCATGGAGAAGTTACCTTCAGTCAATACTTTTTTTGACAAATGTTTCTAGGCAAGTTAGTGAGTTAGGCCTATGATGTCGAAGTTGGGTCAAAATTACTCATCATTTTTCATTCTGTTCATAAGATGAAAAATTTCACAATGGATTATGAAATTTCTATCATCCATTCACTCTGTATTAGGCAAGGTAATAAATTGTGTATAATTATTTAGGATAGAAGCAATCATTTAGTCTTATTAAAGTTCAAATTTCAGCATATGCTCATGCTCATGCTCTGCTCTTACAATATATGCACTCTCAGATTCCAAGGTTGTAACTTTTTAATATGAATAATACACAGAATATGTCGTGGTTGATCAGTAAAATCAAAAACACATAAGAACAGCTTTGCTCTCTTAGACCTATTGGTTTACTCAAATAATTGGTCCCAAAATAATTATGTTGCTCGATAGTTTGGGGTGCAAAAATACTTTATCTGTGGTGCTTATGAAAGAATGTTTTAATGGTTATTGAAGTGAACATTTCTCGGGTATGAGTTTCATTTCAGTCACCATTTCATTATTTGATGTGCACTTTGCCATTTAATTTTAAACATTTAATTTTATAGTAACAACAACAACAACAATGACTTTTTATTGTGATGATGTCTTGGAAGATGAAGCTTTTTGCTATGAAATAAGTTAACCAGGTAATCACTTTAGCATTGTGGCTTCTTTGTATTATTTGAAAATACTTCTAACGACATTGGCAAGTGACTGAAGGATATGTTGAAGTATTGAAATTTGTAGATAACAATTCCCCATGTTGTAGTCATCGTCTTTATAGCTAGGTGATTAATCCAAACTGTGTTAAACTTGATTTGTATGTGTAACTGTGATTTCAAGTTGTCTTGTACATGGTAATTCTATGTAAAGCATTTTTCTGTACTTCATTTCTTATTTCTGAGAAATTAACCAAGCAGTTTTGAAGTGTTTATTATTGCTTATAATGTATATAATAATAATGTATAATATAAATAAGTTATGTGCATGTAACTTATTACATGAAGATGAAAAGAATATTAAGTAATTGACTCTTAGAACGTATTTACTCGTACTAAGTATTTATCAATAGTTTTACTTTTAAGAATTGTGAAGTGCATGCATTAATTAGTGAAGTGTCAAGTCTTGCACTTTTTACAAGGCTTTAGTTTTTGAAATATTTTGCTCATTTTTTATAGGAAGAATTATCAGGTGAACAGAAAAAGATATGCTTAAGACGAAGTCCGTCCTTTCTTGAAGTTGCAGGCCATACGTATTTTCCATCAAGTTTTCTTGTTGGACCCCAGTTTCCTATGCGGCGTTATTTAGATTTTGTGGAAGGGCGCTATGTAAGTATTACCTTTTTACATTTGTATTAATGAGGTACGTTTTCTTTAGTAATTTTATACATTTTTATTATTGCTGTAGAGGAAGCTTCTTTTATATCTTAAAATTTATTGTTTTATTTATGTCCACAATCATGAGTTCAATATTAATTTACACTCTTGTAATTCAGAAGAAAATTGAAAGTCTTGCAATTTTGTTTTGTGTGCAAATAATAATTTATAGCTCGACTAGATGTATACAAAGTTTTAATTTCTCAGAATTGCACCTGTTTAAGTATAAGTGAAGTTCGACTAAATATGCATTGTTTTTAATGCCATCACATGTTTTAAAGATCCTGTATTTAAAGTTTCTTGATGACTCTTAAAAAAAAATTACTACTTGGGATATGTTTTTGAAACGAGTAAACCAAACACACCTAACATACCTCAAAATAATAGGATTGAAGATAATTGTAGAACTTGGCTTATAACTTCATGGGAAATCTGCAAAGGAAATACTGTAATCATGCAAAGTTGTGGGAAAAATGAAAGATTTGTATACTTGATTGATTATTGCTATTTATTTTAATCATAGAAACTACTAATGTATGGTTTTCATAATAGAAAATACACTGGGTTTATGACAGTACTTTTTACTTTCAGACTCAGCCAGGAGAATTGCCCGAATGTATCCCTTCTGGAATGAAGAGATTTGCTTTGGGATGTTTGTACTTAGGCATGTTCCAGATCGGAACAATTTTCTTTCAGGATAATTTCTTACTTACAACTGCATTTCATGTAAGTAAATATGAATGACCCATGAATTTGAGTAATTTCATGAATATATTTCATATTATTAGAGATCAGTGGAAGGGGTTTTATTTGTTGGTAAAGCTTAGTTTAAAGTGATTTCAGTGGGTGAGGAAAATCGGCTGTGTTATCACATGTTAACCTATCACATACTTATCACAGATAAAAGTAATGAACTCTTTTTAAACTTTTAACACTTACTGTATAAATATTTACACTAAAATGTACTTGAATACAATTCTTATTTGTTGTAATTCATTGTGTTGTACAAGTCAAATGAATTTGCCGGTGTGAAGTAGTATTCTTCTTGTAATAGTGCCAGCATTAGATACTTGTTCAAATTTATCGAAGTCTGACAGTCACAAACCACAGTAGCTTGGATTACAGACAAATAGCATATTCAGCCTTCGCACTGGCTAAATGAAAGCTGAGTGAGACGAAAAGTGTGTAATAATATCACAGAGCTCAGAATCTGAATTCAGTGCATGAATAAGTTCTTCACTCTCTCTTGTGATGTAGTTATTAAAATTTTTTTTTACAGTGATTAATATTAAATATATCAGATCTTTCTTTTTAAATACTATCCATATTTATGAATGTTTCTCTAAGTCATCAAAGTTTTTTGAGCTCCATTAGAGAACTTGGTGTTTTTCTAGCTCCAATTAACTTGAATATACTTTTCAGTCTTAAATTGTTTGTTATTTTCCTTTTACTATTTTACAGGAGAGTTCATTCTTATACAAGTGTTTTTTCCTTGGTGTTTGGGGTAAAATCACACTTTATAAGTACATTTCATGTTGGCTTATGTCGGAAGGTGGCTGTATTATTACAGGTATTGTGATGAGATGTAATTGTTTTATGAGTAGCTAACTTGTAATTATTTGTGCATTAAATTAAGAGAATATACTTTTCAATGTTTTTTCTAGGATTGACATACAATGGTAAAATACCTCCAGAGAAAAAAGAGACACCTAAATGGGATGGTGGTGCTAATGTCCTTCTGGGAGTATTTGAAGGAGCTTCAAGATTTGGTCATTTCATCGTATCCTTTAATACTAATACAAATCAGTGGGTTGCCCAGTAAGTACCATTTTCAGTGTTATTTCATATTTTATTTTTAGGCAGTGCTTTATGTGAATTGTATTTAGCGACTAGATTTAGACCAATGGTAGATTTCTGTATTTACACAAACAATGATGAGTGTCCATTACAGAGATGTTTCACTGTTTTACTTAAGGCCATCCCCACACACAGTGATATGGATGTTAATTTGATACCGATATAATGTTGCCTATGTACTGCATCCCATGCGAAGCAATGGGTAACTTTCCATAGTGATGAGAAAGCATCATGTCTGCCAGCCAGGGGTTAGGCGCAATTTCGAAAATCTTGCAGTGCAGGTTGCAAGCACATCTTGTTACCAATAACACATGGGAAAATAAACTGGGGTGAGAATGTGAAAAGTGAAAACACACCAATAAATAAACTAGCACAAAATAATTTGGTGGGTAACCGCTGTAAATAATCTGTGAAAAGATAACTGGTTCCTCTTGCTTCACTGTGAAGTTAGTGAACTTTAAAAAAAAATCTTTAGCTATTGCAAAAATTATTGCTTGCTAATGTTTTAAATTAACTGTAAATAAATAGTGAACAGTATTCTTTGGTTGTGTTTTGCTTACTCTCATAAACCAGCAGCCTTGCTAAATCCCCTCTGAAGTTAGTGAATCCATTTTGTGAAATGAAAAATCAGTTGCAGTAATTCTTATATTTGTTATATTGCTCATCTGATGGAATACTGATGCAATTGTAGAAAATGTTATTAATGGAGGAGATGCAAGAAACTGAAATTTTTAAACTTTGAGCCAACATTCCAGACAACATTGGAATATCAAGTTATGTAATTCCAGGTTTTTAACAGAATAATCTCTGTAACAGTTATGAAAAAAACAATAATTGATACCGTTTCTGGGTGGGGGTACAGTTCTATTTTTATAATGACTAATTTTCACAGCACTCCCAATTATAAAACTTGGAGCATATTTCAGATAATTGTAAAGTCCTAGTTCATTGTTGTTTAACCAGTTTAATTGGTTTATCCAAAATAGTTAGAATAATGGGGCTTTAGGGGTATCAAGAAGAACCAAAAAGTCATGTATGTAAAATTATAATACTGCCTTCCTTAGACCCAACGTTTGGAAAAATTTCTACTTCGGTATGCTCCCATAAGAAGTCACAAGTAGAATATTGAGTCAGTATTATTGCTTCCATATTACTCTGTGTGCTTTTGTGCATCGTTTTCATATTGCTTTGTGAGTGGATGACCTTAGGGACAGAGTTTGAATATGTCATAGATATCACATTGTTCAGACATTTTGTTATTGTAAGTGCAAAATTTTATTACTGCATTCTTTCTTTTCTTAGGTACATTTACAAAAGACTTAAATTTCTTGGAAATAGGGTCATATCTCAAGCTGTAGCCCTTTTGTTCTTGGCAATTTGGCATGGATTTCATTCTGGTTATTACATTTGCTTTTTAATGGAATTCATTGTAATGGCAATGGAGAAAGATGTAAGTTTTTATGATGTAACTTTGTTAACATGGAACTAATCGTAAAAGAAAAGAACCTTAGTTAAAATTCGTCTTCTGTTGCACTTGATTGGTTATAATGTACAGTTAAATTGTTTACCTGAAAACGTAAGATGAAATTTTATTTCACATACCGCACACTTGAAACAAGGATTTGTGTACAAAATTCTTTTCATGTTGAATACTTATGTTAATATGATTTTTCTCACAAAAGGATGTACTATACTGGGAGAAATGCAAAAATTGAATGCATTGTGGTTTCAGAAAAGATAAATCTGTATCAGTTTACAAACCTATTCAAATACTTCAGTGTTTGTCTTAAGTGAGTGAAGGCGTAGTGCATTAGAAATAAATCTAGCTGTAAAATTTCATGAAAAATTCTTAGTTTTGAGACGTTGTATTGATAAGAGTAAAAAAAATTGTGCTGTCATTCCTAGAAGTAAATGGAATACTCTTTCCATATCAACAGGTAGTTGGAGACTGAGTATCCAGAACTGTGATGAGATTTACATTCTTCGAGTTTTATACAAGGCATAGTATGAAATCGGATACTAGGTATATAACACAATAGTTGACATAATAAACCTGGGCATTGGGTTGTATTTTACAAACCATTTGGCTGTATTAAACCACTCACATCAGAGCATTTTATTGATGTATTGATTGTAGCTTTGTTTAAATGCTGACACATCAATTGGGTGGAGAGTCTTATTGGAATAGTTTAAAAAGTCATAAATTATGACATAAAATTCATGTGGGAGCTTTGTGGCTTCACTGGAATAAAATATTGAGTGATGACTGCTTCATACTCCACCCCAAGTTTTGGAAGCTGTTGCTCCCGTCATCATCTGTTGCTCACTGATTTGCTGGCAGTGAGTAGGTGTATGAATTTTGGAAATGGTACCAAAAACTTCAATTTTAAAAGAAAGTTCAAAAAAGAAAATATTTTTTAGAAAATTTTCCTATCATCCAGACCTTTATAAAAAATGTTAGTAAGTGTTTAAAGATGAAAGTATTGCTTTAGTACTACACAAAAATATCTAATATAAAATCATTAATTAAGGCTAATTACTAAAAGGAAGTACCCAAGAACAATAGATCAGGTTTTTACAGAGTAATATAAGAATGTAAAGATGCTGTAAAATTTTCTTTCAGACATCTGCATTGGCTGCTCATTTATGGTATGAAGAGTATGATTTTTCATTGATACTAGTTAGATGATCATTGGCAGTCATTTTGAACTGTTGGTTTGGGAGTGGTTGTTTATGTGCCTGTTCAAGAATAGATTGTTAAATAGATTTAATTAGAGAAGAATGTCGTTTTAATACTCATCCATCCAATTTTTATTAGGGATCAGATAGGTGATGATGGGAACAGAAGTTTCCAAAACCATTAGTGGGGCACGTGAACATAGGGGAATTACAACATGAGAACGTAGTATGTGGTCAGTCCCTAAGAAAAAGTGGATGGATTAAGAACCGAAGGAGGAGCTACTTTTTTTTCTACCAAGAAGTAGTTTTCAAATCATATTTTTATTGTAATTTTGGTTTTTTGGAACCTTCGTAATATTTTCAATACTGATTAAACAGTAAAAAATTCTTGTGTAGTTAAACATAATATATAACCTTAATTGGACAATTCACAACATTTATTGTGATATTGTGAATATCCAATTAAGGTTGAATGATGCATTTTACTATTCTAGATTTTAAAATGGGAGTAAATCATAGAATTTACTTTTCTAATTTAAAATAACATAATATAATTAATTTGTTAAACTTTTGATGTGATGAAGTTTTTTGTCTATTGTAAGACCTCATTAGTCTGGCATTCTATTATACGGAATGTACTGTAATCTGGTATCTTTAGCAATGACTGTTGATGTACAAATTCATTGTATTTAATTAATTTTCATGACTTGTTCTTGTCATCTGCCATAATTTATGACAGTTACTTCCATAGTTGTAGGTAACAAAAATTAGGAGAATCATAGAAATGCTAAATGGATGTTAGTTTTTTTATTAACAGCAGGCTATTTTTTGAATACTTAGTCCATGTCACTACATGTTTTTTGTTTTTAATGTAAATCATAAGTATTTATATATCTCCCATTTATATTTTGTTAAACCCTGTTTTCAGTAAAAATCTCTGATCAGAATTTAATGGGAAAATTGCGGTACATTCACTTGAGGTTTCGAAGGACCAGAGGTGTGATGAAAGTGTTTGAGATGGAGCAAAAGAAGAGTTGAGTAAAAGAAGTCCCAACAAAATAATTTAATAACATGAATTGCAACTAGCGAGATAAAATAATGAGGTTATCGATGAATGAATACAAAACTGAAAAGTTAGATGAGGTGCTGTGCTGAGGTGACAATGAGATGATCCTATTCTCTAAGTGCCTCATTGGTTGGCCTACGCGGTCCTGGGTTGATTTGGGTTGACGTGCAGTTGATGATGAAAGATTGGAAGTTCATGTCAAAAGTGATGCTTGCAGGTGAGCACATGGCAGTTTAACCGTGAAATTATCTCGTGGACCGATCACTTGTTGTGAGGCCAATGAGATAAGCGGTAGCCAGCTGAAGACATTCCAGCAGAAGTCTTCTGTTTGAGCATGAGGGGAAGTCAGTGTGGTAGCCTGATGAGAAGAGAACGATGAAATAATTAAATGATGAGATGATGACTGGTTAGGGAGAATGAGAGCGGTCGCTTGTTGGAACCTGCTTGCAGTAGGTACGGTCCGCTTGCCAGCTCGTGATGTTGCAAGTTGACTGTGTATCGATCTGCGGATATCAATCGTCCATCTTGTTTGATTGACTTGATACGTGATGCCAAGTTATTTTAAGTTGTTTTGGTGGGGAAACATAGAATAATGTTCCATGGATTTCGTAATGATTTAGGAAATAGTTCATAGAAGCTTGAATATCGAGAGATGTCGCTCAGTTGACACAAAGAGCATCGAGTCCATAGACTGTTCACTTGTCCTGTGTTGTGATATGTAGTCAAATTGCTACAATCTCCACAGACAGAGGTAAGCCGGATTAGGGATTTTTCCAGATTAAAGAGGTTTACTATTGTCATTTATACTTATTGGGTTATGTTTTCATTATCTTTCTATGTTTCTTCAGATGAGATTGTTAAATGTGTTTGAATTTCTCTGATGAAAATTTATTTCACTCTGTTTTCTTCAGTTTTTCTTTTTGTTTCAGTTGGAGCCTAAGTTGGAAAGGAACAAGACAGTGAAGAAGTTTCTTGATGACCCCAAGATGATGCCATTGTTGTGGATTGTACTGAAAGCGTACACACTTGTTTTTATGGGATACTGTTTAGTACCTTTTGCACTTCTGTCATTTTCAAAGTGGTGGCAAGTGTATAGTTCTGTGTATTTTGTTGGACATCTCTTTTTTGGGTTATGGCCACTTTATGGCCGTTTTGTAAAACGTTTTCTAGATTCATTGGACCCTAGAGACTAGTATAAAAGTTAAATTAGTAGGTTCATAGGATACTGTAGCCCTGCCGTAATAAGATGTTTATGGATTTTGTAGAATGATAGCAGACATTTCATTGAGGATATTCACAGATATTTGGAATCTTTAGGAAATGAGTACTATGCTTAGATATTTTTCTGGGCAAGTTGCGTTGAGTATTGTCTTGGCTTTCTTTTCAAAAGTTCTTTCGACAATTCTTTCCCATTGTTTTGTAATGAAGTACTGCTTAAGTGTCACTGTATGTTATCCAGAAAGAGGATAATACAAGTACCTTTTGTCGGAGAGGGAAGAAAGTTTACATGCTGTTCATGAGATTTATTCATCATTTGTATTTGGGTCACTTTCTTCATAATAGGTGCTTTGATGTGATTTTATATTCTTCTGATCCTGTAATGTACATGAGTGCTTCTTTCTTTATTTAGAATGTGTTTGGTTTTGCTAGTGTATTCAAGTTGCTCTTGGTATAAATGTCTTCATTCAGTCTAGTTATGAAATACTGTTAGGATGTTAAAATTTCGATTATGATGAAATGAATTTTAACAATTACATCCAAACTGCCTTTGCATTTCACATTGTTGTGGCTGTTGAATCAGAGTAGATGGATTTTGTGTGGGAGCAATTGAAAAAACTAGTTAAATTTTGGAAGTTTATTGTCTGATTATCTTTTCTTTTTGAGATGTTTAAAAAACCAGGATTTTATTCTGAAAGAATCGAAAGTTCTTAGAATTTATTCATTAATTGCTATTGACCTTTGCAATTGGTTAATCTATGTATTAAAAAGCAAAGGGGGATTCTGAGTTTCTATTTTACTTGTTTTACTGGTAAATTCCAGTATTCAATCAGAATATTCATTTACCTATGACTTTATTGTAATCATGATTAGTATTACAATTTGTATGTGAATGTGTAGTGTTGCTACTCTCAGGGATAGACTTACTTTCTTTCTTTTTTTCTATCTATCTATCTTTTTTTCTTTTTCTTCTTCACACACAAGACTATAAGTTTTTATAATGAGTGGGCATTGAAATATCTAAATGTTCTGGGTTCTTCCACTTTATTTTTTAATTTTTCTTTAAAGAAGCCCTAATTTTGAAATGTTTTAATTGAGAATGTGTGATGAAATTTTTAACAGTTTGTATTTTCTCCATTTTGTTTTTTATTTCATAGTCTTCATAATGTTGTAGAACTAGGTATGCCAAATCTTGGAGTATAATCCAAACCAAAGTTAATTTATGATACCCTGTTCTTCCTAATATTTTTAATAATTTCCCCCCTCTCTCTCTCTCTCTCTCTCTTCAAAATGAAATTGCTGTATTTCTTCAATCTGAATTGATTGACATTTTGGCTGGGGGTAGTAACTTGTAAAGATAAACAAGTCCAAGTACTTAAAAGTTCTTAATTTCAGGATTTCTTTATTTTTAGAAAATATTTTTATTGAAGATGAAGTTCAAAACTCATTTTAAATTTCAATGTTACAAACCTTCTGGAATACCTATTTATGGTTGTGCATTTTAGTGGCTTTACAAGAAGAAATAGTGTGGTCTAAATTAAGTTCTCATATTTTAAGATTCATATATGATTTGAAGTGTTAGTAAAATGTGCCTTGAACATCTCATATCTTGAAATCAATTTTATGTGCAGTTATCTCACTTAGTGCCTCTCAAAGGAATGTATATTTGGACTACAATACTGTGGTGAAATTCAGTCAAATTTTTGGTTGAATTTTTGTTTTTTTCCATCTAGTCTCCATAATGAATAAAATATGTATATTTGTTTCATTTCATAGAATTACTCGCTAAAATTTTCTGAAATAGTGACTGGTATTATCACTTTCACTTTGGAGGAAAATCTTTTGTAGATATGACAACTGTTCATGAAAGGTACTGCATTTAATTTGTTTGGTAAAGCATACTCGTATTGATCACTGTCTTTTAATAATGTTCTCTACAATTTCATGCCTTAGTGTATGTTATCTTTTAAGTGAGCCAAGTGTGAAATTCATTCCTAAGAAAGAAAATATCGAATTCAAACCAGAATGTAGCGTCTAAGTTAAAATGAGATCTCTTTGAATAAGTTGGTTGCACCTCTGCAATATTTTGTGATATTAATTGCTTTGTCTTTTTTGTAGAAGAACAATGTAATGTTTTGGGCAAGTTTGTGTCCTGTGCATAATTATTGTATACATTTGTTGTATACATTTCTTTTTAAACACATTTGAAGTGACTTTCAGGTGTAAGAGGGTTTTCTTAATGTGCCAACCTATTGTCAGATGCATTTAATGCAATTAAATTTGATTATGAATAAGGAACTTGTTTCCTTTGCGGAGTAAGTTAATATTGAGATCTCTTTGTGTGTTTTTCATTAATAAAAGCTTAAAGGAGTTAATTATTCATGGGAAGAGTCAGAGTGACAGGAAAATATTCACACTTCCATCTGCCAAAACATGTTTATTAGTTTTTCTGCCAACATCACAGTTTTAAACACCAGTATTTGTGACTTTGATAAAATGATTGCCAAGGAATGCTATTTAATAGATCCTTGTTTGATTAAAAATACTTCCATGGTTAAGTTGAGAGAGTACATCAAGTGTTCAATTTTTTGTCGTGCACTTTGCTTTGTTTTTTTAAAAATTATGTTTCAGTGTCTTTTGTCGTCTTGCTTGATGCTTTGGTTTTGTAAAGTTTAACTCAGATTGGGATTTCAAATTTATGGATTATGAATGGCAACTATATTGTTGGGACTGTGAATTAGTATTGTGTGATTGATAAACTTTAAAATTAGGGAATGAAATTCTTACTAGATGTGTCAACTCCTCTGGAAGTATTTCCATATTATATTTTGTTTTGTAATTTTGTTTCAAACATTTTTTAATGGGTTAGTTTGTATTCTAAAACTATGTACTAGTCAGAAAACTTTTGAATAACAGTGATGTATTACTTATCCCCTCATTTTAATTTAGGAGTATGGAAAGTATAGTTTTTCTCACCAGGAAGGAGATTTGGGACCTTCCCTTCAGTTGCTTTGTCTTCTGAATGGATGAAGTGAAATTTCATATCGCTGGTTGGGTGTGAAAATTTTTCACAATTTGCTTTGTATTGAAATCTTTAAATTTTCACGTACATGTAAGTGATCTTGTTCGTTTAAAACATTTGTGTTGTTAATACATTCAAAATTATTGGCTTCACAGTAGATTAGTGGTCCATGTAGGTTTGTATTTTGACTTAGTGATCTGAATTTGTGCTTGATTGATCTAAGCGATGTTTTACGAACCGTATATTGTAAGAAACATTAATACTATATTTTAAATAAGTTATTTATTCGAAATTTATCTCTTGGTTGTAAAGTGATCCTGTTTTGTAAAATTCAGTTGTTTGTAAGTATGCCTTGCCAAATTTTTTTCTGAAGAAATTCACATCTTGCACTGAGACAAATGCACTTATATACTACACAAATTTGCTTGCACTCGTAAATGCACAAGCATTTCGTATTTCTTTGCCTCGTGGGTCTTCTATGACTAAAAATGTTGCAGACCATAGAATAGTTAAATAGTTGGTTTATGCTGGTCTTACTGAAGTTTGGTATGTACCTAAATTTAGATAAATTATCATAAATGTATGGAGGAAAGGAAATAATTTGATATTTTGTATTTGATCTATGTGTATGTAGGAAATATTATTTTATCAGTGAAAAAACATTGATTGTGGTATTTTTAAAAAGTACTTGAATTTTGCTAATAGTATCTTTCCAATATGTGTTGGTTATTTTTGTATAGAAACATATCCAGGGATTTATTAGAGGGAAATCTTTGTTCTGGTATTTCCAATACAAAACTATCATCTTTCAGAAATGGGAAAATTAATTTTGATTATTTGAATTTCTTTTCTTCAAATTCAGGGATAGTATAATAAAAACTTATGATATAAATTAGAATATTGATAATGTTACTTGAGTATAAGAAAAGAAATTTTTCCTTTCCAAAATTTTTAGTAATCATTTCCTGGATAAACTCTTGGGGAGAGAACCTTGTGAATAAGTTTTCATTTTTTGGAAACGTGTTATGGTAGATCATTTATGTACTGGTTTTTAAGGTGTTTCATTATGGTACTTTTATTAAAAGACTTAACTTTTCCAAAGAAATGTTTACTTAATGTTTGTGCACAGATACATAATGAATGATCCGAAAAAGAATGTTCTACTTCATGAAGTAACTAAAATTTCTTCTTTGTAGGTGAAGGACTTAAATATAAAGTTGGTGTGTGTTGGAATCCAACAAACCCTGTTATATTTTTCCACTCTGCTTATTTCTTATGGTAAGCGTTTGGTGAGCATTTTGTTGTGACAAATAGCAATTTCAAAACATTTTGTTTGGAACAAATAGCAATTTCAAAACATTTTGTCATCAAATTTTACTTTTGATCTCAATGTTTTGTTGGGGCATTAGATAATACAATGCACAGAGGTGCAGTGCTCTTCCTTTGAACAAAAGGGACGAGTTAAGCTTGAAGCATAAAAATTGAAATTTGTAAAAATGTGAGAGTTTATTTGGAAGCTACCACTTCTTATAGCTTTTCATTGTAATTTGTGGGTCAATTCATTGTTCATATAAAATGTTAAATGAACAAAGTTGGGAATACTTATGTCATTTTATGCTTAAGAACTCATTCAAGTTCAACTTCCTTTCCACTATGCTGTAAGTGTGCATATTTCAATATCAGGGAGGTGGTTTTTCATTCAAATAGTTTAGAAGAGATAAGGTGTCCAAAATGTGCATCTGAATTCTTAATGTTAGTAACTGAACATTTGCACATTCATTGTCTCTCACAATTTTATATATTGTCTTTTGTAATATCTGTGATTCTTATGTAAACTTGTATTAATTCTATTTTCACTTAACCTACAATGTGATAAAACCATGATTTATGGAGCAATATTTAGTCAATGTAGCTGTTTGAAAGATCTTGTGTAAATAGGATGCATTTGAGTAATTTGGCAAATTACGCTAGTGTAATTTTTACAATTGCTTATGAATTCATATCAAGTACTTGATTATGAAAAATTAGGTAATAAGAGTGTTCAAAACATATTCATAAAATTGCTGATTGATGCATACTTAATTCTGTGATTATATGTGAAATTTGATTTCCTCTGTAAAGTGCTATAGAACTTTGGTAATCAGTAGTGTATGATAGTTGACCATTCCTAAGAAAGAATCAGTTTGTCATTAATATTGCATGATAAGGAACAATTTTCCTGATTTGCTTATTTTTGCCTGATTTTTTAAAATACCAAATGCAGATAAAATTATTTGTGTAATATTTATTGCCATTTTTGGCAGCTTCTGTGTCCATTTTTTTGTCATGGAATAACATCTCTTGAGAACTTTTCTCCAGTCCCTTACTATCATTGTTATAACTACTACTATTATTATTACTGAGTTAAAGTTTGACATAATAAGTTCAGCGCTGTAAGTGACAGTGAAATAATTGCTCAATTTATACTATTTACATTGTTGATTTTATTTGGAATGCTATTATAAAATGAGAAATTTTGTTAGTTTTGTTTTTGTTTATATGGTATGGTTATTTTGTTGATTTATAAAATATATTTGATTAATTTTATTTACAATAAAGTATTTGGGTTTTTTAAAATAAATGTTTTCCTTTCTGCGTTCATTAACCCAATAGTGCTTTTTAGCTTCAGTCTATACCTGGTAATTACGAATAATTTAATTTATTGTTTAGATTTAAATTTTAACTTTGTGACAATCCTTGAAGAACACTCCTTTTGAACTGGATCTCTCATCGTCACAGTTCAATTTTCGCTACCGTTTTACTTTACCAAATTTTTTTCCTGGTTGATGTGTTTGAATAAATTTCTTGTGATCTTGACTTGGGACTAATTTTTTTTATAATCATTTATAAAAAATGGACACAAATGTTTAATTGAAAACTATGGATATTATCACATACTTAATTTTCCATGTGAGTAGGACTTTGACCCTACGGTTCCCAGGCACTGTTGTGAAATGCCAATGCCTGTATTGGCCACAGGTTTAGATCACAAAGTTCTTTTTATTGTAGTGTCTAAAAACATTTAAATTTTTTCCTATGTAATGTGCTTCTCTTATGTTCTTAAAGTAACTGTAACTAACTTTATGAACGATGCATCAAAAGTAATTTTTGAAATCTGTTTTTTTCCTGTTCTTTGTGGAATTAATTGGAAAACTTTGAAGCTATAAAATTTAGGACATTTTGAATAATTTCACAGGGATTTTCGTTATAAATATTTATTATGAACACACGAAAGTAAAAATTAATTTAGAAAACTGCACAAATTGTTGGAAGAATACAAATACAATGAAGCTAGGTAAATTTTAGCATTTACGAAAGTTACATATATTGTAGAATTTGACGAAGCATACGAATGTTTTTTTCATTTATCCCATTGAAGTAAGCTAGGCGAACAAGAGACATACTTTGCCCCGCACAACTTCCGGGTTAACTAGTCCCGCTGTCTGCCGCACACGCTGTTGTCATAGAAATACACGACATAAAATTTAGACTCCGCGGTCTTGTGTACCGGTTGTCCGAAGGGGAAAACAATGTTAGACATCTCTCTCGCACATCGACTTGGGCGGGGAACGCGATTCTCCTCTCTGACTGCTGCGCAAAGTCATTGCGCACCTTACGTTCCTCCAAGCGGGTGTACGAGGGAGAGGGTGACACCAAGACCATAGACAAATAAGGTCAAGGTTCTGACAACTTTTGGAAAATGCTTTGTGAACGAAACTCGAAGGCACTCCGTGACTTGGAGCGTCCATGTTGATGCTAGCTCCCATTACTGACCACAGTATTCATACTTATATATACACAGGCCCATCAGTTATGGAAGGGGAAAATGTGGTAAGGTGTCTCTGTCTCTCTCGCACATCGGCTTTGGTGGGGGAACTGATTTTTGCGCACAAGCATGACCTACAATTACCATTGCAATTGTAGCCATGACACAAGTCGTTGCATAGTGTTACTAAGGCTCTATAGAGGGAAGAGAGCGCATGCGCCAATTTGTTGCAGACTTGACAGATGTTGACATCTGAACCTGTAAAAACTTTGTTTTCTTTTGTACAGTCCATGTTTATTTACAACTTTAAATTACAACTAATATCTGACGTAAAATGTTTAATCCAACATAAAGAACAAGTGCAGTCCAACATGTGATTTTTGTGGAGAAATACGTGTTCCGAAAAATTGTTGAGCTATGGTTATGTTGTAGTATTGTTTCAAATCTGTGTAATAAAATTAATTTTAATGCCATAAAATATTATATAATAATATTAATGCCATAAAATTAATTTTAATGCCATAAAATAATCGTGCAAGAATGTTGGCTTTGACAGAGGAAAATGCTATTATAAGTGAAAAGATAGCTAACTTGGCCGAACTCGCCAAGTCTCATGGATTCCCGATTGATAATATAAATAAATAAAAAGTAAAACTATATAGCTATTTTTCATTATTTTGAAAACTGAATTGTTTAATAGTTATTAAGTAACGATATAAGTTATTCTGTTACAGGGACTAAGTATAAAAAATCTAGCATCTTAGAATGATATACATAATTGTTTTACCTTAATAGAAGACTTATGGCCGATCAAATATTGAAGCGCTTTATAATAAAACCATTGGCTTCGATAAATCACTTGTTTTATTTCCAAATCAATTACCATTAAGTGTTAAATATGTAAATACGCTTCCGCTAACCTTTCTCTGTAGAGTTCTTGTAATACCTTACTCCCTCCAAGCGGATGTGCGAGCGAGAGGGCGACGTCTCTCAATATCTTCTGTCTCATGTTATCACGGACAACCTACAGAAGGAACGGTTGAGTCTATATTTATGTATGCGTCTCCACACAACCGCTCGCCGAATAGCTAATAGTTTGGATGGGTTTCTTGCTATTCGTCGCATCGCTAATACCGGTACTCACCCTTTCCCGCAGCGTATCGGTCTTTTGGGACACATCAAAGGGAGCCGAGCATTGGCGAATATTCGCGAGTGTCCTGTTCGTGGTATTGTCCACATATTCGTGCTTTTACGAACATCAAGGATTGCGAGTTTAGGAGTATTGCGATTTCAAGTTATTTCGAGTAAGTAATCGCTGAAAAAACTAATTACTTGTAATTTTTCTCCTTATCACCCGAAGTAATAAGTTTTAACTGACAACTCCCGATACCTACTCGTGGAGGAGTATTTGCATCGTCACCCTCATCCCCTGAAGGGAGATGTTACCAGGTTCGCCGGAACAGGCCAGGTGGAGGTTGCGCACGAACTTTGGAGTCGAGGCGGTTGGTGCAATAGACAGCATACCTGCGGCCAGAGCAGTAGGTCCCGCGTTCGAGTCCCGGTCCTTCGCAATTCTTTCCTGGACGTTGACCATGCGAAAGTAATAAGTGTTTTTAGTCGTGATAAAATAGAGAAAATGGAAGTGATAAAGTAGTGATGGAGCAACTTCATTTATTATCACCGACATGGCCAGTTTGTAACCCCTTTTTGACAATAAAGTTTATTTGGTGTGTTATTTAAACCGCAAACATTTTGATTCATTTTATTTTACTTTTTTATTAAGCGTCTTAAAAGTTTCACAGTATTGAACGTGTAATGATAGCATTATCTATTTTTCAGTAGTATTTGCATATATTTCCTGTACACAGTCCCCCCAGGGGACTTACATCTAGTAAGTACGTGTTTGACGAACACGGGGCCCCGAGCTGAGTCTGGCATTACTTCCACTTACTTGTGCCAGACTCCTACTTTTCTCTTTCCTGACCTTCCTTGGTCACATCTTGTTCTTTTCGATCCCGACGCCATTAGGGCTAGGTTATCTTTCATTTTCCTCATCCCTCAAATTTTTTGCCCTACCCCTCATTTTTTGTCCCCCTTATTCTTTGTCCCCCCTCATGTTATGCCCCCCCCTCATTTTTTGCCCCCCCCCATTTGATGTTTTGATGTATGTTTTGAGATATGTTTTGATGTGTTGTAAATGAGGAGGGTTTTTAGTGGGTAGGGTTGAGTCATTCGGCGAGTCCCACACGCGGGGAGAGTCATGTTGACTCTCCCTAGTGCGTAACTGCATTTTCCCTACCTGTACAAGTTTTTCGGGCTCCAATGACCTTTGATGTCTACATGAGCCGTAATGCCCCTCAGAAAAATGTACACAGTCGTATAATCTGTGTGAGGGCGAAATGATTGAAAATTTAAAAAATACTATAATAATAATAATAATTACACCGTTTCAATCTAATGAATTATATTTGAATAAATAAATAGAGTGGGACGTTGTGGACACAAATTAAGAAAGTTATACAACATTGATTCTTCTAGAGTGAATAAAAAGTATAATCATTATGGTGTAGTGTTAACTATAAACAACAAACTATGGTGTAGTGGTTAACACCCCTGCGATCAAAACAGGAGTCCCGGGTTCGATTCCCGGCACGTCGCCATTTTCATATGACTGAAAGTTATCACTTATCTTCTCCACGTGTAAGGTACACATAAGAAATATGTACAAGAATATTCGTCGTCCCCAGAGCGAGCACTTGCTCAGCAAATTGCTTATGTCTGGATCAATGCGCTCACCGATAGGTGAATATTCGGGAAATACCCCGAGCGAGCCGCTGTTGCACGGGATTCACCGTGCGGTTGCTCGGGGTTCGCCGAATAACGAATGTGTGGAGCCGCCTTTATGATAGTAATTCGACATTTCTTTTACCCCAAAGAACGAATCATTCCCTCATTGTTAACTGATTTTAACATGACTAACATGGTCGCCGTTGTTAGAACCTTATGTATCTATGGCCTTGGGCAAAACCTAACAGTGTCTGGTTTCACGTCATCGTGGACAACCTACAATAAGACCGCTGAGTACATTTTATATTTAAGTCTATGGTTGCAGGTTCCCACTCTGTTGTCAAGGGTAAGAGGCTGATGTTGCGATTCTTCTGTTTTCCGATGTTTCATTGCTCTTTTTCTCGTTTCTAGTGGAAGGGAAAGAACATCCATACGTTTCCTTATTTGAGGATGGATGAGTTCCCACGCGAGTTGATCAAGAAAGTCGCGTATCGATATTGGATTGTCCGTCGTGTGATTGAAATTGCGTATCCGTGAAGCATTTATTGCTATGATATTTACGAGGTAAAATAAGAGAACCTTTGACCACCTCTTGGTGTTCCTTGATGCATCGTACTTAGCGCACATCTGATCCACTACTTTCATGCCAAATTTGGGTTGATTATGAAATGTGATCATTTTTGTTTTTTGTAAAATTCTAGTTTCATCAATTTTGTGATCATTGCGCATAGTTGAAAGAATGAGCTATGCTTTATTTATCTCTGTGCAATAAGACACAAGCTGTTTTGTTTTATGATGGGCAAAGATACAAGAACTCGCATAACGTTCATTTGTTGGGTTTCAGATCTTCAGGTATCAGAATTCTGTTCGGCCTGATTGAAGCAACTAATGTCAATTTTTTCTCGTCAAGGAGCTTTTCGGTTAGTTGCAAGGAAGTGAATCACTGGTCACATTTGCTATTACTTTCTGCGATGACTCACAAATTTTAAGGCCGTCCGCACAAGAGGCGTTCTGTGCACTGCGCGCCTTACGTACGAACATCTCTCCCTCTCCACTTCCTAGGCAAGCGAATGGGGAGACGAACACGGGGCGATCGACAGAAGCTTAAGGGGGAGACGGATGGTACTCACTAAATCTGAACCAGTGGAAAAGCACTGATTCGCAATCCAGAAACACTGATTTGCGCAGTACAGATGTTTCCACAGCGAAACAGTGAAATTCTACTGATAGGGTCAATGGAAAGTACTACGAACCAGTGAACACACGGCACTGCTGAATCAGTGAACTTAGCGGCGCGTGCACGAAAATTAGTTTTTGTCGTAACATACTTATTGTATCCATTTCACTATATTGTATATGACAGAGTTTTAATAAGAAGTTACAATTATACTAATTTCAGACAGGCATATAGCTAATAATGAAGTAATGTTAAATGATACGACATAACCTAAAATTCAATATTGACTCGCAGGGCTGGGATTGGGAGCAGGAAGTATGAGACATATATTGGAGGGAATGATGGAAAGGAAAAGGGCAACAGATCAAAATACTATATATAAAAAAGAAGAAACAAAACTTCATGTTCATATTTTATATACATTCTTACATTAATATTTGTTACATGAGCGCAGAATGATTAGCAATGTTGATATGTAGAGATGCAACAACTGGAGCTGGCTCTACATCCAATTTATATACATATTTTGTAAGAAAAGTATAGAAATTGTCCATACTTTTGGGGTATTGGACATTGCATACATGTATAAATTTAAACAATAAATCAACTGACACAATTGAGCTCGCAACATTTGAGCGACTCATAATAAAACAATTGGCAGCTTGGAAAAAATAGGTGCTTCGGTCCTGCCCAGCAATCCACATCAAGTAAGGTTGGACAGGACTCTTAACCCTCATGGTCAATTCTTCTACTGAAAGAGGAAGATTTGTTCCCGTCTTAAAATAATAGAAGAAAAATGAATCAGTAAAATTTAAAGCTTTAAAGACTAAACCCGTGGAAGCTATCACTCACCGACAAAATCGTAATCAGATCAGGATGTGGAATGTACCTAGCACCATAAGTTTTCACATCTTTGAGGAATTGAGTTTCTTCTTGATCCCTGAGTTTATATATTTTTATAACAAAGGATAGAGTTAAGTTCAAGCTGATAAGTCATTTTTACACCACAAAGTGAAATATGAAAGTCACATACAAACTGACGCTTTTCTTTCCCTGTTTTCCAGCTATCTTGGCATTACATACCGGTAACATGGCATATAAAACAAGGATCCCTAGAAATTAATAGTTAATTTAATAAGAAAAAATCCACTTAATGAGAAATTCTTAAAATTCCACTTATTTTAAGGAAGAAAAAGTGTTTTCATATAATCAGGGTTTACCACAATCTCATAATATTGAAGGAAAAAATACCTTGAAAGCGCTGGGCTGCATCCTCTGAAATTAATTCCTTCACCTTCTCTGCCAACTGCGCAGTATTCCACTGACTCACTTCTTCCACAGTAATGTTCATCTTTATGGGAAACAATTACTACAGAAGCAGAAAAAGAAATAATATAAAAACACTGGTGTAATAGTTTTAAGGTGATAACATACAATTTACACAGATTAACTTCAAGTTTCTTCACAAGTCAGATTCAATGCAAGAGGACATCCAATTCCCCACAAATGTATGGTAAATAACGTAACTTAATAATTAATTACATCTTCATGCAATTAATTACATAATATTTAGTACATTTTATTTAAATACCGTTATTAAACAAGATACCCAATTACACCTGACAGTTATGGTTCACACAGAGCTAAGGTACGGTAGAGCGAGTTTTGGTTTCTACACGTGTATTCCAAGATTGGATTTAGTGATCATGAGACATAGGACAAGAAGCAGTTTTTCATCTGTAAGAAAATTTCTGCGAGATTGAAGCATTTTAACGGTGACGGTTCTTTTAAATTAGCTTAACTTCAATAAAAAATGGGGAAGAAAGATTTGGGAGACTTGTATTTTTGTGAGAAACTCGTCCAGTTTACTGTTTTTTTATTAAATACTGAGAAGCAGTTGTCTTCATGTAATCATCATTGTTATGAGCTGCTGTGCTTATAATTGCGCGGAATGTTATGAGAAAGCAGGAAGTATCACATCGGTCATTGATCAATAGTTTATGTGTCATATAATACAATTATACTTTTGTGTTAACCTAACCTCACTTCGTATGTACCAGGACACATATTTTTGGTGGACGTGGAAGGAGTAAGCTCCTCACCAGTGGCCCTAGTACCAGTAATTATCTATCCGATTTCGGACCGCCGATACCACTGGCTTTGGCAGACACCTTCTTTATATGCTCCCGGAAACTCCATTTCCTGCCTATCCATATACCCAAGTAACGAAGGTTTTCCTGGAATTTGATTGCATGTGTCTCAATTTCAAGACGGGGTAGGTTATACTTGCGTCTCTTTGTGATTATTACCGCTTCTGTTTTGTGATGAGCGAGTTCCAGGCCTCTACTCTTCACCCACAAGGCAACTGTTTCCAAGGCTTCGTTACTTTTCCATTCCAATTCTTCCGTGGTATTTGCGACTGCTATTATGGCTGCATCATCGGCGTAACCTACCATTTTTACCCCTTCTGGAAGATGTAATCGAAGGAGGTCATCGTACTGAGTATTCAACAACGTGCCTCCTCGGACGGACCCTTGCCCAATTCCGGATGATAGCTCAGAACATCAAGAAAGATGTTGTAGAACCTATTAAGAAGAAGAAGATTTGAGTTTGTCGCTCCGATCGCCCCCGACAGCACACGCTGCTCACCGGAAAAGCTCTGCGCCGGTTGTCGGCGGAGCGCGTCCGCGCGCCGCCAGTTGGAAGAAGGCGGTGGCAACGGAGCCGGTGTCGGACAGTGGTGAGAGAGCGGGGAAGAGGATGGCAGAGGTGTTTCTGTACTGGTCAGAGGCTCTTCGGGATGCACGGACGTTCTCCGGCACTCGGGAGATGCATGTCCGAGGGAGGAGTTGATAGATGGAAGTATCGCCAAGGCACGTGGGGTGCACGTCTACGTGTACCATTGAAAATCAGCCTTCCGCCGAGCGGCCGATACCGTGAATTGACCCGAGGCACCTGATCTTCGCGAGAGGTGAAATGCGGACAGTGCTACCCGTGGCTAGCCACCCCGTTTCCTCGCGCCGCTCTGCTCTTGATGAGCGGGGTAACGAAGGTGCATGACTGACATATAAAGTCTGGAAGAGGACCTTTTTGGAGATCTTTTTCTCCCTCAATTTTTTTGTATTTTATTGTTTAGTTTTGGTTCTTGTGATGTGAAAGGGTATGAAACGTTCGTAAACATGTTGAAGTGTGTTTCTCTCCCAGTCCTTCCACACGTGGCCACCGGTAGTTCCTTCGACTCCCCCGTACAGCGGAGCATTCGGACCACCCATCCTACAAATAGAGGGAGTTCTTCGGGTTTACAGGTGACACCGGATACGGCAGGGTGTTGTGCGAAGCAAAATCACAATAGGAGAGTGCTAATACAGTTATATAAAGGGGCTATGGTACCGATGAACACATAGAGGTATGAAATTTGGCATCGTGTATTACGTAATAATATTATTTGTAAAAAAGTAGGAGAGTAAAACGTATTTGTTTTTTGAAATTATGTGGTGCTTATAGAACAGTGTTAACTGACGCACTAAACGTTAGTTAAGATGGTTAGTTAGTTGGAATGATGCCAACGGAGAAATTCGTTCAAAAATCCTTTTTGCGATCAATTATGTGCCGTGAAGGACAAATAGTAATTGATGGAAGAGTAATTAACCGAGAAGGAAAAGACTGGAGAAAGAAAATAACGAATGTATTGTTGAGTGCATTGCAAATAGAATGGGATAAAACATCTAAATACAGATTTGTACCTATTAATACCAAAGGGGCTCAGCAAATAACCTGGGGGAATCTCTGCTTACTCCTTGAGATTCTGGCAAGAAAAGAGAGATGAGAAGACAATATAAGAACCCCACAAGAGAGTTCTCGTAGCCTCTCTCATCTCAATACTCTTAACCCTAGCTACACATGGTACCCCTCTTAAGAAGAGCAACTCAGTGGAAAGTTGGGTAAGCAATCCCAGCGGGAAGCTGAGTCGATGAGCAATAAGGTTTAGGGGGACAGTGGAAAGTTTAGATACTACCACTGGTTATATGAGATAGAGCTGAACACCTAAGATACTTGCTGCAATGAACAGACAGGAGGCAACCCTTCCACCATGATAGAGTACTATTGGCCAAACCCCAGCACACTCGAAATTAAAACGATTAAAAGCACAATTAGAGAACGAACCGGACTGACAAAATGGATGACGAACTGGCGAGGACACGGTGAAACGACTCTTGATACATGGAATGTAAGAGGGCTAAATGGGAAAGAATATGAAATGATTCAATAAATAAAGCAGACAAATATGAAATACCAAGTCTTGACAAAAAGCAAAAAGAAAGGAAATGGAATAGAAATAATGGATGATACATATTTCATGTTATTCAGCGGGGTTGCAAGAGCGAAAGAGCAAATCGAGGGGTAGCACTCTTGCTACACAGAGATAATGAGAATAAATTTTAAGGGATGGAATTTCATAAAAGAGAGAATTATGACTGCGGAATAGATGACGGGAAGAAAGTTGGACACTGGTGGTAGCGTATGCTTCCAATGACAGTGATACGTTGGAAAATAAAACAGTTTTATGAACAACTACAAAGAACCACTGACGATATAGACCGGGATATTATTATCTTAAGAGACATGAATGCAAAATTGGGGAACAGAGCAGATGAATGGAATGGAATGATTGGAAAAGAAGGGGAAGAAACTGTAAATGATACAGGGAAGTGGTTATTGTTTTTCTGTGTAGCGAATGGTCTAATCATATGAAATACTATGTTCAACCACAAAGATATACACAAATTCACAAGAGAAGAACCAAGTAGAAATGAAAAGTCTATTATATACTACATAATTGTTAAGAGATTTCTTTTTTCTGGGGCTTTAGTATTGTTAAGAGAGAGAAATGAGGAAATGTATAAGAGACACAAAAGTGAAAAGGGTCCCAGAATTAAACAGTGATCATAAACTTATGATTACAGAGAAAGTCATGATCTATAATGATAGGCCACAAATATTAAAAAAAGGAGCGGGATGAAATGAGGGGAGAGGAAAGCATTAAAGTTTATAAATTAAGAGAGAAGGAAAATCAGATTAAGTTCATGGAAAAGATGAAAGAGAGGATAGGAGAGATGGAAGAGGTATTAGCTCAGGAGCAAGACATAGAACTTCTCTGGAAGAAATGGAAGAATACCCTACTATCGGCAGTAGCAGAGGTTGTGGCACACTTAAACGAACAAGAACAAAGAAAGCAACACTCCTCAAATAGGAATGTTGATAAAAGAAAAGAAAAAGACATGGAAGACCTTGATTTAGGGACATTAGAAACTTTCGAAGAATATAGAAAACAAAGAAATACAGTAAAGAAAGCAGTTCAGGCAGCCAAGAAAGAAACGTGGGAAAAGTTTGGGGAATAGATGAAAGAAAAACACAGAGAAAAACAGAAGCTTTTGTGTAAAGTTTTGAAGAGTATGAGGAAACAGAGAGACTTTCCTTTAAAATTCATCTAAGATAAAGAACAGAATTTACTGATTGAATCAAAGAAAATAATGGATAGATGGAAGGAATATTTCCATGGACTACTGGAAACTAATGAACAAGAAGAAATTGAAACTGAAAGAGATCAGAAACAACGAGATGACATACAAGGAAAGACGGAAAAAAACAATTACAATGCAAGAACTACAAAAAGCTATCAAGAAGATGAAATTGGAGCAGGACAAGACAAGACAGCACCAGAAATGATCAAATATATGGGGAGAAGGGTAGAGGAAATACTACTGAAGATTTTTCAGAAGGCATGGATAGAAAAGAAGATTGTAAAAGACTGGGTAGTGTCTTTCCTTATACATATTTTCAAAAAAGGAGACAATAAGGAATGTGAGAACCATAGAGGATTCACACTTGTAAGTGTACCAGGGAAAGTATACTCCATAATATTGGAAACGAGGCTAAGAGAAGAAGTAGAAAATAAGCTGAACGAAACACAAAGTGGGTTCCGACCAGGTAGAAGTGTACAGGATCATATATTTACCTTGAGACCAGTAATCGAAAAGACAACAGCATACGATCGAGATCTTGACTTGTGTTGCATCTACCTTGAGAAAGCTTTCGACAGAGTCCCATGGCAAGAATTATGGAGAGTTTTGAAGAAGGACGTTAACCGAGGTTTGATAAAAGTTATACAAAGTTTTTACAAAGTAAGCAGTTGCTATGTCAGAACTGGTAACAATATCTCTGGAGACTTCCGAGTTACAGCTCGAGTACGGCAGGGAGACATATTGTCCCCTTACTTGTTTATACCATTAATGGATGATATACTCAAAGAAGTGAAAGCAGAAATGAGGAAATTCCGTCGGAAATTGGAAGATGAAATGGGTAAGCATATGTGAGCTATTATATGCAGATGGCATAGTTCTTTTTTCTAGGTCTCAGTCTACTTTACAGAGAAATATAAAATACTGAATTGAGAACTGGGAAGGAGAAATATGGTGATAAACCTAGATAAAACAAAAACAATGATGATTGGAAGGGAAAAGAAAGACAGCGATGTGAAACTCATGGGCAAGGAATTAGAACAAGTCGATAGTTTCAAGTATCTGGTGGTAACGATTAACCATGAAGGAAGGGTTGAAGAAGAACTGAATACCAGACTCCTTAACGCAAGTAAACTCTACTCTGCCATAAACAGAGGATTCCTAAGATAGAAGGAAATAAGTGAGAAGACAAAAATGGTAGTATATAATTTAACATACATCCCAACACTGCTATATGGAAGTGAATCTTGGATAATAACCAACAAAACGAAGCAAAAATTGCAAACAGAGGAAATGAAGTTACTAAGGGATGTAGTAGGAAAGACTAGATGTGACAAAATTAGAAACTATACTATAAGGCAGACTCTTAAAGTTCCACCTTTGGAAAGTAAGTTAGAAGAAGTCCAACTAAGATAGTTTGGACACCTGAATAGAATGAGCAGCGACAGGGGGTCAAAACAGACATGGGAAACACGTCTAGGAGCCATAGGAAAGAGACTAGGGGAAGACCCCGAAGGACATGGAACAATCACTCCACAGGAAAAATATTTAATGGGAGGAAGCCAAGCAGTCACCCCTAAATAGGAAAGGATGGCGAGCTCTCTGCCAATCCTCGACACCATTCGGTACAAGAGGACAGGATTAAGTAAAGTAAGTAAGTAATAGCAAGGGTGAATTATGCAGAAAGACACAGGAAGTGGTTCAGTCCGAGTGCAGGAATTACAGAATTTTTAACGAACCACGGAGACTTCAAAAGATTTTTGAAATGATTTAATCTACTAGAGGATGACACGTTGATTGCGGACAAAATTCGGGAACAGGGGAACATGTATTTTAGGAGTGCATATACTTTGGAGAAGAGAGCAAGACATCTCAGAAAAATGTAAACAGAAACAGAGGTGAGTACGTTCAAACCTGAAATGATTAAAACGGAAAACCGATTTGAAATTTTCAAAGAATATGTAGAGAAAATAAAGAAATAAAAAAACGGAATGAAAAGTTCATGAAGACAAAAGAAGAAACAAGAGATAATGTGGAATGTCTGAAGAAGGGGGCACAACTTGAATGAAATAAATAAATAAAGATGGAAGGGCACAATCGTTAGCAATGGTAATTAATGGGGGTGGAGAAGTGTTAGAGTTTCAGCAGTACACAACTGATTGTTGTCAAGTAATTTTGCATCAGGATCAAGGAGTAGAATAAACAATAATAAACTACTACTGTAGATGTATAAAGAATTTGCAGAATGATTTAGACTACTTACCAGACATAATAAAAGAGTACAAAGATACGGATATACTACTATGTATTGTCTCAAACGCAAGATCTAGAGATAACGGAGACATGCATGTCAAAGGGGACAGAAATTAGAGAAATTTATAATGCGCCATAGATTGATACTGGAGAACGAATATGGGGCCAAAACATTCGTCGGACACAGAGGGGAATCTGTAATAGACATAACGTTAACTAACATATGGAAAACTGGGACGATGAGAAAATGGAAAGTAATAAATGGACTGTTAAAAGATCACAACGCAATAGAGATAGAAGGAAAATCAAATAGAAAAACAGATAAATCAAACGATATATTTCCAGAAAATTGGTTGGGAGAAAATGAGAATGAAACAAGGGGGGTTAACAGAAAGAATAAAGAGTAAAATGGAAAAAGTTACTAAAAAAACAAAGTGGATGCCGTACAGCTAGCGTTGCTGGAGGTAATAGCACTATGCTTTCGGAAAAATCAGATAAAATGGGATCAAAAGAAATAATGGACAAAAGAACTCGGGCAAAGAATTTTAAATCAGACACGAAGTGAATTACAGAAGCAACGACGTCAAGGAAAAGAAGAAGTACATGAGTTAATGAATTATAGTGAAATAAAGGAGGTGATTACAAAAGCAAAGCAAAGTAGGTGGGACGAGTTTGTATTAACATCTATGCGAAAATCAATAAGGAGATTACCATATGTGATTAGCACATCAAAGCTAAAGAGAAAGGAAGTTCGGGTGTCATTGATGAAAGAGGGGGGTAAGTTACATGAGAACATGGAGGAAAATGGGAGAACATATGCTAAATGAAATATATCCAACGGAACCAACGCAGGATTGGGAATATGATGAGCAACGGCAAGAAGAAGTGGAGGATATAACAGAGAAAGATGTGATGCAGCCAGTGATGAGGTAAAAGAAGAGAAAAACGCCTGGATTCGACATCACCCATGAGATGATACAACAGAATATTGAGGTATTGAAAACACCACTAACGAATGAATGTTTTAGTTCCCATTTTTTCCACAATGTAGGAAGATTCCTAAAATTAAATTATTTCTGAAAAGGAAAGATAGAGCTTGAAGTAATCCAACATCATATTACCCCATATCACTTCTCCCAACTCTAAGTAAAGTTTTTGATAGGATTATAACGCAAGAAATTCGTCAACATCTACATTTAGTGGGGGTAATGAACAGGAGACAATGTAGGTTTATGCCAGGAAGGAGTACCACGGATGAGTTATTAGCATTGATGAATATGATAAGAAGAAGAGATACGCAAGACTGTGCCTATATATATATATATATATATAGCGTTTGATCATGCACGTTGGATTGATATAATTACAGAAATAGAAAGTAAGAAATTGCCAAAATACCTAATAAATATTGTAAAATCATATTTCATAAACAGAACAATTATACTAGAATATGGGAACGAGAAGATACTTAGAGATACGCAGTTAGATGTCAATAGGGCTCCTCTAGTGGTCCATTATTTAAGAACGTTGTATTCAACATGGGTTTATGGAATATGGAGTATGCGGGAACCAAGTTTGCGAATGCGGACGATTTAGTGATAGTGTCAGAAGGGAATTCACGACGAAAGTTAGAAGAGGAGGCACAGAGAGCTATAAATATCTGCATAGACGTGTGTAAGAAAATAGATTTAACATTATCAAACGAGGAAACATGAATGCAGTGGTTTGGACTTGCAAAACAGAAAAGAAGAGACGTAATAATTCGGTTAGATAATAAAAAATTACAGATAGTGACCTAACAGCATTATTTGGGGGTAATAATAGACCAAAAATTGTTTGAGGAGCATGTAAAGTATGTAAAGCAGACAGTCACGAAGATATTATACAGTATCATTAGAAATGGCATTATGAACTACAACATTTCTCGAAAAGACTTACGAGTTCTATATACAGCTGTCCTGAGGAAAATAACTTATGGATGCGTAATACGGGCTGAGAGAGTACTCAAAGAATGTTTTGAAAGAAAATTACGTACTATAGAGAGACACCATTTTATAGGAATATATAAAAACAAAAGGAGAAATAGTAATCAATGAAGAAAGAGTAGGCAGTGAAGACAGGAAGTCAAGAGAAAACTTACAAGAGCCTTGGTAGAAGCCTGGCAAATACGATGGAACAGAAGTGTAAAAGGGCGAGTAACTTACAGTTGTGTACCCAATGTAAAAAATAGAAAGTGGTTTGAAAAAATAGAAGTGTCGTGCAATATCTCACCGGCCACGAAGACTTCAAAACGTATCTAAAAAGTTTAAGAAGCGCCAAATTGCAACAGTATAAAATATGTGAGGGTGCTGATTGAGTGAGTTACACGTTCTGGGCGCCAAATTGTAACATATTTAAATATTTCTCATTAGCTGGCATTGGTAGACCACGAACCTAGCCCACTCTACTATCAGTGTCTGCACCGGCTAGCTGGTGCCAGGAAAATTCGGATGGGGCGGGTTCGGTCCATTTATTCAATAAAATACACAATTAGGAGAGTTCCACACAGCACCGATAAATGAAGTTTTATTTACGTTTTATGAAGTTTTATTAAGTTACATCTATTAGCTAATCATATTTCGCCCCGTACATTTCCCCCAAAATCACACGTTAACATATTCGTTTATTGATTGACAGAAGTGTTGGTACACTATTTGTCCCAACTACATTGATTTCAAGCTAATGAAATGGATTAATTAATTTTGATTACTATTTAAATTGTTTTCGTAAACTGTTACTAAATTTTTACTCATATATGGTTCTTTCACCACGGAGCACACGCACCTTTTTCTTCACAGTAGCTCGCCACTTTGCAGCCATTCTGATTTGCTACTAGAATGTTATTACTTTTCTGGGGGTTGTGTGGATGACCAGTCCGTCTCGAAACGGCATGGTTGTTCATGACCCTTCGGGGATCAATGACCCGACCGCTGCCTCGTAGCCTCAGCGCCGCCACCCTACAGCTATTGACTTATTGCCTTGGACCGGTCTGCACGTTGCCCTTTGAAGTACCGTATCGCTCGCCTCCAGTCAGCACGAAACCTTTTCACGGCCTGATTACGGAAATTAGCCCTTTAGCTAATTGATATCGTACCAAAATCCGAGTCGAACTCCTTGATTAAGATCATCAATTCCATTGTAGTGATCAGGGAAAACCTGATCCACCACGCAAATGATATATCTTGACGCAGGACAATGCCCGAAAATACTTGGTGTCAGAGAAAACTATCTGTGCCTGTCTGTCTCTCTGAAATACGACTCTGTGTTTTTCAAAACTCTAAAATCCCTTCTTTTTATAATTTTAATCTCCTCTTGTCTGCAAAATTTCGAAACGAGTACACGCTCTCCGTCGTGGCACGTGAACTTTTATTAACCAATCCTCGTCTTCGTCTTATTTCCAGCGATCTTCCCTGGATTGGCTAAAGCTGTCGTGACGTTTGTTTGTTTACCACATTTTCGCCGACCACCCAAAATTTGGAATTCTGTGAGTTCGTGCTCACCGCGGAAGTCCCTAATGACTGCCTTGCTTTGATACTCGCCGTCCATTGTCCCTAAACGCTCAAGAAACCGCGCCCTTATTATATTTCCACTTTCGACTCGCGCCCTTGTCTCGATGCTGCAAAATTCTTAGCTATTTTTCAATTGTTCGAAAACTAATCCTGGAAACTAATGGCCTTTCTAAAACGCCGCCACCCGTACCTTAGAACAGCATACCGCGCGGGTGCGATAACCGTCAGCCCACGCTGTATTTTTCTACGGTACGAATTTCGTATTTATAATTTTACTAAAAATAATGGTCCTGAAAGAGGGGAATTTATTAAGAAATATATGAGAGAAGATACATTAAATATGAAACAACCATGGACGATAATAGAAACAATGAAGTATGACTTTTAAATAATATATAGATAAGTTAACGAAAAGGGCTATGACAGTAGACAATCGCACGTCTCCCCATGGCTAGGGCCGGGCAACACCGTTAACGTGGCAAAATCTCAGAAATAAATTAGAAGCAAAGAAAATAATAAAGGATAGCAGCCTTGTTTTGAGAAAGCCAAACATACAAGATGATATAAAGAACAAATGTCTATAAGTCGTTGATAGAATGAGATGTTTCATAAAGTTGTATCGTTGTTTGTAAAATGGGATTAAATAAATAAATAAATAAACAAACGTATTAGTATTTCTAGTATCATAACTTTGACTCTTACTAACTACTCGTATAGGCCTAGCCCAGGAAAAATGACGGAAGAAAGGCGAATCGACAAAAATTCGCATAGAGATCAAATTTGGTACACATCTTTAGGTCGTCATTTCAAATGAAATATCAGAAGTCTTCATCGATCCCACTCTTGCTAAAACTTTTATTCGAGGTCAAAGGTCACGAAAAACTGTTTTTCGAGAATATCTCTTCAGCGATGCGTTTTATCGTAAAAATACTTATTATGAATTTTATAAATTACAAATTTGTCTAGAAGAAAGAATTTTCCTCCTAACACCATTCGCGAACCAGCGCGGTTTAAATAACGATGAATACTGCGTCGCGCCCACAATACGCACCGGTGCCAGTACACGCATGCGCACTTAACACACGGCAAACTCAATACGCTCTTTCCTTTTTTAATCTCGGTGCATACTTACAGTACTTATATTGTAAATATCAAGAAGACTTTGTTTTGCATTTAAATAATACTTTTTATAATTTTCATATGTATGTTTATAGATAAATATATTTTGATAAAATAAGGGATTATGATACATTTCCAAACAAACGATTTCAAAATAAAATGAGTTTAAAAAGGAACATATTTTATTGCTAGTGACATATTTTACAGTCTAAACATAGTAATATCTGAAAATTGTCTTTGGTAATTTAATCACATTCTCCACTAACTCACAGTAATATACGATGCAATTTGTTTTTCCATTGTCTTGCTTCGTTTTCTATTCACACAGACTTCAGCCTCCTTTTCATTACCGAAGGGTTTGTATTTCTAGATTTATAAAAAACATAAATGGTCTGATCAGGCAAATAAATTTCTCACCGGAAAGTGACTATTTTCCCCCTATTTTAAAAATGAAATACAAGGTTTTCATCCGATAGATGAGAAAGCAAGTTAAGTAAAAATAACCTTCCTTCACACTTTTTCCCCAAACAGACTAAAAATCTTTTACGATATGACATGAGGCAGAGTATTTTTTTTAAATTTAGGATTAGCAGCATAGCAGGATTGTCAGTCGTATATTATTCTAACTGATTTAAACTTGTTGTGGAAGACAGTTTTCGTATATTTTATATATTTCATAATCAACTATCTCATTTGGCAAGTACATAATGAAAGCTTCGATATTTGTGTTTCATAATAGGTTAATACGTTATAAATTAGAAGCAAACATATCCAAAATAATTCGAAGCGCATTTATAAATACCCAAAATTAAACGAAGTGCATTAAAATGTGCGTTAAAAACGTATATAAAAATGTGTGAGAAACGAAATTTGTTCACGACAAAGAAAACATTGTTGTACTAATTTGAGAAAAACTTTATTTTACGTCAGATTAGTTTCGAATCAGTTGGTCTTATCGTTCAAAGTCAAATCGTAAATCGAGCATATGGCTACAAAACGAATCAGAACATAGGTTTAATTAAAAAAAAAGTGGCAGAAATTTGGCATATGAGCAATATTTTGGAACTAAAATCGGATAAGATTGGCAGTTGAAAAAACAGTTTAAAATTATTTTCCAGGATTTTCCTTTGTTTAGCTGATTTTTTAAATTTTGTTTCGTGAATTATAATGACCTCCGTGACATGAACAAAAAAAGTGGAACATTTTGCCGTAAATGTTAACCTTTTCACGTAAAACACTCCTAAATGTGAACAGGTTTTCGTCAATGCTCGTAGCCTATTACACCCGAAAATTCAAATATTTAGTTCAGCACACGTTTTGTAAGTGAGATAACTCAGGATGTAGATAACAGACTGGAAAAAATTCAAGTAAATTTGGAAAGAAACCGTTTCATCCAAAAACTTCTTAGGTCAGAATATGGCCGTACGTAAACATTAAAAAATAATGATGTTTTATGTTATGGATTTTGTTGTCAGTTACTGTAAAATCATTTTTCTTAACAGATGAAAATCAGGTCCAATCTTTCTTTCTTCATATGACTACTTTGTGTAGAAAATACGCGCGTCGCTTGTTTAAGCTGTATTTAATTGAACTGAATATTAGATTTCGAAATTGAGAGGAGCTACATAAAAAATTAAATATTGGCGTGAGTGTTCCCTGAATCAAAAATGATCAAAGAATTTAAAGCTGATTTGTTTTTTGTTAATTAATTACGGACATATGAATAAAACATAATGGTACTGTAATGATTTTTATAGTTTCGTGTAAATTAAGAATTTTTGAGGAACAAAAATAAACCCAAAAAATACAGGATGGAGTCTTTAACTTAATATATCGTTAGACAGCTCAAGTTGGCGTACTGTAAATTGAAATACTTCTGAAAATTTTAAGTTTTTAAAGTTTATTTCATGACGTACATTTTGGAAATAAAATAATATTTTATTGTATAGTGTTTAACGCCTGACGGGACCTAGAAATTTAACTTTTTATTCTTTTGTAGAGATTTTTTAGTATAGAACTGTTTTACAATTTTTTAGAAAGCACTTAAAATTTAGGGCTGCGATGAAAATTCTTTGCGAGTGGTTTTCAGACTATGGCAATCAGCTATCTGCGTAGGCAAGTGTAATCACCAACTTAATATAGGAATAGTAAAGATTTGTTAAAAGAGAAAAGGATGGACAACATTGAACCTTACAAACATGGTGAAGAAACCTCACGTACTAAAGTCATTCCTTTCCACCTCAACACACTCAAGTTAATGTAACTTTATAACTATCTATGTGCATGTGATTCTATTGTTATTTTTCTTTGGTAAACGCTCTTAATTTTATCTTAGAAATGAATATACAAAATCTGGAGAGTTTTTTAAAATATAAATTATCCAGGATGATCACGAATTCATAATTACAAAATCTGGAGAATTTTTTAAAATATAAATTATCCAGGATGATCAAGAATTCATAATTACAAACTTTAAGGATTGGTGCTGGACACTAACGATCGTTTATTGTATTAGGATATATGGACGCAAGTGACGCCGTGAGGTGCAAGTATTACTTTTTATGGGAACATCTGAAGAGTCTTGTTTATGCGACTCCACCTGATTCAGATGAGGACCCGGGGTGGGAGTCGTTTTCTAGAGGCACCCTGTTTCAATCACACATCGACGTGTTTGCAAGCTTAGTTAAGGATTGTGTAAATGAATTTCAAAATGGAATTTGAGGTTGCAATTTATAACAAAAACAGTTATTAGTTATTCCACTGTTTTAAAAAAGATGTAGTACATTTAAGTTTAATTTTTCGCTTCCGTGTCATTTTTGGTGATGCATTTGGAGACCTCTTACAGAACACCTTAGCGGACCACCTCATGTATAGAACAGAGGGAATAAGAAATTGAATGACCCATCCATGCTTCGTTGTGGAGCGACTTTGTGGCGATTGCAAGAACTAAACTCTGATTGCGAGAATCAAGGGGCTGCAGAGGAATAATTAATTAGATAACCAAACTCAGTTTAATTTGTCTCATTATAATTACCTTAAAAATGTCTATGAACACATCAGTTTACAACAGCAGAACAATTCACAACAACATGAAAACGACCGGAATTCTTTTGTATTTTCAACTTTTCTTCGAGTGCATTTAACAGTCAATTTCTGTAGCTTTATCATGACAATTGATTTGAGATTGTTTCTCTCTGATAATGAAGAGAATGCTTCAGAAGAAGGGACTAAAATAATTAAGGCATTCGTTTTAATTCTGTGTATGACTGGAATCTCTTTTGTGCGAACTCAAGTGTTTGAATTGAGCATGTCATTTGTTTGTGTAAGTACTTCCATATTTCTATCGCGCGCACTCATGCGGTGCTTCACTGTACTACAGTTCCTTGAAAGTCACGTGATTCGCCGTTTTGCCTTAGAATTGGTGTGCAAGCAAGTTCGCGTGTATTCGGGAACCACAGTGAAATCTGTTTATCTGATTAGAAGTGAACCATTCTGCTTCAGCTGTTCGCAAACACAGGTACGTTCATTATTATAGCAAATATACTGCGAATATGATATGCTCAAGTTTGTATGTCTTGGTCATATTACAACTTCTTGTTTGCAACGAGGACAATAATTTTCCATGATTGTTCTTATCCAAATTATGGGGAAGTTCTTTTAATTTCATCTCTACTAATTATATCTATTGCATTAGGAATAAAAACATTGTGTGGGAGCGCATATGTCGTTAAAGAGCTCGTTCTTTATGAGAATTATGGGTTTCCATTCCGCAGGATGCAATCTTGCCGTTCAACTAAATTTGCTTCATATTTATCTTCAGCAGTACCCATCCGTAAATGTTTAACGAGTCGATACGTGTTTTAATGAACACATTAAGAGCGAATAAGTAAAACGACTCTGCATAATTTATAATATTTCTTTGTTGCTCATGAACTGAGTGCTTGTGATATATTGACTGACCCGACAAGTTCCTAGTTATGATACTAAAATTTTAAGGAGCATTCAGGAAAAGTTCCTGAGGAAGTAATGCCAATGGAATATAAAATGAAATAATTTTCTAACATTTTTTGTGGTTAAATATTTTTGAAGTGTAATGTGTAGGTTACATACTTAGCAACAATGCAATTAGGTTTATTCATATTTAAATTGTATATTGTATTTTTTATGTTTCTTGTATATTTTTTGTCTATTGTTGTAGAACAGTGATGGGGAATGCTCCCCGAAACATGTCTGTTTTAAAAGAAAAGATATTATTTAAAATTGTGGAAAATAATAACATTTTGTATCCTTAAGATGGAATGCTTGCTATAATTACATGATAAGATTTGAAATTTTTAATATGTTGATGATGATTTACAAATAGAAAATTTATTTTCACAGCAGATACGCAAATTACAGAATATAATAAAAGTTTATATTAAGAACTAAATTTTTGTAGGACAGCAGAAGCCGGTAAAATCATGTCACGTGACATAAACTGTCTAATCAACATCGACGTTTCATGATTTCCGTATGCCGTTCGTTAATGGTACATCCCCGCGTAGCCTCATACGTGGACCAATAAGCGTCTAGTCTACATCTGCCAATGAAATTATCGCATTTCTCTTGCTTTCAGACCTGTCATGGCCGCTCCTTAGAAGTACGTTGTGTCCGGAGCGATGTATCAATTTATTTCATGCTTTACAAAGTGACAAAAAAAGTGTTCTTATCATTGTATTCAAAATCGTTGATATAAACTATGGAAAACAAAAAAATATTGAAGATTACTTGCAACTAAAACTTAAAGTAAGTAGTATCTTTGGATTGAAAAATGCATGAAATCCTATGAAAAATCGTGTTATTGAGCAGAAAAAGATGTACTTGTGATATTACATATTGTTTTAAGAATTATTCTCGAATACAATCGTGGATTTGTTCATGAGATTAAGTATAATTGCATTATTACGGCACTGCAACAAAAATATGCAAGTGCTTTAGAAAAAATATCTTGAGATTAGAGCGGAAATGTTAATTCAATTTGAGATGTTTGTGACGTTGCGGAACCAATTATTGATACATCCGTCTCCCTTTTCACTAGCTAAATCGTCTAAGATAAAATCTTTTCCTCTTACTAATTTTTAAACTGACCTATATTGGTTTGGAAGCTAATAAACGCAAGGTTTAATTTTTGTTCCTTATAGGCGCTTAATCAAATGTTAAAGAGGTCATTTTCCTTTATTTCAGCTCCTTGGAGTATCTTCAGTCTTCCAAACTCGATTCTTCATTGTTAAAATCCTCAAGATATGAACACTAAGTTATAAAGTAGGTATTTATTCTGTCAACTTCTAATAACAATTAGTTGAGTAACATATTATCCATTCCTTATCTTTAAGTATATCAAATAAGATGTCATTTTCTCCCGAAAAGCAGTTTAAAAGTTGTGCACTACGAGACCTTTTGATAATATCTTTGATAAATATGTTCTGATTTTCTAATTTGTCAAACAGAAGGTTAATTTAATACCTTTTTAGTTATCCTGGTTTCTTTTAGTCAACTGTTACACACAATATTTGGGTGTGTTATTTTGGATGTGATTTGTGCCAGACTCGAACACACAGCAGCACAAAATCTGTGCAATATAATTGTTAGGTGACCTCATTAAGAATGTGAGCATCTTCGAATCAAATACTAACAAAAGTTGGTAATGACTCTTCTTTCTCTTTTTCAACAGCCGCCCGATGGTATACTAATTAGCGCTACTATCAACAGCTGCAAGTCCGCAATGCAAATAACTTTTTA
Organism: Laupala kohalensis; assembly: GCA_002313205.1. Lineage (NCBI taxonomy): Eukaryota > Metazoa > Arthropoda > Insecta > Orthoptera > Trigonidiidae > Laupala > Laupala kohalensis. The sequence continues at coordinate 31,798 of NNCF01125847.1, read as the reverse complement.
ATACTGCCACCGAAAAATTCCTCGTAAGCTTCTGTTGGATAAATGTCTAGTTATACTACTCAAGGTATTGATCACTCCATTTTAATTGCATGTTTGGCTTCTTAATGCTTCCAGTACTAATTTCAATTTCAGGGAATTTCATTTTTGGATCTGTTAAAGAGCTTTAGCTGGTTTAAGTGTGTGAAATGTGTTTGGTTTCATTTGAATATTTGATTATTGTTTAATGAAATTTCATCTAAGCTCAGGACTCTTCTGAGTAGACTATTATTTACATTTTGTGAAATTTATATTCGAAAATCATGATTAACTTTCATATCCTTAGTAATCGAATGATGGAATAATAAGATGGCCTTATGCATAGACTGGAATTAATATCTCATTATATGTACAATGAATTAAAGTATATATTAATGGTCAACGTAATTGGGAAATGAAATTATTTGATGTTCGAATTAAAGAAATAATTTCTTTTGATTTCTTCGGTGCAATGGATCCAACCTGAATATTTACATATTTATTCTTTGTGCTAATGAGACTTCCTTGTGGTCTATTAGAGGCATTATACTCTAAACAAAAGTTGTCCATGTGAAAAATGAATTATACTGGCTATATGTAAGTTTCAAGAGTGTGTACCCAAGGCCATCACAGCTGAGCCGCTTTGCGTATTCCGTTCTTAGAAACTTTCTCCGTCACGCACCCCGACTACTTATTGCGAACCATACTGAAACAGCAGTGAAGAGAATAGCACCACTTTTTAGAGGGCATGAATAACATAAATTCTAATTTTTAGAGAATTCATTGGAAGCTACTTAACAGTGAGCGTTTTAGTTTGACATGCCGCTTTAATCGCATTTGAGTTTTGTCATGATTCGTTTCAAAGTACGGAAATAAACCATTTACTTATAATCAAGCTCTAAAATTATTTTCATCAATATGTTTCACTAAAAATGGTCATATATGTATAATGTGCTTCAGATTGTTAGATACTTCAAGTAAAATATTATACTCTCAGATCTGAAATATATGCTGTCATATACGTTCACATTTGTCCATTTAAGTGAGAATTAAATCATGTTTGGTCAACCAAATTGGTGATATTCTGAACTACTGAGGAAAGTCGTCCATTTGTTGAACTCATTTCGTTCTGGGGAGTATTTTGTGAGAAGTCGACGGACGAGGACTTTGGCTGATAATAGAGGATAATAGAGGATTTGTTTGTATTTTATATACCGTGATTTTTCTCCTTAATTTTGATTATGAACCCTAGTGTTGGGAGCTCCATTGAACTGCGTAGTGAATGTGGTGTGACGTACTTCCGTCCTTTCCGTGCGCGCTCACGCGCGGCAGTTTTCTATACTAACACTCCGTACAGGGACGAGGTGCGCCATTTCTCGAAGTTGTCGAACAAAGAGAGCTGCAAGACCTTGTGGAAATGTTTTTTCTCGGATTGGAGACATCAGCATCCAACTTCGACTGCGTGCGAACGTGAGTAGCAATCTTATATTGCTGTGGCGTATATCGGCATTACAGAATCTCGGATGTCCAAGTTGGTTTCCTACGTTCTTGAATGGAAATATGAGCTCCGGGTGCATTATGTTCATTAACCTACTTCCACAGTTTGTTTTTAATTTTAATGGCTAAGTATCGTTTTCATCAGGCAAAACCTTAGATTTGGATGCCAGTTCTAGCAGTGAGCTCGTCCTTCCGAGAAGTGTTAGTGAGTCCTTTACCATGTGGATCGTCTATGCATTTTATATTCTTCAAGTAACCAGTTAATAAACACCTGTCTGTTTCATTAAATAAGTTGCATTCAGGATAATTGTGTGATGTAGATGAACGAGTAATAGAAGGTGTAACACTTGAAGTGAGGTTTTCTGCTTTCTAAAATAGGTAGCTAATGCATATGATGGTGTTTAAGCTATTACTTCAGTTTATAGACTGCAAATTTTTGCCTATGAGATTGATATAATGTACTTTCTCGTTGACATAATACTTTGACGACATTACTACTTGTATTTCTTGAAGGATAAGTCGTGTTATTTTGTTTATTTTCAGGACAGTTTTCCGACTGTAACGGAAGTATCTTTAAGAATTCAACATTTTCACCGAATGTCAAGAACGAATTCATGCGAAGTTGTAATGGTGCCTATAATATGATTCTTACATATTAACCTTTTTGGCGTGCCTTCTTCCAAGATCTGCCTTCCCCATGATCGCCGTTTTGAAATACTTGATGCAACCATATCTGTGAAGTAAGTAGGAAGTTTATGAGATACTTAGGTAATTTTGATGAGAGTGGTTGAATATTTTCTTGTCAATTGTGTTTGCTTCTAGTGTCAAGCCGCAATAAGATTTATTTGTACATTTTAACAGAATTTTGCAATACTTCTAAAGGTCTATTCTTTCTAGTTTTACCAATCAGAATAGAATTTTCAATTATTTTTCAAGTGCTTCACAGAGAAATATTATTCACCGAGAATTTATCATGCTTAGCGGAGTAGTGTTTAAATACACTCAGTTTTTCAATTAATAAATTGTCGCGAATTGTTATCTTTCAAATTTGTGTTACAGACCAATTTGCAGTTAGATAACATGTACGTTTTAGATAGAACGATTCATTAACGATTAAAGTGAACAATTAAGTTATTTAGCTGTGAACCTAAAACGATCAATTCATTTTAACGTCTGTGGAATTGTGTGGAAAAAACATTTAGTGTGTGTGATTTTGTGTAGAAAATTAAAAGCAATATGCAATATCCTATATTGCAATAAAGATGTACATCAGTTTTGAAAATTGAAATTTTTACAACGGTAAATGTATAAAATTCCTCAAGGGAGGACAAGTCAAAATTGAAGTTTTAAAATTTTGGAAGATGATGAAATCACCACATTTTGGGGCTATGACGGTTGCGTTTGAAACACATTTGGAAAAATAATGGTAGACATATCTCTGAATTTTTCTGTGTCCAACTGTTAATTAATACAATTCTTGTTTGATTTTACATAAGCCATTTCTGCGTTACTCTCCTTTAGTAGATCTCTTTATCTTTAATTTTAACATTGTCCAGTCCAAGTCATGGGCATTGTTTATTCTATGTTCAGTAACAACATTATGATATTTTGGCCTAATATTTTTCTTGTGTTCACTTATTCTAGTTTTTAATAATATCTTTGCCAGATCTATGCACAATGTATTGAAAACCTTGTATTTCATTTAGTAAACAAAATGCGTGTTTCCATTGTATTTAACGTTTTATGAATAATGTATCTAGTTTATTATTAACAACATTGACAATACGTAATTATTTTTATCTAATTTCTTACCATTTCAGTGTTTAGTTGGTATATTGACCAGAAATAATGTTCTTTTATCTTACTCTCATTTTCATTATATTTTTTTATCGATTCGATGGATTTTGTTTGGTGATTGAAGAAAAAAAAAGTTTTTGCTACGTAATATTTTGTGAATTTGATTTTACTATATTGTCTACTATTTTAATATTTGTTTACTTCTCTGGAAACGTTAGTCATATAATTTATTGCTTCGTCAATCAAGATGTAAACCATGGTTATTTTTGGTGGTGTGGGTGGTATGACTTATAATTTAAAACTCGTGCCGAGAAGATTGGTTTTCGATACCAATTGTATATAAGAGTATTTTTCTATTTTTTATGATCGTTTTATCTAGAAATTTAATTGAGTTACTTGATTCAAGTTCAAAAGTAAATTTTAAGTTTCAGAACTGTTAAAATCATTGAGAGTATAATTTTTTTGTCGTTGATTAAATTAAAAAAAACCATCATTAACATTTTCTAAAACACACTGAATTTGTTAATGAAACGTGTTAAAATAGCTTTTTTCTGGCTCAATCGTCCTAGAATCCGCCAGGACTGCCGAGGAAGGGGTCACATTTGTGTTATACGTATGTCCAATTATTCCTAACTCATTTTGACACATTTGATCATAAAGAAACCGTTGTGTAACTTGAGCACCATAAAGAGCTCCTTCATAGAGCCTTAGTGTAACCTTCATGTGTTATCTCTGTCTTCGTTATGAAATCAAAAGTGTTTTTAATATTAAATTCGGGCATTTTAATTTAAAGTATATTTGAAATGAATTATGAAAATAAATAGTATGGTGGGTTAATTGTAGATATTGTGATTCTATATGGTATATTAGCCTCATGTTTTTTTTTGAAACATCAAAGCAACATGCTAAATTAGACTGTTACGTAAATCTTGTTTTATGTGTTTTTATTTGTTTCTGCATCAGGATTTTCAAAGTTATCGATGTATTTATTTTCATAAATATCATAATACCGTAAATTGATCAATCACCTCGGATAAACGATTGAGTTTTACATCATTCACCATATCATGCATAAAAAGGGATAAAAATCGAGAACAATGTCAAAAATGTTTTTTATAAAATCTAACAACGATTGCCAGACTTCTTCAGATGCATATCTACTAATGGCTGTTTGCGATCACATTTTCATTTAAACCCTATTTCTTGCGGAGTGGATTAGTGTCTGCACATCATGTAGTTCTGACCAATGCTTTACATTCCGCAACCTGGAATTTCTCCGTCTTCCGACCTCTCCGTCTCTCAGTTTTCCCCTCCATTATTAATTGCAAATACTGATATTTTTCATTTCACATGATACGTCCCAAATACACAATTTTCCTCTTCTTTATAGTAGTTAGTAGCTGGCGCTTCTTATTGATAAGTGCCAAAACTTCATTGTCATTCTCACTGTCCAAGGTATCTTGAGCATTCTGCGGTACATCCACATCTCAGATGCCACTAATTTATGAATGACATTCTCTCCTAGGGTCCAACCTTCCGTCCCATAACGACAAACGTAGCATTTTAAGAATATCAAGTTAATATCGAAGTTCGTGCAGGAAAATACCCTTGTAAAGTTTAGAAAATGTACAGCCTTTCTATGGTTCTGATCTTCGCTGCAGGAGTAGAAGAATGTTCCATTTTCTGTGTCACATTTTCACGCACCCGACCACCACGACTCAGTTACACCCACGATATCCACTTTGAGTCTGCTCATTTCTCGTTCAAGATTCGCTAACTTACCGGTCTTATACAAACTTCGTACGTTCCATGTTCCAATGTTTATCGATTCTCTCAGATTTGCTCTTTCACTTTTGACATTCAAAACCGTTCCTTCCCGGAGATCCGATTGGGGAACTAATGAAACCTCCGGAATACTTTGATTTGAATGTATTCATGTGATTGTCTTGGGAAAGATAATGCAGGTGTTATCCCATTGCCTTCCTTCATACCAGTCCTTCGACCGCCCAATCTGGGTCAGACGCCGTTTGCAACCGCCCAATTTGGGTAAACGTTGCAGTTATGCTAGTTTTGGTCCGCCCCGTGTATTTCATTTCCTCGGTTCCACCCATACCTGGGAGACTTTCTCCCATCCGCCACCTGGGGAGGCGCCCGATGGAGGTCTGGCAACCTCTCACGGGTACAGTCAGACACTGAAAAAAATCAGAGACGTATCTACCAACACTTTTCTAAATATGTTTGAAATGTTGTCATCACTGCACGCAAATCCCTTTATATCTCCTTCTTCCAAAACTTTATAATTTCTATTATAACTTGTCCTCCCTTGACGAAGGGAAGACGAAATATTAATTGAATATGATATGTTTGTGACGTTGCGGAACCAATGATTGAAACATTCGTCTCTCTTTTAATTACCTAAAAGTTATAAGTTAAAATCTTTTCTTCGCACTCACTCACTATAAAACTAACATACATTGCAATGGAAGGTAATGAATACAAAGTTTAATTTTCTTCCTTATAGGTGTTTATTCAAAACTTAAGGGAGTTATTTTGCTTTATTTCAGCTGCTTGGAGTATCTAGAGTATTCCAAACTTGATACTTCATTGCTTAAATTCTCAAGACTGAGGAATTCATGAATACTAAGGAATGAATTAGGTAATTATTTTGTCAACTTCTAATTACTGTTAGTTAAGCAATATATTGTTCATTCCTTATCTTCAGGTATGTCAAATAAGATGTGTGACATTTTCTCCCGAAAAACAGTTGCAAACGGTTGAAGAATTGTGTACTACCAGACTTTTATTAATATCTTTGAGATACGTCCTGATTTTCTAATGTGTCAAACAGGAAATTAAATATAATCTAAATTAGATTATTAAGATTAAGATTCTTATTGACTGTGTTTTGGCTCTGAATTAGTCAACTGTTACTCCCTGTTACAAAGCTGCCCCAAAACCCCTTGATATCTGCTCCTCCCAAAATTATAAAATTTCAGATTTGTCTTGTCCTCTCATGAGGAAGGGAAGACGCATCACTTATTCTTGTGATAGCACAGATGTAATTTATTGTGATGACACTTTGCACAATTGTTTTTGAAGGAAATGTTCTATGCTTTTTAAGTGTTTACAAGTTTTATATACCTGAAGTGGACCATGAACATGGACGAACGTTTTGATTTTAAACTGTGTTGTGATAAGCAAATAGTCTGAAAGTGACGATGTGTTTGATTCAAACGTGTATTAAAATATTGATATAATATGAAATCGGAAGGATAGAAATTTCACACGTAATGTGAAAGCAAACGTTGTTCAGAATATTATTCATTTCGGTGGTGTGACTGAGGATATTTTTTACTTACTGCTGTTTGTAAAAATTCAAAAAGTTAACCCCAAAGTATTCTTGGAAAAATATTACTTACGATTGATTAATAATTGAATTAAATAATTTTGCGCTCCAGGAATGCATTATTAACGTACCGCGGTAGTCTAATATACTTGTATAAACGAAATTATGTTCCTACGCTGCCTGTTCCACGTCCCCAAACATAATCTTGTGAGCGATATGATATATGGCTCTTAGATGAGCTGTATTCAACTATTATGTGAAGACATAAACTTCATATGAAAGGTTATTTTAAATACCTTAATTATTGACGTCATGGTAAAGAAATGAAGGAAATGTTTCAATTGAATGAGAAAGTATTGTGATTTTCCTCTACTGTTTTAAACCGATAGTTCATTTTGGATTGAGAAAAGTTGTTCTAGAATTCAATGGTGTACGTTTAAGTTGCACCCAGAAATATTTATATTACTTGATGCTTTGAAGGAAGACAATAATACTAAAAAAGAGTCTTGAAGTATATGCTATAGTACATAGCAATTTCTTCACACTATATTTAGTATCATAAAAATGTAATCCATTTGTATGTTTCTTCTATAAGTAATGAATCAAATCTAAATTTTGTTTGATTTCAGTTGAAGCACTTGTGCGGAGATTTCTTCATTTACGACAATAGTTTTAGATTTAGAATTCTCCTGCACGATTTGGTCTGATATTATCAAATGATAATTTCATTTCACTATTATTAAGTGTTCAATTCATGATTTAAATGTCTGTTTTTGTTGTTTGGATGGATCACTTGTGTTCATTCATTTTTTGTGCCTTACCTTGTATTAAATATGCGCATGATTTTGTGCACCTCTTCTATGACATTATATTGGAATAGATACTATTTTGTTTGGTGCGAGTGAGAAAAAAAATGAGTCGTGTGAAAGATATTGCTTTCTTCAAATCCTTCCTTTAGCAATTATTGCGAAAAAATATTGCCATGTCCACCGAATTGTGTAAATTCACAATTTCGTCACTGAGACTCGTGTGTTAACTGAACACCTAATTATAATGTTTAAATTTACGTTGAGGTTTGCAGTGAGCGAATTGTGCCATTTTATATTCGCAATAGTGAGTTTCATTCCACGCAAAACAATTCTGATACCTTTGATTGCAAAACACTCAGAATCCTTAAGACTCAAAAGGTCCAATATGTTATTTTTCACTGGCAAAGAACTGTTGTAATCACGAATTTCGTACGTGACTTGTAAGACATTTTATTCAAGTTTGTAAATGAGGGGTGTCTGTTCAAATAGTTATTTCAACTTTTCAAAAAGTGTTTTTCTTTCTCATTCCTTTGAAGAACTTGTTTAATATGATAATCACGTCCAATCAAGTTCAATACATGTACTTGTTTAAATAAACTCCGTTCGTAGCGGGTATGATAACAGAAGAGTCATTAGTGTACATTACATTTTATTAATTTCGATTTTATTTCCTTTTGAATTGGGAACAAAAGAGTAAATTTCCCTTTGTCTGATGGTCACAAAATGTTCCATTCTTAAAGGGTACATTTCCTAGTAATTTAAATTATTCAGTTACACTGTCTTTCGCATTTCCGAAAAGTTGCTTGTGTTGGAAATTACTGTGTTTGAGTAGACACTCGTCATAAGAAGTTTAAATTTTACGCAAAGACTCAACGAATCAAAGTTGAATACTCTTTCAAGTGCAGTGTACTCTGAGATTGTACGGTCTGGAATCTTAAAAGGGCCCGCGAAAATATTCTAAATAAATTACGAAATATTTCTTTAAAAACGGGGTAATAAAACATTTTCTCCTCTTACAACTTAATAGGGATATGATCACCAGTACTAGTCTTCTATTGGTCTGCCAAATATGGAAGCAGTTTCAAGTTTACCTACGATTGGTCGAACGAAGGTGAGGAGCTTTTTCCCCGACGCAGGGGAGTGGCGTTGCAAACCTAACAAATCCAAACTGCTAAGAGCGCGGGACTTAGAATATTATCGTGGGCCCTTTTAAGATTCCAGGAGTATACCTATCTTTAAGTAATTCTACAAAGTGCTTTTTGCGGACAATGATAAATGCAGTGGCCAAATGTATCGCCTTTTCAATACTAGTCCAGCGTGAAATGCTGGACGCGCTGCGTAAACCGAGTCTTGCTGTCTTCCCTCAGCGAGACTTCGAGGAGAGTTGCTTCACTCATCTTGGACTCGCTGCGTGCAATGAGGGCTTCCCTGCGAAACTTTCCAAGGTAGGCAGCTCAACATGAAGAACATTCTTGTTTGTGTTTTGTAACTTTTTTAGTGTTTTTTGTTGTAATTTTTTAAAGTGTTTTTAATGTTTTGAGATGTTTCATGCTTTACTTTGTTGCGTACAATGTAATATTATTTGGCAGTTGCTTTGTAGAAACACCTTTAAATCATGTGTTCCTGGGTAGATGTCCAATACATAATTCTGAAAATTGGAAACCTATTTCAACGAGGTAAACTCTATGAAACAAGTATTATGGAATTGGATTAGCTGGATTGAAATTCAATAACTGTCGAAAAAGATAATGTATTTAAAAGATGACATTTATTTTGTGGCAGATGAAGTATTTTTGTTTCATTATCTTTTGAGAGACGTTGGCATTGGCGTTTTCGTGCAATTTGTATCATATAGCTCTTTTTTTGATATTATAACTAACTGATGCAAACACAACTAATCTGGTAATTTTAGTTGCTTCTTAAAGGGAGGAAAGCGAAGTAATTGGTATTTTGAGTCTTTGTTCGTTTCAATTTATATTCTAAGTAGACTGACTTCGAATCTCCAAACGACTAAGATTTTCAAAGCTATAATTTTCGTTGTCCAAAATATTTTGTTCTCATTATGTATGTATATCACTAAGAACTATATTTGGTCATTGACGAGAAAGATTAAATTTAGAATCCAAATTTTTTTGTAGATTGATACAACGCTTGGTGATTACACATTTGCATAAACAATTTATGTTAATTTTATAACGTTGAGTGCGTTTTTCTTTGGAGATATCAATGAGGATAACAATGATGAGTCTTATAAAATGCTTAATTTCATTTTGATATTGAGTACATAAGAAAAATGATATTTTGCTTTAAAAATTAATGAATATTCGCGTAAACTCTGCTCGTCGACTGTGTTTCGACCAGTGCTCACTAGTGAAATAAGTCATTTGAGTGAGTCCATCGTTTCTTTCAAGGTGTCGCAAGGATTAGGCATAGTGAATACATAACAGGAGCTTCTTGACAGACTGTACTTCTTGAAGAAAAAAATAGAAACGAGATGAACAGAGTAAATGCTAATGCACAAACTGGATGTGTCATAATCCCAGGCATGTGTCATAAGTGTCCGGACAGGATGTGTTTCAATTTTTGTTTGTGATTCATGTTTTATAACTGTGTTTTAAAACTAACCGTTATACTTGAAGTGTAATAATGGTGTATCATTTTTGTCAACTCGGATAAAATAGGACCATGGATCTAATACTGTTAAATAATATTGTTTAACGCTATTTTGAGGAAAGTATTAAGAAATGTAATTCTTAATTATAATTTTCCCCTTTCAATGAACTTGCCGAAAAAATGAGTTTTTCTCTTAATCAAATTCTGCGAATATTTGATGTGATATCTTTTATGAATTAAAGTTCTTCTGGGTTAGTAGATACTACATCCTAATTTGTTGCTTTAGGTTGCAACTCCTAATGGTTTGGCCTTTCAGTCGTTATTGACTGTCAGACACTTTCGCAATTAATAATCCAACACGACATGAAAGACTTGCATTAAACAATAGGATATGCAGGTAGTCAGTGTAGATATAGTTGAACCACCGTGTGTTGATTGAGGTGCATTGTTATAGAATAATAAAAAGAATTAACCTTCGGGGTGAATACGGCGATTTGGATTAAATCTGGACGGTGTTAAATATATTTCTGGACAACTTTAAATTAATTCCATTCTGTCTTGAGAATATGTCATGTTGAAAAATTATATACTAACTTGCCAACGTTTCGGATGCCATTATATCCTTCATCGGGGATTGTGGCATAAAACTGTAATATCTAACTGATGAAGGATGTAATTATTTAAAAAATGTTGGCAATGTAGTAGTTCGCTTTCCCCTCTATGACCAATCCTGGAGATAGAAGGCCGCAAGTAGGAATTTCATAGTAGGCTGCAACGAGGAAGAAATAGCTTGTAACATTGAAATATCCGCAACATATTTAACGGTTGCATGAACGCTTATTTATGATGATTTACCTATTTACATTTTTAAAATGTAAAATTTTGCAACTGATGTCCTCTGGAGTTTTTCCTTTTTATCTCCATTATAGGGGTCTCCCTGGCACTTTCCACCGAATGTTTATGAAGGCTTACCGTAGTTTCCTCTTCTCACTTTATCTGCGCGAGCTGCCTTACAAAATCTTTCGGCACTTTGTTTTCTATTCAAGGCGTTTATTTGAATCCCCCAGATGGTGTCGATTTTTACTATTCTGAATTCATTTCTAAACTACGTAGGAATTTCGAACGGTACCACAACGGGTTCTAAGTTACCCGCTGTGTTGGCGGAGGGCTGAGCTCAGCAATTTATAAACTTGTGTCACTAGGAGGAGGAATCTCGCTCCAGCCGTTTCCATTTCCGGATGGACANTTTACGACAATAGTTTTAGATTTAGAATTCTCCTGCACGATTTGGTCTGATATTATCAAATGATAATTTCATTTCACTATTATTAAGTGTTCAATTCATGATTTAAATGTCTGTTTTTGTTGTTTGGATGGATCACTTGTGTTCATTCATTTTTTGTGCCTTACCTTGTATTAAATATGCGCATGATTTTGTGCACCTCTTCTATGACATTATATTGGAATAGATACTATTTTGTTTGGTGCGAGTGAGAAAAAAAATGAGTCGTGTGAAAGATATTGCTTTCTTCAAATCCTTCCTTTAGCAATTATTGCGAAAAAATATTGCCATGTCCACCGAATTGTGTAAATTCACAATTTCGTCACTGAGACTCGTGTGTTAACTGAACACCTAATTATAATGTTTAAATTTACGTTGAGGTTTGCAGTGAGCGAATTGTGCCATTTTATATTCGCAATAGTGAGTTTCATTCCACGCAAAACAATTCTGATACCTTTGATTGCAAAACACTCAGAATCCTTAAGACTCAAAAGGTCCAATATGTTATTTTTCACTGGCAAAGAACTGTTGTAATCACGAATTTCGTACGTGACTTGTAAGACATTTTATTCAAGTTTGTAAATGAGGGGTGTCTGTTCAAATAGTTATTTCAACTTTTCAAAAAGTGTTTTTCTTTCTCATTCCTTTGAAGAACTTGTTTAATATGATAATCACGTCCAATCAAGTTCAATACATGTACTTGTTTAAATAAACTCCGTTCGTAGCGGGTATGATAACAGAAGAGTCATTAGTGTACATTACATTTTATTAATTTCGATTTTATTTCCTTTTGAATTGGGAACAAAAGAGTAAATTTCCCTTTGTCTGATGGTCACAAAATGTTCCATTCTTAAAGGGTACATTTCCTAGTAATTTAAATTATTCAGTTACACTGTCTTTCGCATTTCCGAAAAGTTGCTTGTGTTGGAAATTACTGTGTTTGAGTAGACACTCGTCATAAGAAGTTTAAATTTTACGCAAAGACTCAACGAATCAAAGTTGAATACTCTTTCAAGTGCAGTGTACTCTGAGATTGTACGGTCTGGAATCTTAAAAGGGCCCGCGAAAATATTCTAAATAAATTACGAAATATTTCTTTAAAAACGGGGTAATAAAACATTTTCTCCTCTTACAACTTAATAGGGATATGATCACCAGTACTAGTCTTCTATTGGTCTGCCAAATATGGAAGCAGTTTCAAGTTTACCTACGATTGGTCGAACGAAGGTGAGGAGCTTTTTCCCCGACGCAGGGGAGTGGCGTTGCAAACCTAACAAATCCAAACTGCTAAGAGCGCGGGACTTAGAATATTATCGTGGGCCCTTTTAAGATTCCAGGAGTATACCTATCTTTAAGTAATTCTACAAAGTGCTTTTTGCGGACAATGATAAATGCAGTGGCCAAATGTATCGCCTTTTCAATACTAGTCCAGCGTGAAATGCTGGACGCGCTGCGTAAACCGAGTCTTGCTGTCTTCCCTCAGCGAGACTTCGAGGAGAGTTGCTTCACTCATCTTGGACTCGCTGCGTGCAATGAGGGCTTCCCTGCGAAACTTTCCAAGGTAGGCAGCTCAACATGAAGAACATTCTTGTTTGTGTTTTGTAACTTTTTTAGTGTTTTTTGTTGTAATTTTTTAAAGTGTTTTTAATGTTTTGAGATGTTTCATGCTTTACTTTGTTGCGTACAATGTAATATTATTTGGCAGTTGCTTTGTAGAAACACCTTTAAATCATGTGTTCCTGGGTAGATGTCCAATACATAATTCTGAAAATTGGAAACCTATTTCAACGAGGTAAACTCTATGAAACAAGTATTATGGAATTGGATTAGCTGGATTGAAATTCAATAACTGTCGAAAAAGATAATGTATTTAAAAGATGACATTTATTTTGTGGCAGATGAAGTATTTTTGTTTCATTATCTTTTGAGAGACGTTGGCATTGGCGTTTTCGTGCAATTTGTATCATATAGCTCTTTTTTTGATATTATAACTAACTGATGCAAACACAACTAATCTGGTAATTTTAGTTGCTTCTTAAAGGGAGGAAAGCGAAGTAATTGGTATTTTGAGTCTTTGTTCGTTTCAATTTATATTCTAAGTAGACTGACTTCGAATCTCCAAACGACTAAGATTTTCAAAGCTATAATTTTCGTTGTCCAAAATATTTTGTTCTCATTATGTATGTATATCACTAAGAACTATATTTGGTCATTGACGAGAAAGATTAAATTTAGAATCCAAATTTTTTTGTAGATTGATACAACGCTTGGTGATTACACATTTGCATAAACAATTTATGTTAATTTTATAACGTTGAGTGCGTTTTTCTTTGGAGATATCAATGAGGATAACAATGATGAGTCTTATAAAATGCTTAATTTCATTTTGATATTGAGTACATAAGAAAAATGATATTTTGCTTTAAAAATTAATGAATATTCGCGTAAACTCTGCTCGTCGACTGTGTTTCGACCAGTGCTCACTAGTGAAATAAGTCATTTGAGTGAGTCCATCGTTTCTTTCAAGGTGTCGCAAGGATTAGGCATAGTGAATACATAACAGGAGCTTCTTGACAGACTGTACTTCTTGAAGAAAAAAATAGAAACGAGATGAACAGAGTAAATGCTAATGCACAAACTGGATGTGTCATAATCCCAGGCATGTGTCATAAGTGTCCGGACAGGATGTGTTTCAATTTTTGTTTGTGATTCATGTTTTATAACTGTGTTTTAAAACTAACCGTTATACTTGAAGTGTAATAATGGTGTATCATTTTTGTCAACTCGGATAAAATAGGACCATGGATCTAATACTGTTAAATAATATTGTTTAACGCTATTTTGAGGAAAGTATTAAGAAATGTAATTCTTAATTATAATTTTCCCCTTTCAATGAACTTGCCGAAAAAATGAGTTTTTCTCTTAATCAAATTCTGCGAATATTTGATGTGATATCTTTTATGAATTAAAGTTCTTCTGGGTTAGTAGATACTACATCCTAATTTGTTGCTTTAGGTTGCAACTCCTAATGGTTTGGCCTTTCAGTCGTTATTGACTGTCAGACACTTTCGCAATTAATAATCCAACACGACATGAAAGACTTGCATTAAACAATAGGATATGCAGGTAGTCAGTGTAGATATAGTTGAACCACCGTGTGTTGATTGAGGTGCATTGTTATAGAATAATAAAAAGAATTAACCTTCGGGGTGAATACGGCGATTTGGATTAAATCTGGACGGTGTTAAATATATTTCTGGACAACTTTAAATTAATTCCATTCTGTCTTGAGAATATGTCATGTTGAAAAATTATATACTAACTTGCCAACGTTTCGGATGCCATTATATCCTTCATCGGGGATTGTGGCATAAAACTGTAATATCTAACTGATGAAGGATGTAATTATTTAAAAAATGTTGGCAATGTAGTAGTTCGCTTTCCCCTCTATGACCAATCCTGGAGATAGAAGGCCGCAAGTAGGAATTTCATAGTAGGCTGCAACGAGGAAGAAATAGCTTGTAACATTGAAATATCCGCAACATATTTAACGGTTGCATGAACGCTTATTTATGATGATTTACCTATTTACATTTTTAAAATGTAAAATTTTGCAACTGATGTCCTCTGGAGTTTTTCCTTTTTATCTCCATTATAGGGGTCTCCCTGGCACTTTCCACCGAATGTTTATGAAGGCTTACCGTAGTTTCCTCTTCTCACTTTATCTGCGCGAGCTGCCTTACAAAATCTTTCGGCACTTTGTTTTCTATTCAAGGCGTTTATTTGAATCCCCCAGATGGTGTCGATTTTTACTATTCTGAATTCATTTCTAAACTACGTAGGAATTTCGAACGGTACCACAACGGGTTCTAAGTTACCCGCTGTGTTGGCGGAGGGCTGAGCTCAGCAATTTATAAACTTGTGTCACTAGGAGGAGGAATCTCGCTCCAGCCGTTTCCATTTCCGGATGGACACGCTACTCAGTTTATAGAAGGTTGAGTAGGCCAGGGAATCAGTCTGGACGTAGAAGTATGAGGAAAACCCCAACAATTTACCGGAGATGTAGGAAATTGATCATCTCGATTTATATACTACGTCTCAGGGAACCCCTCAGGGCCTTGTAAATCAGCAGGAAGGTCGTAATTACTGATTAATGATAGTAGCTTCTTCATCCACAGAGATTTGGGTGAGGAGACACCGAAGTTAACTTTATAGTATTCCTCTTCGATGGTGACGCGTGAGCTACAATTCTGAAGTATTATTTTCTTGGCCTCGTGTTCTTTAACGGTAGCCACTTCCGCGGGAAGTCTCCGAGATATGAAACTGTTAACATCTCTGATAAGAAGCGTTCTGTTCCAATTAGTTTCTGAGAAATTCCTGTATGTAGGAGAACAAGTTACTTAGGGGGTACCATATAATTATTACAAACTGTACATTACATTGGGAATTCCTCTCAGCACTTTAAAACTTCTGATAGGGCTTAGGATTAACAACTTATTTTCCAACGGCTGTTAACACGTATCGTATTTCTGCTCAGCCGTCTTAGGTCTTGCAAGAGAATTTGCAACTACTACCAAGATCTGCACCGACGGTGGCTCCATTCAGGCTTATGTCCAACCCTTCTGAGCTCGTGATTGCACCCTGTCTTACTGAGACTAAACTGGGATAGGAAGGTACACGAAGGTTTCTGTTGGTCAAGGGGCAGAGATTGTACGTTCTTATCTCAGGAGGAGGTGAAGGTGGCGACCTGTCGCTTGTCCCGCACATAGACTGTTCATTACTGACAGGTTCAGCGTACTCTGTGTTAACACGAATCGCATCCCCGCTCAGCCGTCTTGGGTCTTGCAAGAGTATTTGCTACTACTAACAAGATCTGCACCGACGGTGGCTCCATTCAGGCTTATGTCCAACCCTTCTGAGCTCGTGATTGCACCCTGTCTTACTGAGACTAAACTGGGATAGGAAGGTACACGAAGGTTTCTGTTGGTCAAGGGGCAGAGATTGTACGTTCTTATCTCAGGAGGAGGTGAAGGTGGCGACCTGTCGCTTGTCCCGCACATAGACTGTTCATTACTGACAGGTTCAGCGTACTCTGTGTTAACACGAATCGCATCCCCGCTCAGCCGTCTTGGGTCTTGCAAGAGTATTTGCTACTACTAACAAGATCTGCACCGACGGTGGCTCCATTCAGGCTTATGTCCAACCCTTCTGAGCTCGTGATTGCACCCTGTCTTACTGAGACTAAACTGGGATAGGAAGGTACACGAAGGTTTCTGTTGGTCAAGGGGCAGAGATTGTACGTTCTTATCTCAGGAGGAGGTGAAGGTGGCGACCTGTCGCTTGTCCCGCACATAGACTGTTCATTACTGACAGGTTCAGCGTACTCTGTGTTAACACGAATCGCATCCCCGCTCAGCCGTCTTGGGTCTTGCAAGAGTATTTGCTACTACTAACAAGATCTGCACCGACGGTGGCTCCATTCAGGCTTATGTCCAACCCTTCTGAGCTCGTGATTGCACCCTGTCTTACTGAGACTAAACTGGGATAGGAAGGTACACGAAGGTTTCTGTTGGTCAAGGGGCAGAGATTGTACGTTCTTATCTCAGGAGGAGGTGAAGGTGGCGACCTGTCGCTTGTCCCGCACATAGACTGTTCATTACTGACAGGTTCAGCGTACTCTGTGTTAACACGAATCGCATCCCCGCTCAGCCGTCTTGGGTCTTGCAAGAGTATTTGCTACTACTAACAAGATCTGCACCGACGGTGGCTCCATTCAGGCTTATGTCCAACCCTTCTGAGCTCGTGAATGCACCCTGTCTTACTGAGACTAAACTGGGATAGGAAGGTACACGAAGGTTTTTTGCCGGTCAAGGGGCGGAGATTGTACCTTGTTGTTTCAGGAGGAGGCTGACGTGGCGACATGTCGCTTGGCCCGCACGTAGACTGTTCATCACTGACAGGTTCAGCGTACTCTGTGTTAACACGAATCGCATCTCTGCTCAGCCGTCTTGGGTCTTGTAAGAGTATTTTGTACTACTACCAAGATCTGCACCGACGGTGGCTCCATTCAGGCTTATGCCCAACCCTCCTGAGTTCGTGATATCTCCCTGTCTTACTGGAACTAAACCGGGATTCGAAGGTACACGAATGTTTTTTGCCGGTCAAGGGGCGGAGATTGTACCTTGTTGTTTCAGGAGGAGGTGAAGGTGGCGACCTGTCGCTTTTCCCGCACATAGACTGTTCATCACTGACAGGTTCAGCGTACTCTGTGTTAACACGAATCGCATCTCTGCTCAGCCGTCTTGGGTCTTGTAAGAGTATTTGGTACTAGTACCAAGATCTCCACCGACGGTGGCTCCATTCAGGCTTATGTCCAACCTTCTGAGCTCGTGATTGCACCTCGTCTTACTGGGACTAAACTAGGATACGAAGGTACACGAAGGTTTTTTTCGGTCAAGGGACGGAGATTGTACATTCTTATCTCAGGAGGAGGTGGAAGTGGCAACGTGTCGCTTGGTCCGCACGTAGACTCTTCATTACTGAAAGTTTTAGCGTACTCTGTGTTAACACGAATCGCATCTCTGCTCAGCCGTCTTGAGTCTTGTAAGAGTATTTGCTACTACTACCAAGATCTGCACCGACGGTGGCTCCATTCAGGCTTATGTCCAACCCTTCTGAGCTCGTGATTGCACCCCATCTTACTGACACTAAACTGGGATACGAGAGTACACGAAGGTTTTCTGCCGGTCAAGGGGCGGAGATTGTACCTTCTTATCTCAGGAGGAGGTGGATGTGGTGACGTGTCGCTTGTCCCGCTCATAGACTGTTCATTATTGACAGGTTCAACGTACTTTGTGTTAACACGAATCGCAGCTCTGCTCTGCCGTCTTGGGTCTTGTAAGAGTATTTGGTACTACTACCAATATCTGCACCGACGGTGCCTCCATTCAGGCTTATGCCCAACTCTTCTGAGTTCGTGATATCTCCCTGTCTTACTGGAACTAAACCGGGATTCGAAGGTACACGAAGGTTTTTTCCGGTCAAGGGGCGGAGATTGTACGTTCGTATCTCAGGAGGAGGTGGGGGTGGTGACGTGTCGCTTGTCCCGCTCATAGACTGTTCAATACTGACAGGTTCAGCGTACTCTGTGTTAACACGAATTGCATTTCTGCTCAGCCGTCTTGGGTCTTGTAAGAGTATATGCTACTACTACCAAGATCTGCACCGACGGTGGCTCCATTCAAGCTTATGTCCAACCCTGGTTGCATCCCGTCTTACTGGGACTAAACTGGGATACGAAGGTACACGAAGGTTTTCTGTTGGTCAAGGGGCGGAGATTGTACATTCTTATCTCAGGAGGAGGTGGAGGTGGCAACGTGTCGCTTGGTCCGCACGTAGACTCTTCATTACTGAAAGTTTTAGCGTAGTCTGTGTTAACACGAATCGCATCTCTGCTCAGCCGTCTTGGGTCTTGTAAGAGTATTTGCTACTACTACCAAGATCTGCACCTACGGTGGCTCCATTCAGGCTTATGTCCAACCCTTCTGAGCTCGTGATTGCACCCCGTCTTACTGGGACTAAACTGGGATACGAAGGTACACGAAGGTTTCCTGCCGATCAATGGGCGGAAATTGTACCTTATTATCTCAAGAAGTGGTGGAGGTGGCGACGTGTCTATTGGCCCGCACGTGGCCTGTAATTACTGAAATTTTCAGCGTACTCTGTGTTAACACGAATTGGATTTCTGCTCAGCCGTCTTGGGTCTTGTAAGAGTATTTGCTACTACTACCAAGATCTGCACCGACGGTGGCTCCATTCAGGCTTATGTCCAACCCTGATTGCATCCCGTCTTACTGGGACTAAACTGGGATACGAAGGTGCAAGAAGGTTTTCTGGCGGTCAAGGGGCGGAGATTGTACGTTCGTATCTCAGGAGGAGGTGGAGGTGGTGACGTGTCGCTTAGCCCGCACGTAGACTGTTCATCACTGACAGGTTCAGCGTACTCTGTGTTAACACGAATTGCATCTCTGCTCAGCCGTCTTGGGTCTTGTAAGAGTAATTGCTACTACTACCACGATCAGCGCTGACTGTTGCTCCATTCAGGCTTATGTCCAACCCTTCTGAGCTCATGATTGCACCCCGTCCTACTGGGACTAAACCGGGATTCGAAGGTACACGAATGTTTTTTGCCGGTTAAGGGGCGGAGATTGTACCTTGTTGTTTCAGGAGGAGGTGGACGTGGCGGCGTGTCGCTTGGCCCGCACGTAGACTGTTCATTACTGACAGGTTCAGCGTACTCTGTGTTAACACGAATCGCATCTCTGCTCAGCCGTTTTGGGTCTTGTAAGAGTATTTGCTACAACTACCCAGATCTGCACCGACGGTGGCTCCATTCAGGCTTATGTCCAACCCTTCTGAGCTCGTGATTGCACCCCATCTTACTGACATTAATNACCCCATCTTACTGACACTAAACTGGGATACGAGAGTACACGAAGGTTTTCTGCCGGTCAAGGGGCGGAGATTGTACCTTCTTATCTCAGGAGGAGGTGGATGTGGTGACGTGTCGCTTGTCCCGCACATAGACTGTTCATTACTGACAGGTTCAGCGTACTCTGTGTTAACACGAATCGCATCCCCGCTCAGCCGTCTTGGGTCTTGCAAGAGTATTTGCTACTACTAACAAGATCTGCGCCGACGGTGGCACCATTCAAGCTTATGTCCAACCCTTCTGGGCTCATGATTGCACCCCGTCCTACTGGGACTACACCGGGATTCGAAGGTACACGAATGTTTTTTGCCGGTCAAGGGGCGGAGATTGTACCTTGTTGTTTCAGGAGGAGGTGGACGTGGCGACGTGTCGCTTGGCCCGCACGTAGACTGTTCATTACTGACAGGTTCAGCGTACTCTGTGTTAACACAAATCGCATCTCTGCTCAGTTATTACTGAAAGTTTTAGCGTACTCTGTGTTAACACGAATCGCATCTCTGCTCAGCCGTCTTGAGTCTTGTAAGAGTATTTGCTACTACTACCCAGATCTGCACCGACGGTGGCTCCATTCAGGCTTATGTCCAACCCTTCTGAGCTCGTGATTGCACCCCATCTTACTGACACTAAACTGGGATACGAGAGTACACGAAGGTTTTCTGCCGGTCAAGGGGCGGAGATTGTACCTTCTTATCTCAGGAGGAGGTGGATGTGGTGACGTGTCGCTTGTCCCGCTCATAGACTGTTCATTATTGACAGGTTCAACGTACTTTGTGTTAACACGAATCGCAGCTCTGCTCTGCCGTCTTGGGTCTTGTAAGAGTATTTGGTACTACTACCAATATCTGCACCGACGGTGCCTCCATTCAGGCTTATGCCCAACTCTTCTGAGTTCGTGATATCTCCCTGTCTTACTGGAACTAAACCGGGATTCGAAGGTACACGAAGGTTTTTTCCGGTCAAGGGGCGGAGATTGTACGTTCGTATCTCAGGAGGAGGTGGGGGTGGTGACGTGTCGCTTGTCCCGCTCATAGACTGTTCAATACTGACAGGTTCAGCGTACTCTGTGTTAACACGAATTGCATTTCTGCTCAGCCGTCTTGGGTCTTGTAAGAGTATATGCTACTACTACCAAGATCTGCACCGACGGTGGCTCCATTCAAGCTTATGTCCAACCCTGGTTGCATCCCGTCTTACTGGGACTAAACTGGGATACGAAGGTACACGAAGGTTTTCTGTTGGTCAAGGGGCGGAGATTGTACATTCTTATCTCAGGAGGAGGTGGAGGTGGCAACGTGTCGCTTGGTCCGCACGTAGACTCTTCATTACTGAAAGTTTTAGCGTAGTCTGTGTTAACACGAATCGCATCTCTGCTCAGCCGTCTTGGGTCTTGTAAGAGTATTTGCTACTACTACCAAGATCTGCACCTACGGTGGCTCCATTCAGGCTTATGTCCAACCCTTCTGAGCTCGTGATTGCACCCCGTCTTACTGGGACTAAACTGGGATACGAAGGTACACGAAGGTTTCCTGCCGATCAATGGGCGGAAATTGTACCTTATTATCTCAAGAAGTGGTGGAGGTGGCGACGTGTCTATTGGCCCGCACGTGGCCTGTAATTACTGAAATTTTCAGCGTACTCTGTGTTAATACGAATTGGATTTCTGCTCAGCCGTCTTGGGTCTTGTAAGAGTATTTGCTACTACTACCTAGATCTGCACCGACCGGGGGCTCCATTCAGGCAAATGTCCAACCCTTCTGAGCTTATGATTGCACCCCGTCCTACTGGGACTGCACAGGGATTCGAAGGTACACGAATGTTTTTTGCCGGTCAAGGGGCGGAGATTGTACCTTGTTGTTTCAGGAGGAGGTGGACGTGGCAACGTGGCGCTTGGCCCGCTCATAGACTGTTCATTATTGACAGGTTCTACGTACTTTGTGTTAACACGAATCGCAGCTCTGCTCAGCCGTCTTGGGTCTTGTAAGAGTATTTGCTACTACTACCCTCCACCACCAACGTAAATTTTTTTAAAAGTAAATAAACTCTAAATTTTCTAACCATAGTTAAGACAGCCAAACTTTCTAGATCTTATGCTCAGTATGATTTCTGTTGCGGTGTCACTTCTTTTACTTGCATACGCTATTATGTGCTCGCCATCGTCTGCAATCTGTGACAAAATTCCACATAACCCCATCGGTGAGGCGTCTGTCGTTAGGACGAACGGTTGTTCAAAATTCGGAACTCGTAACACCGGAGATTTTACTAGCGCTGCTTTTAACTTCTCGAACGCTATTTGATGTTCTGTTGACCATATAATCCTTTTGCCTTTCTTGTTAGTTCATTTAAAATACTGGAATTCTGAGAGAAATTAGAAATAAATTTTCTGTAGAATCCAGCTAGTCCTAGAAACGCTTGAATATTTTTGACTGTTTTTGGGACTGGGAATTCTTTATTTGCGTGAACTTTTTCATCATCTACCTCTAAACCGCCAGACGAAGTGATATGGCCAAGGAATATTGATTTTTCCGGCGATAATATAAAATTAGCTTCCATATTGTCTCCATATTGATTAATTTTAACATATTGGATTCATTTTGCTTCTCCGGCCATATCAGGGGATCCTGTTCTAAACTTCTGATTGTCACCTCCGCAGATTTCTCTAGTATATTATATAGTATCTTGGGTTTTTCTCTGATCGTTATAACATTTTTCGTATCAGTAAACTTTGATTTCATTAAAATGTGAACTACGTCTCATTAAACTTTGATTTCATTAAAATCTGAACTACGTCCTCCTTTACTTCCGACATCAGGATTATATTTAAGTTGTCGTCATCATAACAAATGGTCCAATTTGTTTCCTCAGCCCCGCTAGAAACTGTGCCAACAGTCTTTGTTGGGACATAACGGACATTGCCTGCGAATCTACATCTTCATATGCGGTCTTCAGTTTGCGCCCTCTTTTGCTTAATCTTGTCGAAAATACAGCAACTGATTCTAGATTTCTCTAAATAGTGCTATTAAAAAGTTTTTTTAGAATTTTCCTCTATATTTTTGGGCAAAACCTTTCCTTCATAAAATATTTACGAAAGATTCCAAAACATGCGGGTGATTCTGAATGAAGTCATTCACCGGTCCCGATATTCGGAGGCGGGCGGCTGCCTAGGAACCGTCTTCGGACCACCCGTTAAACTGACTCACGATTTTTAGACGTTCTAAAAATGTGTCGATTGAAACGTCATCTTCCCCCGTGAAACAAGGTACCAACAGGATGTTGTTTTCCAAACCAGTTTCCTTCGACGAGTTCCTACTACTCTCCTTATATTCCTTTCCTTCTGTTGAAGTGTTTCTGCAAGTTGTTACATCTTTTATGTCGCCTTCTAACACGTTATTTGTCTGATGTACCTCTGCTCGACACGTCCCAAGATAAGAAGTCCATATTGATTGTTTTAAAATATTCGGTCCTATATTTCTGGAGCAAATGAAGTCGCGAATCTACAGCGATATGTTAGGGGTCACATCACCAGCGTTTCTCACAGAGCACTTACCCGTTAACTATTTAGCCTTTACTGATTACACAATTAAAATGTAGAGACGGAAATAACGTATGGGTGAGGTAAAAAGAGGAAAAATGGAAAGGATATAAAACAAAAATCTAGGTTGAATGAACTTTAATATACATTATCTTTGATCTCTCTTCTTAATACCCTAAGTTGTTCGTGGGACATGCCATAAATTGTTCTAGTATATTCAAAACAAAATTTCTTAATATATTCTTGGAATTTAGACGAAAGAATTTGTTTTGCATTCCTCCTGTTATACAATTTTAGAATATTTATCGTGTCCATATTGATTTTATTCTAGGTGAAACATAATAAAATGACAACTTATTACATCTAAAGTTTCTCACTTGCCACCTAATTCTACCTGACAACAAATGTCGTGACTACTCTCCTTATAATTCTACTTGACATCTGAAAACCAAATGTAGTGGTGTTAAAAAAATTCGTTAGACGCTTGCTTATTTTGACATGAAAAACTCCTCCTTTTAATTCATCTCCTTTTAATTCACCTGACAACCAAATGTCGTGAGGCGACGTTTACTTTGACCTAGTCAACCCACTAAAGGAGGGGCACTATAGCTTGTGGAGCAATTCCCTATTTCCTTTGAGCCCTAAGGATGAGATGGAGCAAATGAAAATAGGGAACGACCCCAGTCATGGCAAACAGTGATTTATTGTCTTTGAACCAGCACTTGCGTAGTAACTCCGAAACGCGGTCCTTTCGTACCCGAAGGAACGATTGTTCCGAAGAGTGACTCGACCAGGACAATTATAGGTGCCGGAAGCGGCGAAAGTGTACGGGGGATGGAACGAGTAGACTGTGAAGGTCCCGAAGATAGTTCGGCGGAACAGCGGAAGGGATGTTTGCGGGACCTCTTAGGTCTTTCCAGCCAACGAGAATAGAATGTTGGCGTGACCTGTTGGGTGTAACCAACCAAAGAATGGCTAGAAAATTTTGGCGGGATATGTTAAATCAATCCATGCACCGTGGAATGAAAGAGCAACGTACACTCGCCGGCTAGCCCAGGAATTGCGGTAGTTCCCTCCTGGATGCGGCGTGCTGTGGCGTTATATATTACCTTCGTGCTGAGTTACGTCACTCACTTCACTACGAGGGCGCACGCTGCCTGTCACTACGCGACAGAAGCAACACCCTTCATTACCTCAGTAAGATTCGATTTTTGCGCCATAATTCTCGACTTAGAAATAATATGAAACGGTTAGAAATAATATGAGACAACATAGAAATAATCTGAGAGCTAGGGTTATTTCAGCCGGATTTACATATGTTAAAATTGAAAAAAATGTGGGGTATCGTAAAAAACATTCTTTTCGTCAGGAAGCTCCTGTTCATTAACCCTCCCGCGAATAGGAAACCGCAAAAATTCGAATCCAAGTTACGTGGCCCATGCGAGCGAATGTACGCGTATGGGAAGTTTTCACTGATATTTATTAAACTAAGCTGTCGGTCATTTCAAATCAATTTATTCCCTTTCTTTTTCGTAACTGCCACATTTAGTGGCATGTTTTATTATTCGTTTAAAAAAATAAGTATAAAAATTATTATTTGAAGGACGTTATTTTTATTCAGTTAACGTGTTGAATATAACACATGGTATATATTGTTCATGTAGTAATCAAATTATCAGTATTAATCCGTACTAACTAATTGAAAATGAAGTGCGTGGTGATATCGCCTTTAGTCGAGTATCTTTTTAAAGTACCAAATTTAGCTTAAATTGGTATAAACATTTGCGTAAACGGCAACGAGGTAGGTTTTGATGGTGCCATTCATGGTGAGCACTGCAAGACGATAGGAGATCGGCTGGAATGCAACGACGCTCTTGACTGCGCGACGGGCAACAATGAATCCGACTCCTGCTTTACGTTACGTGACCTACCACAGCGAATGTAAGCACTGGGAAAGCCATCGCGGTAGGTGTAGTAAACTTCTTTTCAATGCAATTGAAAAGGGCTGTATTTTAACAACAACAACATATACAATATATATGGCGGGACTTATTACCCATGCGTCTTAGAAAGGCCCTAAAATGTACCGTGGGCTGTGACTGCTATACCCTAGTTTTCACTCTCAATGAACTGAAACAGTATCTAAAATTAGAGGTATTCAAATCTTCCGATTATGTGGAAAGTAAATGATATCAGTAGCGGAAACAGAAATTAATAAGTGTTATTTTAGCCCGGGTGTGTGTACGGGTGTGCCGATGCGTGGCAGTTTGTGCTGTGGTCCACCGATAGGCTTCTCTTTTGTTCCGGGTATACCACAGGGGTTACCTATCACACATAGAGCCACGCGAAGGGCAAGTTTTCTCCCCGTGTTACGAAATGTAAGGTGGGTCCTTGTGCAATTAGGGGAAAAGACCGAAGCGATTTATTTGTCTCTACCACCTGTCTGAGACATCTGTTCCTTTTGACCAGCGGTATCTCGGATCAGGTTAGGGTACGTGTCCCGGTAGAAGTGCACCAAAGGCGGTGGAACACAGTGCACTCTTTGCAATAAGAAAGGTTTTCTCTCAACCGCGGAACACTTGAGGCCCCTTACCGGGTTCTCTAATCACGTTAGACTCGTTTGCCCGTCAGCGTGGGATGAATAACCACCGACGCTCGTTGCAAAGAATCTCCTCCTTTCTTCCGCAGCTATGAGTTGCTCGATTGAGGTTAGGTTTGGGTACAGTATACACTTATGAGACTTGGGTTATACAATGTCATGTTTCAATTTCCGGTAATTCCCAGAGTTTTGTGTAGCTGTGCAGTATACAGCGGAGCATCTCTCAAAAACTTTGTCCATGAATGGTCAATAGCGCAACCCAATCGCGGCGCCTCTTGCAGGAGAGTGTGTTTTTTTCGGGTTTGATTTCATTTAAAAATCCTTTTTTTTTAATTTTTTGTTTTCAATGTTCTTAATTTTTCATCATGTTTTGTTTAGTGTTTCAAATATTACTGAAAAAGTTTGTTTTACTATTTGTCTAGAAAATATACTTGTAAAAACCAATATTTGAAAGACGTCTTTTTATTCAACTTTCGTATTCATTATCACAAATGGCATACATTATTTATTTAAACATAGTACGGATTAATACAGAAAATTCTATCTAATTGAAAATTAAGTGTGTGGTGATATCGCCTTTACTCGAGCATCTTTTTCAAGTATCGGATTTAGCTTGAGTTGGTATAAACATTTTCGCTGCGGGCACGTAAAGTCGATTCCTGGTTCCTTACAACTTTCATATCTGTCTTCGTTATGGAAACAACAACCTGCATTACTTCCCGTAAAAAAAGTTTATGCGCCTCAACTCGTGTTTTCTTTTCTCCTTAGGAGCACTTAGGATCCCGAAAAATCTTCTACCACTAGACATCTTAGATCCTTTTTACTCTCCATCATTTCAAGAACATTGTCAGTTTAAAGGATACCGCAGAAATTACATATTTAATGTTTGTAAATACGTTAAGTATGTTAAGGTGCACATAATCTTTTCTGGGGGTACAATAAGGCGTGAATGCATTTGCTTTATCTGATAAGTACAGTTTTTTATCAGTGTATTTTAGTTTTGCGACAGCGAGATCGTGTGGAGATATTTTAGAGAAAGTGAACAACTGAAGAATGGGTCGTGCATACTTTTGAAGCGTGGTGAACCAGGCACCGGCAGTTTGGGACGGGAGTAATGTTAATTCGAAACCTTTTTTATCTTTTCTAATTGGTGAAGTGTATGGTTTGCATTCAAATTAAAAAAATGGCCTGTCCTTTTGCTTTAGGCGAAAAGTATGCTAATGTGTTATGGTTTGAAGAAAAAGCTTGTGTTTTCGTTTTATTATTTTCTTTGATACATGATGTCTGTGATCGAGACTGCGCTGATGCATGTCCTGCTGTGTTCGCTTCACAGGATGCATTTTTTCGCGACAGCTTTGATGTTCCAATACACGACATTTGGTAAATGTTCGTAGTTATCGCAGAGATTGCATAACAAGAACATTTAAAAATTACCACTACAAATCTATCTTAACGAATTTAGTTCATTAATGAACGTAATTACATCATTGTTTTGTGTCATTACGTAGTGGCAGAGAGTGGAGTGGTCGATGTATCTTTCTTGGCGGTGTGTTATGAACCTTAAAATTTAAAATAAAATGTATCTGTTGTATTTTTCTGTAAAGTAATATTATTAATTGATCACTTGGTTGCGCTAATCTTTGGTTTTAATTATATTTGCTTAACCTTAATGTTACATCACTTTAAGACAATTTATAATTTATTATGGTAAATAAAAAAGAAAACAAATAGCACAAAACTCGCTTTTGCATTGTGTTATAAATAAAATATATATTCTGATTACACTTCGTTTTATTTCTGAATGTATGTTTGTTAAATTAGGTTGCTTTGTAATGAAGACAATCATTATGAATAAATAAATTGATAACAAATTGCGGTTAATATTTAGGAATGCGAAAATACAGTTTCCAATGTCGGTGATGTTCAATCTTGCTACAGTAATCCATGATTATTTGTTTCATATAAATTGTATTTCGCTTATTGAGCGATTTTTCGTGAGTGGTTAACCTTCTTCGAATGGTGGGCCATTAGTTGTCACAGTCACAGTACGAGATTCATGATTTTAATTGGTTAAAACTCACACTTTGCATATAAAACTGCACGAAGAAATATAACACGTGTTACATCCCAAATCATTCACACCAGAATGCAGCGTAGAAAGTAATGTCGTACGTTTTCGTCATTCGAGACTGGTCCTTATGGAAATATGCATGCAATTTTGCACCACAAATTGTATCATGTGAAGTGAGCTAATATCATGTGACGTGTGCACTTTTAAAGCATGTTCATCCGGGTACAGGCAGAGAGGGACGGGAAGAATGGTTTTACAAAAATTTTATTATATTTTCGTAATAGGTCAAGAGTACGATTCACATTCAAATCGAGGGCTCGGACTGTTCTTTAATTTAAGGCGAAATGATTTTAGTATGGTAACTAATTAATGTTCGAACAGAATTCATGTTCTAACGTTTTATTCTTTTCTTTATATTGTCCTGGATATGAATCTGTTGCTTTACTGCACGTCGTCAATCAAATGTAAATGAAAAGTACTTCAAGAAAATAAAGGAACCAACCGGCATCACGTTCCAGCTACGTATTCCTTCATTTATCCAATAGCAAGTACTATACTCTCTGGTCCACCCAACCAGAGCAGTACTATGCTAAGCCGAGTGTCGTGACCTGATTTTTCTTATATATTTGACAAATGTCGTTAAGTCGCACCGTTAAGTTATAATACCGCGGAAACGTGTACATTTGCAATTAGTCCCTTCTATTTGCGTCATGGGCCACCCATCCGCACAGAATGTGTTACAGGATAAGATTCGGAATCTTTCGACCTATCTATTTGAATATTAAGTGCGTGGTGATATCGCTTTTACTCGAACATCTTTTTAAAGTACAAAATTTAGCTTGGATTAGTATAAACATTTGAGCTGCAGGCACAGAGCCTTCTTGTGCCCTGACAGAGATTTAATACTTCTATCTTACAGAAGAAAAACTCATGATACTTCCCGTATGATTCGATGTATTCGCAATAATTCGTGTTTGGTTCTCTCCTTGTTAGCATTAATGATCACGAAAAATCTTCTACCACTTGACATCTTATATCCTTTTCAGTCTCTATCATTCCAAGAATATTGTCAGTTTAAAGAATGCCGGAGATCTTACTCATTCAATGTTTGTAAATAATTCAAGTATGTTACTCTGCATTTCATCATTACTAAGAGAAAGTCCATAATATACCAGCAGAAAGTTGCAGGACGATCCTCTATGTTTGAGGGGCATCGTTAATGTCTTTTGAAATTGGTGTACGGAATCCTCAACGAATTTGTTTAAAAGACAGCCTTTTTTGTACTGAGAGATAGTCCATAATATACCAGCAGAAAGTTGCAGGACAATCCTTTTTGTTCGTGGAGCATCGTTACATCGTTAATGTCTCTTGGAAAGGGTGAAGAAAGTTCACAACGTTTTTTTTTAAGACAGCGTTTTTTGTACTGAATCAAAGTCCATAATATACCAACAGAAAGTTGCAGGACAATCCTTCATGTTCGTGGGGCAACGTGACATCGTTATTGCATTTGAAAATGGTGTAGGGAATTCACAACGAATTTGTTTAAAAGACAGCCTTTTTTTTACTGAGAGAAACTGGACTTCGTGTCTGCACACGAAGACTTTCCTCATGATGGCGCCGACTATGATGTTGAAGCGCAGCGGCGAGGCGACGTCTCCCTGGCGGAGTACAGTGCGGAAGGCGAATTCAGTAGACAGCTCGTTACGGATGCGTATTTGGCTCGATCACCCTTTGTTAATTTCCTTTGGGAACTTGTTGACTTTTGGTGGAATGTGCTCCGTCTCCAGCTTTGTCCAATGTGCTGGCCAGACGATGCAGTCGAACGGGGATCGAAAGTCGATAAAGACGATGACAGTCCGTTTCCCACATCAACTTCGTTCCTCCATCACCATGGGAAGGTTTAATATCTGATNAAACGAGAAATTTGATTCTGAACAGTCCATTGGTTTCGTGCCTATTTCCTGGCCTTCCGGTTTTGGTCACTTCTGCGGGGCGACCACCTTCTTCCTCTTGCAGCCGAGCTTAGGACCGTCCTTGTCGGAGTTAATATATGTGACAAAAGATAAAGTTCTAATTAATCCGTGACAATTGGATGTACACTTGGATATATTAGAGTGAAAGAAGAAAACTGATCAGCTATACGTCTTAGAAGATTTATGGATAAATATTTTCTCAGTTTAACATACAACGTATTTAAATATGGAAAAAAAACTGAGGAATTGTAAAATCATTCTCCTGTTCAGGAAGCTACCTTTACATTACTGTTTGGCGATAGGATAGACTAAACAATTTCAATATACGTTACGTTGCCCAATCGAGCGAATGTTTGGGCGTGNGCGTGGAGACCTCTCGTTGACAACTCTCTTCTTTTCGTATCGGAGGTCATCGCAACGTCCGAATGTGCTACTAGTGGACTATTGAACACAGAAAAAGTCTTGATCCGCAAAGCAAGTAATAGTTCTTTCTTGTCATATTTTGTATTAGTGATATATTTTACAAACCAGTGTGAATTAAAAATTAATTCGTTTTTCATTATTTGTATAATTATCTAATATTGAACTGAATGGGCTTACTTTCTCAAAACAGGTTAATTTTTGTATTCTTCTGCTCGTATGGACGTGGAAGTATAATAAGTTGGTTGTGTTCTGAAATATACATCGAACATAAGCTCTATAAGCTTTTGTTGCAGTTTCTCGTGATCTCTTGTGTTTTGTGAATTTATGCAGGTGATATCGTAAGAAATCTCAACAACGCTCTACGTGAATAGTCAGTTTTGCAAACAACTCGCGGTGCATCATGCAGTAATGTGTCGATTATCAAGTAATTGCTTAATTTGTAAGTACATGTATTGGATTATTGTGTTCACGTTTTAATGTTTAGTCATGTTGTAAGGTGTTTTTCAGATATTACTGGAATAGTCTGTTTTATTATTCGTCTAGACAATATAAGAAAAAAAATATTTGAGAGACGTAATTGTTATTGAACATACGTGTTCAATATCACACCTGGTGAAAATAATTCTTCTACAAATCAGATATTGTGTTCTAATCCGTATTATCTAATTGCATATTAAGTGTGTGGTGATATAGTTATTACTGCAGCATCTTTATACAGTACTGGATTTACCTTGAGTTTGTACGATTATTTCCGCTGTGGGCACTTACAATGGAGGTTTGTTCCCTTACGAACCCTTAATCCTTTGTCGTATTGGAAGCAACAATTTACATTACTTAATGAAAATTTCGATTTACGGACATTAACAGGCTTTTGGTTCTCTCCTTAATAGCACTTATGCTTGCGAGAAATTTTCTTCCACTACACATCTTATACCCTTTTATAATCTCCACTATTTCAAGACAATGGGCAGTTTCAAAGATAGCAGAGATCTCACACATTTAATGTTTGTAAATACGTTGAGTATGTTACAGTGCGTAACATAATTGCAGGAAGTACAGTAAGACGTGAATGCATGTACTTTATCTAATGAGAGTCGTCTTCTTACGATTTATTTCAAGTTTCCAACAGCCAGTGAAAACTAACAACAAAATAATGTGACATGTACACTTTTATATCGTGGCGAACCAGGCTCTGGAAGTCTGGAACTGGAGATATAGCACTATTTTAATTATTACGATACTAGTAATCGGTAATACGTTAAAAATAATTAGAGTAAAATATCCAAGTAATTGGGTATAAGTTTGGGAAGATTTGATTCTTTTTTCTCTCAGATTCACGGCAATACGTGTTTT
>NNCF01125845.1:282-25696 GCA_002313205.1 Laupala kohalensis | reverse complement strand
ATCTCAATAATACAAGATAGGATGTAAGTGGAAATATTTTCCTCTGAGGGGATAGGATGTTAAGTGAAAATGTCATGAAAATACAAATGTTTTTGGAAATTAATATTTAGATATCAGTGAGGCGATACTAGTATTTATTTTAAAAAATAAATTAAAGATATGGTGTTGTCCACTAGAAAAATATATATTCAGTAAGTACTTTCACCATTTTAGTTGGTATCTTCAGTCTAGAATAAAACAAAATACAAAATATGTAAGAATGCAAAATACACGAATTCATTGATAAGTTTATAAAAATTTCAAATTTGTTAAAATGATAAAAATTTGAAATTAATTAATAAATGAGAAAGTTACTGGAAGTAGTATTAAGTGTATTGGAAACAGAGCAACAGATTAGTGTGGAAAAATTTAGTGAATAAGAGATAAAAGCTATACCCAATTGAAAATATAAATATAAGTAAGTTGAAATTATCTGACAATGCCAAGTATCAAAGGGCAAATGTGCCATAGGGTTGGACGGATTGCTATTTAAGAACAACAGGAAAGTAGGGGCAGGAAGAGGGGTTCAATTAGAGCACTGACCGGGCAAGTCCTGCAAGTAAATTCTTATTTTCGGATTAGGGACAAAAGAGGAGAAAGGTTGCATAAATTTATATGATGTGTTTAAAGTCGAATCAATGCCAAAAGAGATATAAGAAAAGTGTGTGAAATTTACAGGAAGTTATTCTGATCTTTGTGTGTTTGATTCAAAATAAGCTCGGCTGTAAGTACGTTAGTGAAATATAAGATTGAGGTAGAGAACGCTGTGTCAATTAACAAAGTGCCTTACAGAGTGCCCCATGCACACAGACACGTTACATAATGCTATCGCGGACACGTTACAACAAGGTGTCAGAGAAGACAGCACTAGTCCTTGGTCAGCAAATACAGCGTTAATAAAGGGAAAGAGCGAAGATGGATAAGTCAAATATTGATCTTAAGTTGGTCTGGATGAAATGTTTGACCAATTGTGAGGGAGAAAATTTTCACATTAGATTTGTGTAGTGGATATTGGCAAATTCCTTTACATGAATTCAGCAAAGCTTTAATTCCGTTTCCTATGCGATCAGGTCTTAGCCAATGCAACCGCCAACCTTATAGACTAATCACATTCCCAACCAGTTTTGTGAGTAATGACGATTATGTTACAAGGATTAATTAATTAATTAATTAATTAGGCGTGCGTTGTATTTTTAGACGATGTACAACGTTATGAACCGCCAACGGAAAACCACCTGGAGAAACGAAAAAGACCTTACAGCGCTAAAAGAAATCAAATTTAAAATTCAAACAAATTAATGGTCACTTTTTCAAACAAGAAACTAACTTTTAAGGCCATACGATATCTTCAGACAGACTACAAGTCGGTGAAAAAGTGTAGAAAATTAAGAACTTTCCGATACCAAATATAGTACGACGAATTCAATATTTCTTACGTCTAGCGGGGTACTTAAGAAAATGTATTCCAAAATTTTCCCATATGTCTGCTTGTTTGAGTAATTTGACTATCAAAAACAGAAGATTAAATGGACGTATCAGACAGTTTTTGACACTATGAAGGAAGCGTTTACTAAATCTCTTAATTTGCATTTTCCAGACTTGTCAACCATTCGTTTTAACGACGAAAAATTCGTCAGTGGGGGAAAAGGGAATCCTTCCTCAGAAATCAGTAGGCGAAGACCATATTACATCTTGTGCTAGCAAAAAGCAATTGTCAAGGCAACAAAATCGTTATTAAAAATATAGTTAAGGACCTTGATTGTTCAAAGACATTTTACGTTAATCATCGACAACAGACCATCCCAATGGCATCCTGCACAATCTGAACCTAAACCTTGTTTGCGCGGTGGACCATGGAGCTTTCCGAGTACACTTTTACAGTACAACACAAACCAGGTAGTCAAATTTCCCACGCAAATCCACTGTCGTGGGTAAAAATTCCATCGGTGTTGGTGATCGAAGCTCACTGGATTTTGCTCCGGAGCGGGACAAAATAAAGAATTGCTAGTGAACAACAGTGTGCAACATTAAAAGAACTGTATCGGTTAGCGGAAAAAGGGGCATAATTAATACTTTCTACATGTACATGAAATGCAATATAAAATGCATATTCCTCCGCCGCAACCGATTTATACTGTATGTGCATCCTTTCAATGCGACCATATGTTAAGAAAATGACATGAAGACTCGATGAGAGGCCATGTGGGTATTGCAAAAACCATCAACTATGTACATTGAGCTTTCAACTGGCCAGAACTGCATAGTGACGTGCGCTATTTTGTTGCAAGCTCTATTAAATGTAAAATAAAAAAAGGCCTAAAAAATAATAATCATTAATATGCCGGAAGCTAAAACATCATTTATTAAAATTGCGATTGATATAGTGGGACATTTATTAAAAACGACAAAACGAGTCAACAAATACATCCTTACTGTACATTACTAACTATTTTAGATATCTGAAGGGATAGTCTCTGAACTCAAAGAATCTTCCAGATAAACATCTATATCAGAAATAGGAATTTTAAGTCCGACCCTTTAACTCCTTAATTCTTCTCCTCACAATTCTTACTATTGTTATAATTTTAATATATGAAAATATATCTATTTAGATTTTTTTAAATATTTTCCCGTGTAATACTCACTTACAAAAATTGGTTTATACGGACCAAAATTCAATATGGGTATCGGGAGGAACTGCGTCAACTTGTGCGTCGTACGTAGGGGAGATGTGCCAGTTCCAGATAAGAGAAGATAACAGAAAATAGAGAAGCAATGCGAAAAGTCACGGTTCTAGCACTGTTTAATCCATAAGAATAACACATGTGACGGTTCTTGCATAGAAGGGTGTGGGATTGCGATAAGTCGTGACACATGCACCGGTTCTGGTCCGGACTGCTAACCCGTTGTGCCGGTTCTAGCACAACACACTGTCAAACTTTAGTATTGCGCAATCATGCATCGAAAGATTGCGCAATATTGGATCACCGGAAACAATCTTACTTCACATGATGCAACCCTTCAGGAACAAGATGCAATCTTGCATCATAGAATGCAATTTCCAAGCACAGGAAGCAATCTGCCTATGACAGACGTACTGCGCTTCCCGAGATTGGGTTTCTGTGAGAAATGAGTGTAGTGGTCAAGAGTCAATTTTTTTGCTGCGCGATCCCAGAGGGGGGTAAATAAAACACGATGCTGTATCATGAAGGAAGCACTTCAACACACGGTAACTCATGTCTTTTGCTAGCAGACGATGTGAAAGCGTATGTGGACACGAGAGAGAGTGAAATACATGAAATGAGCAAAACGCGTAGAACATCTCTTTGCGAGAAAAACCTACGTGAAAGATCTCTACAACCGTTTAATTAAAAAAATTGAAACAACAGTCTAGCAACATGTATCTCAAGTCTTCGAGGAAGAACGGGTCGAGTGAGAAGATCATGACAACACAGTGGACCAAATCTATGCAATCATCCAAATACTTTCGATAATACGGACAAGCGTATTGACGTTCTGCATAAGTCAATAAACGAACATATACAAACGAGAGTGAAGTAATACATTGACGATTTAGCGCAAACCTACTTTATCGATAATGTATCGCGACAATTTGTCAAAAAATATGTAGAGAAGCAG
This sequence comes from Laupala kohalensis, assembly GCA_002313205.1. NCBI lineage: Eukaryota > Metazoa > Arthropoda > Insecta > Orthoptera > Trigonidiidae > Laupala > Laupala kohalensis. Next base: position 22,018 of record NNCF01125845.1, on the reverse strand, counting down.
GTGACAAAGTGGAAACGTGAGTGCCAAGAATAAACATCGATTGAACCATCGACTCGCGTTGCAGATGAGGAGCATTTGAAGGTGTGGGTGATAAGATTAGACAGAGAAATGGAAAAACATGCTTCGTGCGAGAGAAGCGATTCTGCGGAGGAAAAAAGATTGAATACTAAATAATGAAGTTCTCAAAAGAGCAACGTTCAAGACTTGCATCATCGCCAAACGTCCAAAAAAGGGGACACGTAACTCGCTGTGGAAGATTTTTCCTAAAATTTAGAGGCAAGGGAAGAGGACTAATAACGACGCGAAGTAAGAACAAAGTTTTAAAAAGTCTGTCTTTCGGCTGTTTTACGTCACGTTAGATTGACTTAGGAGGTTCATTCAAAGAGATTTTACTTAGAACTTCACTAACAATTTCACGTAGCGGTCTGAGGATAGTATAAAAGAAATCGAACATATGATATTTGGAGAGTTAAAAGATCGAAAATACTATCTAAATAGGTTTATTAATAAGCACTTTTGTTTTATGGAGCTCGATCGTAATAAGATCTTTTTCGATCGGTGGACTACATAAAAACAATGGATATGCAATGAGTTTCCCCACACCGCACCGTCCCTCCCACATGTTGACGAGATAGATTTGTCGATGTTGTCGCACATTCTCACACCTTTTCCCGTGAATACTATTTACACCAATTTAAAGAAAATCGTTTCGAAAGAAGAGGTGGCATTATTTGGCAATCCAATTACGTTCGAGGTAAAGGAGGAGTCAATGACTTTGACAAAAGAGGAGAATACTATGTCTGCGAATGAGTTTGTAATCCATGTCTTACACCTGCTGTGAATTTCGAATGTGAATGACGTAGTGTCGTATCGGATAAAGTGTGACCATCAGTTTCGGTTGTCGACTCTGTTCAAAGGGTGGTTTTTGTGTATCGGAGCAAAGCGGCAAGTCACTGAAGGTGTCATGGAAATGATCTGGAATTGCGAGATCAATTTCTAACATATCCGCATAAAGTGACCTCCGCAACCGCTTGAAAATTACCCATTGAAAATTACCGAGGGGTAAGGCTTGTGACATGGTCTATCCGTACAGATTATTACAGTCGATATATTGAAGAAAACGATCCGGTTTAAACGGATTTTAGCTTTCACCTATGAAGGCATTATTGGTTCGCACATGTCGAAAACTAAAGACAGAAACTACCACGGACCCCCTTTTCGAAGAAGAGAAACATCTCCTCGTCCGGAAGCAGTTCTACTGTCACCACCGTCATTTTTAATAAGGCATTCCACGACAGGGACGGTGTGGTGAGATAATGAGTTGGATCGAGCGAATACACATGGAAACAAACTTTTGCGGTGATTCGAATATATCCGTCAAGACGAGCTCATCGATTTCCAAATACAAATCGACATAATCAGATAGATTGCATATTTCAAACTTTTTCCAGTGGTGTAGAGCATGATAATAATCGTCGGGGATGTAAGTGCCGGAGAGGCGACTGAAAAACGCATCCTTGAACGATAATGCAGTCTCTTTGAGTTTCCCTTCCACATTTATATCGTCGTACCCTGTCTACAGGGTAATGTGAAATCAATGTCATTAGGATAATGCGTGCGAACAAGTGTAAAATATCGGACAGAGGATGCGTGCCAAAGCATCGAGCAAACTGGATATAAATGGAAAGGAGTCTAGAAAACACAGCTGTTATTTCCCAACGCGCATCAAAAAAGAGATAAATCGTTATTGATTTTGTGCTAAAACATTAAATTTATGTGTTTTAAAATTCGAATCTTTTAATATAGACCGAAAGATGAAATGTGAATCGTAAGAAGCATAATTGAGAATCTATATAGGAGGTACGCACAATTTGGTTGTGGTCGCGAACGCGTTGTTTTTGTTAAGGTCCTCCAGCATATACAACACAACGTCGCGCTACGGATATAATTGTCATCATTAACAACCATCATGAGCGGTACGAGGTGGCTGACACATATCTCATAATCGCGCGTAATATCTTTCAACGTCTTCTAGAACTGATTCTCTACATCACATCCGCGAAGCGATAGATAGAATTGCACGCCACATCAAAAGTGCAGACCACTTGGAGTCAAAAGTCAAAGTCAAACTATCCCACAACAAGCCCCGAAGGTGCCCAAAGGGGTTCGTGGAGTGTAGAGCTCCGAAATTACCAGACCTCGGCACTAGGAGGAAGAGATGTGGTCAGCATCTCGTTCCGACCAGTTTGACCCCAGGATAGGCCCTGGTACTCATTATACAGCAGGCTGAGTAGGCCTGGGAATCAGTCTGGATGTTGAGGTGTAATGAAAATATCACATTGGTACTGTTTCTCCCCAGTGTGTGTTCGTACGTGACATGAAAGATTTCTTTTTTTTAGAAAATGTCTTCTTACAAATTTCACATTGCAACCCTTTCAACCCAATGTGTATTCGCATGTGAAGTGTTAGATAAATTTTTTTAGAAAATGTTTTTTCACAAATTTTACATGGGAATAGTTTCACCCCAATGTATGGTCACATGTACTTTATAAGATATTTTTTCTTAAAAGGTGAGTATTTATTAATTTCACAATGGAACAATTTCCTGCCGTGGTGCATTTGCATCTGACTCATCAAATAAAATTTTTCCCGAAAACATTTTTCACAAATTTTACATTGCAACAGTTTTTCCCAGGCATGTGTTTGCATGTGTACCCTGAGATGAGATACTTGATTAAATGATTTACAACTATTATTACTTGAATAATTCCTTCCTTTAATAGAATATGTGGCACCTTCCAAAACAATCCCTGTGCACCCTATTCTATTAAAGGACGGGTCGAAGAAAGAAACCTATTAACTCTGATGGGTCGAAGTGAAAAGAATCCCCTTGCACTGAATGTTGATTATTGCACAGTTTCCAAGGGTTGAAACTAGCAATATCTGATGAGTTACTTCCAGTTCTCTCTACCTTAGTTGTGTCCTTCAATTCCTCTCTCTCCTCGCAAAGTTTAATTTGTGTTATCGCTGATCCACGAGTTTCATCAATACCTGCAACAAAACACTCAATTACATCTTATATATAATGTGAATTTAACACAAAGCAGAGTTTACTAATGTGCCTTGTTAGCTAACAGTAAACAAATATTATAAAATTTAAATTAAAAATATTACAACTAAAAAATGGATTTATTAGATAAAGCATGTATTTTCAAAATGAAGATTCAAATTTTGAGGGTCAGAATCAAACCACTGCTCATTTTTCAAGTAAATATGAACGACAAAACAATAAGAGCATAGGTAAATAAAGATTATTCAAATTGAATAACATAAAATGCCATACATACAAAGACAAAAATGTGGATTCTATTATGTCAAATAAATCAACTTACAAAAATAAGAATACTAAAATGAGCCCTTTGTGTCTCATCGAATTCAAATCATTAGAAACTTGTCTAAAGATGTGGTTTGGTCGCATGTAAAAGGTTGTGAAAATCCAGCGGATCTTTTAACCCGTGGAATGTCTGTATCTGCCCTGAACGACTCAGGATTATGGCGACATGGTCCTGATAATCTGAGAAAGGAAATCAGCCATGTTCAATTTATGCCAAATGAAATAAATTCAAAAACCTTGTCAGAAAGTATTCTGCCCTCTCATACTAATGTAAATGAAGTCGTAGAGAAAAAGGAAAATGAATCTTGCTTCATTAAAGTGATAGCTAAATTCTCAAAGTTTAATTTTCTCATTAGAATTATCGCGTACTGCCTGCGATTCATTCAGAACTGCAAAAAAAAGAGGCCAAAAATGCAGATCCCTTATCAGTCACACTGTTGAATCAATCTCTGAAGCTAATAATTAAGGAGTTTAAACTCCATGTCTTTCATAGTGAAATAAAGATGTTGAAGTTTGATAAGGAACTGCCAAAGGGAAGTAAATTGATAGGGTTATTTCCTTTTATTGATAGTCAAGGTGTGATAAGAGTCAGGGGAAGGTTACAAAATTCTCATCTGACATTTGAGGAAAAACATCCTATTATATTAACATGTAATAACCATTTGTCTGAATTAATAGCTGAAGCTTATCACTTGAGATATCTACATGCAGGTCCACAGTCGCTGAGTTCTGCGATAAAATCCAAGTATTGGATAATATCGTTGAACAAATTAGTGAAAAGAATAACAAATCGTTGTTTAACCTGCGTTAAATTAAAAAGGCAAACAGCCCAACAATTAATGGGTGAATTACCAGCAACTCGGGTGACACCCTCGTCACCTTTTTCTCATGTTTCAGTGGACTTCACAGGACCACTAAACGTTCGTATGGGTTTACCCCGCTCAAAAGTTGTTGTAAAGGCCTATATATCTGTTTTTGTCTGTCTTTCTTCAAAGGCAGTGTGGTCGGACTTAGTTGAATCCCTTAATTCCAAGCACTTCATAGCCTGTCTCTCCAGGTTCTCATCCCGGTTCGGTTTTCCTAAAACGATTATGTCTGACAATGCTAAAACCTTTGTCAAAACTAGTAGGGATTTCTCAGAATTTCTAAGCTTCATCTCAAGGAAAGAAAATCGAGAAGAAATCGAATCAATGTTGAGTAACCAAAATACTCAGTGGATTTTCTCCCCTCCATACAGCCCGCATAGAAACAGCCTGGTCGAGGCAGCTGTCAAATCTATGAAATATCATTTGAGACGAACCTTAGGAGGAACGTTATTCAATATCCTTCCTAGAACTACGTACCTCACTACCCACAATCGAAGCCTGTCTAAATTCTCGTCCGTTGTTCACCCGGCCTACAAATTATGATGACGTGGAAATTATAACTCCACAACATCTGATAACAGGTCATCCCTTAAAAACTTTACCTTTCACCCAAGATGACAAAAAATTTCAAAATCTCATGCAAAGATACATGGCTTAAAAAAACCATTTAAATTATTTGTGGATGCGTTGGTCTACTGACTCCTTGTCAATACTCCAAAATGGATACTGTTGGCCATTTTGATCTAAGTCACTATCAGAAAATGACATAGTTATTTTGAAAGACTCTCCCGTGTCCTTTGAATGGAAAATAGCTAGGGTTGTTAAGACTTTTCCTGATCAAAACGGGTTAATCCGTAANCCGTGTCCTTTGAATTGAAAATAGCTAGGGTTGTTAAGACTTTTCCAGATCAAAACGGGTTAATCCGTACGATACAGGTCAAAACCGCAAAAGGAATATATACACGTGCCGTTCAAAAGGTTTGTTTGCTACCAAGGAAGTAAAAAACTATTGTATATTAACTCCCCAGGAAAAATCAATTAGCCAAATTTACAATAGTCAAAGGCGTTCGAAGGCATGCGGACTTCAAGTCAATATGGTCACTTCAGATTAAGATTTTTTTAACTTCTGTATCATCAAAAATTCCCGTAAGATAGGAAGATTCGCTATTCAAGTCCTAAATATTAAAATCAACAGTTTATGTATAATATAGTACCGCTGAGAAAATCACTCATTCAGATATGAAAGATTACAACTACCTAACTCCACTCCGCGTAATGAAAAACGCATTCATACTGAATTATAATTTATAATTCAACACAAGCCCTGAAATTGGTTCTAAAAAACATGTTTCTGTTTTCTTTAGAAAAGGCCTTTACAAAATAAAGGAATTTACATTACTCATTGCTAACTTCACCCTTAATTAATGCCAGAGAAATATTATTCTCCCCAGGACTAAACAAATTGGCATTTATGAAATAGTTGAAAAATCTCCGTAGGCAGGAGGACTTCTGAGTACAATAAAATCACTCTATGTAATTGCCATTTAGTTAATTCGGTGTAATAAAAATTCCCTTAAAATAGGGCAATTATAACAATCTCAACATTCTTTAACTTCGAGCCAATAGCTTGTGTAGGTTAGTATTATACCGGAAAGAAAGAATTCTTTACCTTCCTTCCTGCTCACGTAAGTGCCCATTTAGCCGATGCGAAAACGTCAAGACCTTGCGGTCGTTGTCAACGCAATATCAGTGCATAAACTCTTAATTATATTCTGAAAATCTCAACGTCTTCTCTTCACATCCCGAAAATTACTTGACTTATTAATTTCTCTAACCACCTTTGTTCTCGTCGGTTCTTGGTCAGGGCTTCGAACCCCGACTGCCGGCCCCATATTATGTTTCGAAATGATCGTGCAGGTAGCGGATTGAAAGCACCTGAAGCGATCAGTCAACTCTTGCGAACAAAGGAGACCTGCGCCTGCGTACTTCTGCAGAATTGACATTCCCGTCTTGAAGATGTATATATTATTATTACATTCTCAGTCAGCGGCAGGAAGTCACAAGGCAAGGACGGCCGGTGTCCTGAATTCCCACCTGCCACATACGTAATTACGGGAAGTTCGAAATTCACTGCCAGGTTGCGCTAGCAATCAGTTCGCTCTCCCACACAAGGCAGCGTAGTTCGAATTTCTATCACAGCGCTGCGCCGAATATTTTCTGCACACAAATGAAAAACGTTGCCGACAATTTCCTCCGTCAAGTCAAATTCGACCGTCTACCAGAGAACAAGAAACGACAAAAATACGTATTGTATCTAATAAAATTCGTTTTTTGCTCATTTTTTCATATTGAAACATTTATTTTAAATTCACATTATAAATAGTGTGAATTATTTCTTAATTTCAACTTATTATTGGCATAGCAATAAGAAACTTTACGACAATGAAATCTTACTTTTTTATAAGCTCCAATGAGATTAATTCTACTTCAACAATAGGTGTGTGTTTTATTTTGAAGTGGTGATCTTTGCTATTCATTCTTGTTAAAAACCTGTTCCAGAGGGCTGCTGTTGGCGCTGTGTCGAGATTCGCTGTCTTCATGCAGATATTTTGTGTTTTGTGTTAAACAAATTGGTGCCGAAAACCAAGGATCGAAGCAGGGACCTCTCGATATTGGAAGATTCTGTTCTTCAGATGAGTATATGGTAGAATTTATTGAATTATTCTGTTTAACTAACAAGTGAAATTTCTTCATTGTTTATTCTTCTCATACCATCTCAGATTGGACTGTTGATAGTAGAGAATTGATTAATCTTATACTCTTACATGTTAGCACCTTAAAACATTTTCTGCAAGGTGTTAATGTTTCATATTTCCTTGTTTTTTGTATAAAATTTGAATAGATTTTTGATTGTCATCCAGCTGGATACCTTGTCAAGTTGAGTTGTTTTTTAGCAATCTTACTAGTGCATGTAATTACTACATGTGATTACTCCTTACTCTTACAGGTTTTGAAAAAAATATAAAAACCAAGCTTTAAAAATTTGAAGTGAGCAGGCATCTTAAAAAGAATTTTCTCTTAACAAGCTACAATCAAGTTAGAATCCATTGAAATCTAACAGGTCGAGAAGTGTTGAAAAGTGTTGTTTCTTGTCCTGAAGGTATCTAAACCATTTATTGCCGTCCGGTTGTAAGTCTTCATACCAAAATCAAAGAAAAATTTTGAATTGAAGTGATTATATATTTAAAAATCACTTCACAAGCTGTCATCATTTTTTGACGAAACTAAAACGTCCTTAAATCTAGCTGAGAACAGACTAGCTCATTTAGAAACGGTCTGGGTTGAATTAAGTAAGCTGATGGAGGAATCAAATGTTATATTGAACCAAGAATTGTTAATTGATCTAGAAGATTTGTATCTTAACACAAAGGATAGCATTACCTCGCTTATAAAAAATTCTAAAAACAATAGGTCTGTTAACTCCCAAGAACCACCACAACAAAATGTTTCACCTAACGGTTTAATCAGACTTGCTCCAATTTCAATACCTGTTTTTTCCGGTAGGTTAGAATATTTTTGTTATAGAAATCCAAAATGTGTATAATAAAAAAATACAAAATATTTCTTTAATAGCGGTGTAATTAAACATTTAATCTCGTTACGATTTACCCGCCACACGATGTCTTCCAAATACGAGCGCCATTTCAAACAGACTTACGATTGCACGAACGAAACTTCCCCTGTAGAAGGGAAAGCAAGAAGAGAGATCCGTTGCAAACAGATCCAAAACTGGTCAGAGCGTGGGACTTAGAAAAATAAATGGGCCCTCATATGTTATCAGAAGTGTACTTCCTCAATACGTTTTTCCGGAGTAAAGCTAATATCTCATCATTACACCAAGCAATTACAACTAACACTACAAATAATATACCATGTCACCTGTCTCTACTCCAACCAAAGCAAGAAAACAGAATGGCAACCTCCAGATAAATCCAATAAACGCGAACTACCCCAACCAATTGAAAAACAGAATAAATAAAATAAAATTAGTTAGGTGGTTAAAAAACAGCAAACTGCTACCAGAAACTATAGGAAAATAATCCTTAATGGAACCAGATTTACATATTCATGTCACTGATGTAACGAAACTAAAGAAACACTCAAGCGTATATTACAGAATTGAATTATTATAATGTCGCTGCATAGGGGTCGCCGGGGCATTCTTAATGTTAGCACTAAGATTGCATTATAATATATAAGTTGTCCAGGCAATTTTCTAGAATGAATGTATACACGGGGGAAGAGGGTTCGACTCGAAGGACCAAAACNTAGTGAGCACCACAGGGAAACATGGAAAATAAATGGCCAGGACACAAACACTGTACACGGAAAAGATATTTACAAGGGACATTATTTACAAAAGACAATTACAAAAGTATTTCCATAAGACAAGATTCTATAAAAACTATTACAAAATTAGTACTTACCAATAAGAGTCTATAAGATAAAGTATTTACAAAATAGAATTTCTTCACCTAGGAAGAAGTTTCGTAACCTGTAACATAAAAATAGTAAAAGCCAGCAGTATCACGTTGCATATTACCCAACAATTATAATTTCCTTCATTTCTGTCTCCCTTTTTCTTCCACACGTAGCTTAGAAACTGCCCCGATGATTCCACTACAGACATTCTGTTGGCACGCATTATATTCATTGCCAAATAATTGTTTCTGTTTTCGTTTATAAAACCCCCGGTTTGCAAACATTTTCGATATTTTTCTGTTTGTCTACAATGTAACAGGATGTGAATTAAATCTTCTTCCTGCTCCTCACACACATGACAAATCGAATGTAGATTACTTCTTAATTTTCGTAGTTTCCATCCCCCTAGTCGAAACCACCCGTAACCTNTTTGCGTCCCCAGTGACCTGCTACAACTGTTTGAACTATGAGTGACCTTTTTTCTAACCTGCTCATTTCTATTTCGAGTCTGTACGCTTCATACAATTTAATTTGAATCGCCTTGCTATCGCTACTCTCATGTGCGGCCTGCCATAATTATTCCAGCCCTGAATTACGGAAAATTTCTATTATTTGTGTACTCTATTTACCATGTCTATTATTATGGTACGTTTTTGTTGTTGTTTTTGTTTGGGGCTATAGGGTTCGCCAATGGTAAGGTAACTAGAGCGCTTATTATTATAAGATTCCCTAACCACTGCATTTTCTGTCCTAATCTAATCCTAACTAATCGATTTTATTGCTCTGAATTTCAGTGTAAGTTCAACCGGCACCTGGCCAAATTTCCAGAGAAACCACCGTTAGCAGTGCCGTTTGCAAGACCAATTATATTTTTGAGGTATGTATTTTGAAGAATTGAACATGGTATTATCTCCTGCCCTCCATATTTCTGCCCCTAAGCTATTCCGGGAACGGAGATCGAATTGAAAATTCTATCTGCAAGATTTGGCGCTATTTCCGGTACCGTTGCTTTTTCGCATACTACTACTTAATATGTACAAGCCTTTTTCTTTGTGTCTGGTCCACAAATACATTCATATTATAGAATATGTGTATTTCACATTTTCCAGCGTTTCTCCCCGATTTCTCACTCTTCATTTACTCCGATCACCCAGCCATTTTTTTAAAACTGTATTTTTGTCTTCTTAATGTTTACTTTAAGCTGCATTTCGGCACAGAATATGTCAAGAGTGTTTCGACTATTTGNACTATTTTGTAATCCTATTTGAGTTTTTGAAAGGATAACTAGATCGTCAGCGAAAAATAATCCTGATATTGGTCTACAGTTTTCTCCTATTGTAGGAGCAATCCGAATTTGCAAGATGCACCGATACGGGTTGCGGACGACCTCTCCACCCCCAAGAGTCACACTCGTAAATTACTGTCAGGTTATTTGCAGGTTGCAAGAAAAAAAGGACATCGAGATTCTTTGGTTCGACAAGGTGGTCGTGGACGGTCGACAATACACGCTGTCCGAACTGCAGGAGACGAGCGGGCCGAGTCCTCGAATACAGCCATCCCCTGTCACCGAGCACTCACCCGTAGAGCTGCGCCACCCACCGGAGAGCCCTTCGGTGCACAACCCCTCTCCACACCCACTAGACACCAAAGCGGCGCATTAAAGGACGCAAACGAACGTGGCATCCGCACATGCATCTCCCGCCCGGCTTTAGCCACCAGCACCTCTCACCACGCCAGCATCCACAACCCTCGACCGACGTGTGGTGAGGCGGAATGCGGGCGACCTTTGGCCAGAGCAATGGGTGGAAGGTGCCGTTGGGAGAGAAAGACAGTCAAACAAGGGTGAGTCTTCAAACCGCAAGGAAGAAAGGCATAGGGTAATAAACATTTCCTTTAGAATGTAGAAGGGCTCGCTAAGCATCCGTTTACAGGACTGTTAATATTAGGGAATGTCAACTCAAGAATCGGAGATGAAACATCTGCCCCTGAAATAATTGATTATTATGATGATAACATTGAAGCAAATGTAAAAGGTAGGCAAAGTAACGATAGAGAATTTAACACAGATGGAAAGAATCTCTTAAGTTTATGCTGTACCATCGTTTAGAAATCATTAACGGAAATCATGGGCATAACCTTATGGGTAACTTCACATATTTTAGTACAAATGAAAGTAGTAAGATCGATTATGCCTTAGCGTGCGAGAAAACATTGCACTGGCTAGACGATTTCTGGACTGAAAACAGAGTAGAATCACATCATATGCCAACATGCATTTCATTAAAATAAAATATCCCGGAAAGAGAATATCCAAATTATATCACACATAGAAAACCTATGCGTTTTAAATGGACTAAAAGTAAGAAAGATGAATTTATTCGAGCTTTTTTGCAGCAGCTTCGAGGGTTCCTACACGGTTATTCCTTCATACCTAGTTATAGGTAATTATAATGCAGCAGCTGAAGTACTACAAAACGGTCTTTATAAAGCAGATGGAAACATGAGAGTATTGGAAACAAACAGGACTAGACAGGTTGGCACAACGCTAATCGCGAAAAAGCTTAAATTAAAGCTGAAAACACACTGAAATTCTTTGTTTGGCAAGTGAAGAAGTCTTGGGCCAAAAAAAACATCAAGTAATGGAAACAGTATTAAAAATCCATATCACAGACCAAATTAGCATGACAAGAGGCGCAATTAATTTTAACACAAAATATAATTAACACAAACAATACCAGCGATATATGGACTGCTATACGGAAATTAACTCGGAAATCGTACATTATTACCCATATAGACGGGTTAAATTCTACGATCTCCTCAATACTCAGTCTATAGTAGTTACTACAACAATTGAAATGGAACTTCAAGTAGTTGAATTAGATAAGAATATAGAGATAGATGAAGTAATGTTGGCGATACAGGAACAAAGAAAGCAAAACAGCGGAATACGACGGTCTCCCACCCGAATTTTTTAAAGAGTTAAACCACGAAATTGCTCGGGTACTTTGTGATATCTTTAACTTCATGTATACAATGGGCGTTTTTCCTGTTATCTGGAACACATTAATTATTTTTCCAATATATAAAAACAAAGGCAATGTAAATGACACCACTAACTATAGAGGAATTTCACTCATCAGTGTTGTAGTAAAAGTTTTTTTGTAAAATACTGTGTAGTAAGCTGAAGAGATGAGCTGATAATAAATAACTACCAATTTTACAAGCAGGATTCAGAACAAATAAGAGCACAATTGACGATATTTTTATTCTTACCTCTCTCGCGGAACGGGCAACAGCCGTTAAAAGAAGAAAACTATATTGCGCTTATGTTGATTTTGAAAAAGCTTTTGACACGGTAAATTGGAATATACTTTGGACTACATTAAGAGAAAAGGGCGTACCGACTAAATTCAACACTATGTTAAAAACCAATTATAATGCTGAGAGTGCTTGTGTCCGTCTTTATGGCACCGTCACAAATTATAAACTTGCGCTGCTAACGCGAATGATCTGCCAATCGACAGCGAAGCGTGTAGTCACCAGTTGACCGAGTCGATCGATGGCAAATGGTACGCAAGTTCTGGCGGGAAGCGCAGCCTCGTGGTGCCAGAATAATCAATATATGAGACGTTGTTGTTCACAGATATTTAACTCTTAAGATATGTCACTTTTCTAATGATAGTATAGAAAAATGTCTGAACAAATGTATACAATTTTATAACTTATAAGTTGCGAATATCTTTAAGTATATAAGAAGACAGAATGCGTTTTTTTACTCTCATTGTAAATTCATGATGGTACACGTGTATTGTGGAAGGAATACCACAGAAAGAGATGGCGTTTTTAGCACATCTTCAATGATTTGTCTATAATAGACTAATGATGTATGCTAGAATATTATGTTTGTTTTATTATTTGTTTGTATTTAGATGTATGAGTTTCTGTTTAAATAAATTCATTTTTCATAGTAATAGTCTTCTATTTATGCTATTAGTCCTAAACAAGGTTTCAAATAAATACCCAATATTGGCAAATTATTAACCAAGACCTCACTATTCTATTACAATCATTTCTATTTAATCAGGTTGTTGCCACAAATAACTACAAAAAGTATATATAAAAACGTGATATCAAGGATGAATGTAGAATGTGTCAACTAGCCCCAGAAACATAAGATTACATTATACCTCGCTGCACAAATGTAGCTCATACTTAATATCTCCATCTTCACAACCTAGCTACAAACATAATGTATGTGTTTCTTGCAATAAACACAGGTCTTTCACCAGAAAAAAGAAATGTAACTATTATGACTATAGACCCCCTTCTACAGTGGAGAATGATAGATTCAGTTTCTATTATGATATCCTAATCCATACCGACAAAACAATCAGTCAACAAACCTGTCATACTCCACATGATTTACAAGACAAATTTGCATTCATCGTTGCTGTCTCCCACCCAGTAGACAACAATATCAATTAAGATAAACCAAAAATTATCTAAATATATACCTCTTGCAACACAGTACAGTGAAATATACAGGTATCAGTCCCAGAAGAAATAATCGCTAAATAGCACAAATCAGTCTTTTTGGAGTTCAGTTGAACAAACTAGTAACATCCTATTGTATTCATAATGATCACTTGATGTTTGGAATTATATTAAATAACTAAGTCAATTATTGAAAATGTAGCTTTTAAAAAATAATACTTGAGAAAAAAAATGGAAGTTTGAATTTATGCACTAACAGAAAAGCTATCAAGTATTTACTATAGAAATTTATAATTTTTGTGTGGAATTCCTTCTTTTTTAATTAACATATTGAGACCGTGGATTGAATGGATTAATAATTCAATCACGCGTTCTCAAAAATATTAACTTGAAGAGCATGGGTCAACATGGGAGTTTGCGAAAAGAGACTTGAGTGGTCTGAAGCGTGGCAAAGCGGTCTACATCAAAAGCTTACTAGAGAGTTTTGAAATACAAAAACGCCATAAAAACCTTTATTTGGAAAAAGATCAAAAGAAATGGGAAGCAGGACACATGTTTTAGTAGCCTGCTAGTCTGAACAAGAATCTTTCAAGAAAGAGGGCGGATGTTAGGGAATATTATTTCCCAAAGCAACGTGGGAAATAATATTACTTTTGAGGCAAAAGGTCCTGGCAAAAAAGGTTCGCGACCCAGGTCTCTTGGGGGACATGAATCCTAAAAGCAAGTCTCAACAGGAATCTTTAGAAATGTGTAATTTTGCGACATGGGTTCGGCAATACGAAAGAAAAAAATTCAAAAGAACGTAATAAAATTTGGGGTCAAAAAGAAATGCCGACGCTCCGAACAAGTGCGAGCTAGGAAGGGACATGCCGCCTAGCAATAAAATAATAAAACCCTGGTCTTTAGAAGCATGCCGCCTGCACAGATAGCGAAGGGACAAAAATAACAAAATGGCCGACAGACCTTCATCTCGAGGAAAGAATCTTAGAAGTACAGAGAGGGGGGTGCAGCCAATGAAATTTCAAGGGGGGAGGAGTCAACTGGAATGATTGGAAACATGAAAATACAAAACACATCTTTTCGGAAACTACCAACCAAAATTAAGTGGGGGAAAAGAACCGAGATCTGGCAGCAGAAGCAAAGACTGTGAAGAGGGGGAACGTCACGTGACGTAAAATTAGCTATAAAAAATTAGGGCACTTTGGCGACGGGAGGCAGAGGAGAAAGGTTTTGGGAGTGTGTAGTTGAGAGGAGAGAGGAGAAAATTTTTGGGAGTGTGTGGTGGTGATGTAGGAGAGAGGAGAAAACTTTTGGCGGGGAGTAGTTTTGAGCGAGGAGAGGAGGATAAGTTTTGTTGTGTAGATCAGATGACCAGATCGGGTCGCAGCAGATTATCATAAGTTTTCTTTTTGTCTCTCGTTCAAAAATTAACTTTTGATCAAATTGTGGATCAATCATTCTGAAAATCTAAATTTCGGATTTCGAGTAATATCTTCAAAATGTTATATTTATCAAAATTGCTACGATACAACAAATACATTTAATGAAGTTCAGTGTTCGGTAGCAGTAAGGACAAACAAAGTGCGAATTATTTGAAAGTCACAAGTTTAGAGTGATAAACTATTCGAGTGAACCAGTGCATCAAAATTAAGTAACATTATGAGACTTGTGAAATAAACCGTGCGGCCGATGAACAATGTTATACAAACGCTAGTGAATTTAGATCGTAAGAAGCGTCAAATTTAATCACCTGTAACTAGTACATAACAGTTTTAGAGTATCCCAAGTCTGTGTTATGAGCAGTGAGAAGCTAAGAACTAACAGATAATAGGAACTAGTTCGTCTCGCCAAAGAAGTTCGATCAGATAATTAATTGACTCCAGCGAGGAAGGAAAGTAATCAAGTTCAGAGAAACGTTAGCTGCAAAGTAGTCACTTTTGTATAATTGGGAGTTCAGAGAAGGCAACGTCTTTGCAAAGTGTGTCATACCGTGAGTTCACTGCATGGTCAGCCATAAGTCATGATAGTAGCCATTACTCAAGTGACCACGTAATTAAAGTTAAATATTGCAAAGGACGACTTATTAAATGAAATGCAAAGTGATTCGTGTAATAAAGTGAAACTCTGAAACTAGTCACGAGCGCGGAGTAAATAGCTACGGGGCGGTAAAGAAGATAAAAAGGGATTGAACATTTGCGAGGAGAATTGAGGTAGTGCCCTCAAAAGTCACGCGAGAGGGAATGTAAATTTGCTCATCATCCAGTAAGGCATCAACTGAAACTATGATCAATGTACAAAGGTGTAAAGTGTTTTGAAATTATTATAAGGCCATGTAAATTGTAATTAACGTCATCAGGCCCAGTGTTAAGTGTGTTATGTGCATTAAATGTGTCAAAAGTGCAAAAAACAGCTGAGACCAGTACCAGAAAACCGTGGTGAGTAAACTCTAAGAACGAAAGGACATTCCAAGAGCGCAGTAGGCGAAATAATGTGTAGTAGAATAAATATTGACCAGTGTATTGTGTAGTAATTACGTTAGGATTAGTGTAAACAATAAAATGTTTTGTTCATTGCTCGAACACCAGATTGTTGTGTTTTCATTGTGAGTGGCTCCCATAGAAGTGAGTATTCGGTTCCCTCCCCTTAGCAATTAAATAGAATTATTTTTAAAATTCTTTTTTTAACAAAAATTAATTTTTTTTGAAAATATTGTTATTAGTTAATAAAGTCACAATATATTCAATCAATAAGTATGTTCAATGTCATGTTCAATTGTTCTGTTGTCATGTTAATGTATCTGGATACAATTTGCTTACACCTGAAGACTACTCCAATCACCCATAGAAACATTGGTAGTAGTAAAACAATAAAAATATAGTGCTTGATTAAAAACAGGGTTAAGTTATACTTAATTTTTTTTGCATCTTATTAAAACATATATTTGCAACATTCCTATATAACAGACTTGTCATGCAAGTTATGAAAATTTCAGTTTGAAACATCAGTAAAATATCTTTTTTTAACACTTTCGTAACAAAACAATTGCCAACCCTTCTAGCAGTTTACAAAAAGAGCAGGATAATTGTATTATGAGGAGGTTTACAAGGTAAACAAAATAGACAACCGGAATACATAAATGAAAACTACAGTACATGAAGACCTCTCAAAACAAAGTAAAATTATTATATTTCTTCTAACAACTTCTTTCCATATAGCAAAAATTTTAATAAAAACTATCACTTCATAAAATCATATCGACCCAGAACCTTTGTACTAACATTCTAGAAAAACCAAATCCAACTTAAAAATACAAAAGTCATGCTTGTTTTCCATCTTCCTGAAGCAGGTATTCAGCAGTAAATAATACAGTGACTACTTAATAATGAGTACTGCAGACATAACAAGAAATTCTTAGCAGAAATTTTAGAAATATTGAAAATAAAAGCAATTGCTTTACTATTCCTCTTCATACTTCTCCTTACTTTGAAGTTTTGATAATTTATTTTCAATGCATACCAACAGGAGATTAAAAACATTAAATAAATAATGGATTTTAATAGTAGTAGAATTAAAGAAATCGTTCAGCATATTCCATAACTGTCAACTATGTACTTCTCTGCAAAGTTCCAGTACTTCAGCTAGTTTCTAGTAAATTAATTCACAACAACTTCACATGTTGCATTAGGATAATAGTCTGCTTGATTTGGAAATTTTAAAATTCATTAATGCATAACCGAACCGGTGAGATTGCAAAAATCAGAGAAGAGAGCTACCTTACAAACCAAAAATACTTCACATGTAACTACATCATAAAATGATCCAAGAAACTGAAATAAAAAGNGCAGCCAAAATCACTCGATGTGCATTTACCAATCCTCCATCAGTATCTAACACACAATCCATGAATTCAACATTGTGGTATAATTTGGCTACAGAACTTGTAAGGTCACTGGTGTGAGCTTCCCAACAAATAGTTTCCATTTCACTACCTACAAAGCGATTCACAGATTCAAGCAAATGACAATACAAAGATACTACAATGTAAAGTAAAGTGACCATGAGAAAAAATTATAAATTTCGAGACCGTTGTTATGGAACTTACCATAATATAAATTTCGATATAGTTAAAACAACCCCAATAGATAATAAGTATCCAAAACAAATTTCTGAAGTATATTTGCATATGAGAATTCCCAATAGCACACATAACAATCCTCATATTAAAACAAAAACCAACACAAAAGAATACAAGGGCTGCATTTCTTTTCCATTCATTGAAGGTTTGAGCAATCCACAAAAACACAATTTTAATAAGTTCAGCTTTAAATATGCAAACTATAATAATGATTGTATGTTTGGTATTTTTAATTCACATACAGACAAAGATAAGATAGGTAAGAAATAAGGTGTAGTTATTAGATCCCATGTAAAAATTGTGATAGTAGATTCACAGTGCAAACAAAAAGATATTTACACAACCATTTATAACATAACAAATAACATTGAACTAAACCTTGTATCCCACACTGAAATAGCAAAACATTCTATGAAATACGATGATGTAATCTATTATGAGAAGGTAAGAATCCTCAAAAGAGAAATTAACTAAAAGAAGAGGCTGACTGCAGAATTGTTAGAAATAATAATTTAAGTAAATAATAGGAATGATATAGAATATATTAAGACAATATATATTGGAGGTTATTCTAAATTAGTTTTTCTTTTTACTTAGTATCTTTGCTCCTATCTCCACAGTTTCAATACACTATGAAGCACACTATCATCAAAATCAGTACATAAATAATGCATGCCATCCAATCTTTATGCTAAATCTTCTGAGCATTTTATTACAATAGATATGTAACACACTTCACTTATCTATTGTTACCATCCTTTTAGAAGGAACAAACATAAAAGGCAATTGTTACTATCGTACCGCATTTGTCACTATTAGCCCAGCTAACGAGTGTGTTGACATGGAACAACACCTCTCAAACAAATATGCGATTCTGTAACTAGAGAAATTCTCCTCCTACCGTTACGAGGATCTCTGTACCTGCCTCGGAGCTTCGCCTGTGTAACATTGCTGAAAATGAAGATGTTGGCAGAAACGAATTTCTGCGTACAAATTGCGTTGTGTACTGTCTGTAATAAGTGGAGTGCCAAGAATAATTTACCTTTTCACATTAAAGAAGCAAGTGATACAAAAGAAAAAAAATTCTACTGGTTAAGTAAGAATGATCCATTAAAAATTTAAAATGCTGAGCCCAGCACAGTAAAATTATGCAAAAAAAGGCTATAGAAGACATTTTACTTTTGGGTCTGTTGAATTTCCTATCCCTCCAGTCTGTAAATAACCCTTCAAGTCATCCATTTACTGCTCCACCTTCTGCTACATCTCCTATATTAATTCAAAACATTGCCTTCCCAAATTTTATTCCAGATAACACTATATATTCTAGAGTTATACAGCTGTTTTCAGACAGAACTTATTCTTAAACACGTTTTTGTATAAGTATGAAAAATTTGTTCGCTACATTTTATTTGTTTTATTTAATATATATTGTGTACATTACATGTAAAAATGTATCTTCAATTCTTTAAATATAACTAGAAAATTATGACTTCTTTATTAACTGATTTTGCCACGGCACAGCTCCTACCCCATTCAAATAAGTAGTAAATTTTTGCCTTGTCCTTTTTGCATTATTAAGTAGGATTTCTTGTTAGGGTTGGTTCAAGTCCACACAATTGCTGGATATCATTCTCCATATTGCAACCTAGAATTCATAAGAGGTAATATTCTCGATATTGACACTTCCTCTTAAGTAAACAGACAAATTATTTCTCCTCAAAAATTTATGCAAACAACAGGTGGTCAGTGTAAATAAAACCCCCTTTTTGGGACTCAAATTGATAATGTTCAAGAAAAGATGAAATCTTGATGAAAGTATGCCAAGAGCATTTTCCACTATTCGCCTAGCTCTTGACAGTCTATAATTGAATATAATTTCCTCCTTCGAAAGATTATTACCATTAAAGGGTTTCATAAGGTTCGTTTGCAGGGGAAAGGCATCATCACCAACTAATAGTGGTATTTGTTCAAAATGTTTAGTGGCATTGTACTCAGGAATATAGAGTTATTTTTTCTTGAATTTGTCGTAGAACTTGCTGTTAAACAACACTCCACCACCTGAGACACAACCATATGCACCAGCTCCAGCCACTAAAAATTCATAAATTCCATTTACTAAGCAAGAAGTATGCTGAAATTCTTTTTGTAGTTAAAATAATAACAACTTGTGGCAGGTTTTCTATTTCAACATGCTTTCCATCGATAGCACCAATGCAGTTTGGAAAGTTCCAGTCTCTTTCAAACTCTTCACACACTGACCCATTCTTCTTCTTTTCTCGGTATCTAAAATCAATAAATACAACTTATAAGATAATAAGCTTCTTGACTGGTACAATAACATCTGAACTTCATCTAGGTACATAGTGTTTTTTAGAATAGAAATTTTATTCTCTTATTGACACACACAAAATAAAATACATGTTGTCACATGTAACCTTGCTTTCAAGTGCATTAAGTGATTACAACCTCCTCGCCATATGAGACCTAGTAGCAGTCTGACCGATGTTTCTTGTGTCACAGGCCGCCTGACAATTTTAATTAATACATTTTACCATGCTGTATTCACACAGAACTCAATTAGATTTAAAGCTATTGTGCAAGTGTGGTAAACGAGAACAGAACATTCTGCAGAACTCAAATTAATTGGTGAATAACAATATTAAGTGTTCCAAACATTCATCGAACAGTGAGTAAAACTTTGAGTTGAGACACTCATGGAAATTGTTTGAATTTGTTAGTAGCGACTTGACTTTCAATCACTTCTCAATAATTTCAGAAAATTTATGAAGTTTATGATTTCTAATATTTAATGTTACTTAACAGTTTTCATGTTCTATTCTTCACAAATATACCTGATTAATTATATTGACATGTTTCTTTATTTATACAATATTAAAGTTTAGTCATGTTATATCTGATTCTATTATCTTTTTGGTTTTCCTATGCTACAGGAAATTTCATTCTTAATTGATAAATGTATTGCATGTTATTTTTGTGCGTTTAATTCACAGTATTTCTGGTCAACATACATTTGTTGAATTTCCATGGTATAAATGTCATTTGACAACTATTGCAAAAAACAATTTCTTGTTCATTTACAAATTGGAATTCAATTGTGTTTTTATTTATATTTAGTCAATTTAATTGACATTTCACTTTGAACGTTAATGTTGATTTATTTCTTTGTTTAATTTGGATGGGTGTTATTTAATGTTATTTAGAACACCTTCCTATAACTCATAGCAAATACCTTCTAATTTCAAATTTCTTAAATTACTTCATAAATTAATATAACATCTTGTCTATTCTGGCAGGGTACTAAGTATAAACAATTTTTTGCGTCTAATGATCCCTAATTTAACAATTGAGATCAGTGTGGGTTGTAGTCCAATCTGACAAAAAGGAAAATTTAGTCAATGGTCAGACACTAAATAAACCTAACAAAAATTGTTTCTTTTGTTAAAAAATTCAGGTTAAAAACTTACCACCAACTGAGCGCAATTTCAATACAAGGTTTTGCCAATCCACTTCTGGTCCTAATTTTTGCAAGTTGTTCATTTACATTTCTAGCCTCTGAATTTTCACGTTCATAGGCCACTAAGTTTCAATCTCTTTCTTAATAAAATACTCTATAGGGCAACTTTCAGGTGCAGCTTCCACTCGGGACTGAAAACAGACCTAGACCGGCTTCTTTCTCTAGTTTACGAACTCCACTACCACGCACTTATCACTAATAGCACCCTCACTTGCAGCCATTTGAATCAATTTGTATAATCGCAACAGGTGAGCAAGTTTTACGAACACAGGAGAAGCAGAGAACCACCTTGGCTTTGATGAGAGAGAAAGCACGGCCGTTTCCGCATATGGTGCCAGAACGCTTCAACGTACGCGGGCGTGCCAATGGCACAACAAAAAAACGGTGTCCTCGAAAAAGTATTTTCACTATGTAAATAAACAGTGGATAATAAAATCGTATTTGTAATACGTTTTACCGAGTTCTTAATATTATGCTACACATATAATGGCTTTTTCGCTGACTTATTTGTTTATTCGAAAACTTGCATGAAGTTGGCTGTTTTGTATAAATTTTCCACTCCAGACCAGGCCCAGGAAACTAGATAGCCGCTAAATGTCTGTGGTTTGAAGCTTCAAGTAGTTAGAGGGTAACACTTACCAGACTGCGCTACAGTCACCCGGCACGTGATAGTTTGTCCAGCGCTCAATAGATGACTGCAAGATCGTGTTCACCCATCTCCTAATGGCTCCTAGTGTTCTTTGTTCGTTACCAGTTCGTTACATTACATTCTGCGTGCGGTGCTCAGGAGTGGATTTTATCTAGTGGAATGCCTCGTATTTTTGTGT